>JBBBDQ010001749.1:1805000-2405000 GCA_037127315.1 Ascarosepion bandense | reverse complement strand
AATTACTACTAAGCCTGAGATGGGTGTCATTGTTACTATGAGGTCATATGATTTAAAATGAGACTCTTCTTTCACCTAAAAGACCAAAAAAACCCAGGAATAGCTTTAAGAGAATGAGGGTGTGCAGGTGGTAGCTCAGTATGAGAAGTCAAAGATCTGAGTTCAAATTTCAGTTAAATAAATAAATTGTAAACGCAAATTCTACTCCAACAGCTTCTTTTCTCACACTTCCCACCTGTGGAATTCTCTTCCATTTACTTACTTTCCCGAAAGCTACAATCTCCAAGAATTTAAATGTAAAGTCAATAGTCATCTCTTATCTCACTTACCTGCATCTCTCTCATGCTCCTTTCTTCATTCACTCCACTCTCATCAGTATTCTCATTCTTCTCTTACCCACTTCCTGACATCCCCTGTAACCTGTCACTTTTTCTCATAACTTTCCTCCTATGTAACCCCCTGCAAAACAGTAGTAGTAAAATTCCTGGCTTTGGGTGATATGATTATAAAAAAAAAAAAAAAATGGCTCATTATAATAATTTAATACTTAAATAAAATATTTTGGGAAAGGTATGAATTTATCCCCTCCATCCCTTATGGGTTAAATAGCAAGAGCTGTATCTAGAAAAATATTCTTATTCTTAGAAATTGTTAATGCAATATTTAAGAAGGATTTTACAATCCAATATATTCTGGCTTTAAATAACCCACAAAAGGTAGATAAGCTATAAAAAACAAATTAATGATTCAGCTAATGAGGAGAATTTCTCTTGGCATTGGCATCCAGGTATCTGAGACGTCACTCTTCTGACAAGAATCCCTTGAAAGGCTAAGCAACACTTATTCTTATAGCACCCTTGACTCTGTCATTACCAACATAAACAAGGTCAAATCTCAAAGGCAGTTCCACTTAAGGAGAGTGGACATTATGGCCACCAATAAAAGATTCATAAAATGACTGTAAAATATTTTATTTCAGTGAAATATATACTCATTGTTATGTTTTATATTGCAGATGTCATGCAAACAATCTTTTGTGTTCTTGTCTTAAAATGCAGAACTAGATTGGCAATTAGGTCACATCATTTTATTGTTGAAATTTCTAGCTGTAACTAAGTTCTATTCTAATAGTTTCTCTTCTCACCTGTGGAACTCCTTTGGATTTTTGCTTTCCTGTTAATTATGATCTTCAAAGATTTCAAGGCAAAATCAATCATTCTCTGCTGCATCCTTCTGGTCTTTTATTATCCCTGCCATTTTTAATAATGGTTCCTCACAAATGATTTCGCTTTCATTAATTCCTTACATCTTAGTGGCTTTATCACCTTAATTAGGATGAGATGATTAAACAAAAAAGAAATGACTATTTCACATATGCAAATTAAACAAACTGCATTACTTTGTAGATTAATTTTCTAAATTTATTGGATTTAATGGAACACCTGGAACACTACTTGTTGAATTTTCAGGCGGAAAGGAACCCACATGAAGTGAGGCTGAAGGCCAGATTTTTGCCTGAGGAAAAACAAACAAGAGCTACAGAAAATTTTTATGCAAGCTTAAAAGCCCAGATTTCTCACAATAAAAATCAGCCTTGTGCCACATCTGGCCTCAATAGGGAGGCAGGTTTGAGTTTTGTTTAATGGCATATCAACACCTCTGTGGGTTATTTAATGCCAAAAAGGTATGGTTTTAAGGTATTTTTTTAATGTTCGGTTATAGTGAGAAGGTTGATTTAATCAGTTTTTTTTATTTTTTATTTTTGTAAACTGAAGTCATCTTCTAGTTTTGTATTCAAAAATGTATTGCTAGTAATAAATCTTTTCCTTCAAAAATGTATTATGACAATTTTTTACCTTACAAAAAAGTGTTATGGTAATAATTTTTTTCTTAAAAAGACATATTGTTTGTAGTATGTATATTTTTCTATAAAAGTGTATTTTTATACTTTCGTAGTGTTTTGACCCCAGTTTGGGGGTTAACTATTTGCCCATAGCTGGGACCCTAACAGGTGCTACCACTCCAGGTCACGGTGGACCTGGAAAAAACAGCAATTAAGAGGTGGTTCCATGCTCCTCACAACCTCCCAATCAGAGGCCTTGCTGCCGGATGCAGTTTACCGTCATGCCCAGGACCATTACAGAGAATATTTCCCTAAATATTTAAGATTAATGAGTACTTAAGAATTATAGATAAAAAATGCTCATGTTATATTCTTCAATTATTTTTCATGAATAAAACCCCTGTAGAACTACATTCGATAAACACCTACCTTTTAATACATCAACACCTTAAAGAAACGGCTCCCATTGTGTTTATTGCTATATTTACATTTTTTCTATTGTATGTGTCAACTTTCTTCAATTAAAATTTCAAACCAAACCCTTTATTTCATCCACCAGGGTAGATTGTTCTAATTCCATGTGCCATGCTTTTTTTGGATATCTCAGTTTCAGTTAATGCCCCTTAGTAACTTTACTTTCCAAGTTTTTGTTCACCTCTGCTGTGGACAGGTATTGAACTCACAACTCTTTCACTGGATTACTTCAACTAATGCCTTTATCCACTGTGCCATGTGTCCTCAGGGATACCAGTGAATGAAGTTTAGGGACTTATAAATCTAATGTTTAAGTAATCATTTTTCTTACCAGAGTTCATATTATAATTTATTGTTATTGTTGTTTTTCTATACCATTCTGTATTATTAGCTTTCCATACTGCATTCGTGTCCATGCTTTGCCAGCTTACTCGAGTGGACAAAATGAAAGGTTCAGTTCAAAATTCTAACGTATATCGCCTGAAGAAGGTCAGAAGATACAACATTGTGAATATGACAATGAAGACGAAATGAGGATAACAGTTTGTACAATGTAAACAGTTGCAAGCTGTTTGCAACTTGCAATATTATGAATTTCAGTGAGATAAAAATCTTTGTAGCCTATGATACCTCGGGGAAAACTTTAGCCAACCAAATATGGCGAAGTTGCATATACAATCCATGAAATTGCTTTCAGAATATAGTTTTCTTTTAACATCAACTGTGATAACTCGATATTTTTCCATTAAATTGCAATTGAAAATATGTCGGTGTACAAGGCCCTTTTTAACATTAAAAAATACCCCGCAAAAGGGGGCTAACTTATACTTCAGGCATAAATATGAACCTTAAATCTTGTAGTTTATAGTAAGTTGTTGGTTGGCATGGGGGATTTTTTTACAGTAGACTAACACCTGCCTTGGTAATTATCGACACAAATATTTGAACAGGTGAACAAAAACACAGCCGAATGTGTGTCGCAGGAAAGCCACATTAGAAAACAACAGAACAAGTGGATAGTTAGCAGGGAAAATTCATTCAGGCCACTGTAATAGGATACCAAAACACAGTAGCAACTCATGAGTTATTGTAGATTGTGGTAGTTAAATGACAATATCTCCCCCCACTGTTTTTTCATTATGTATGTATGTATGTATGCATGCAAGTCGCATTCACCCTAGTCGGTTTGAGCTGGCTTCCTCCTCAATGAAGGAAGTTTCATTGGGATTTGTTTAAGGGCAGGGTCCCAAGTCCTACTCTGTTATTTAACCCATAACTGGAGGGAAGGGACGGATTAATACCTTTCCCATGGGTACTAGCATGCAAGTGAATGCAAGGAATTCAACTGGAATACAAACTCAGCTCACAGATTTCTCTTCCCAAGCCGATATCCACTGCACCACAATGCACATCTGTCACTAACTGCTTACAGCACCTGGTATTCCCAAGCGGTCACCCATCTAAGTTTTGATCAGGCTCAATGTTGATTAACTTCGATGATCTAGTGAGAACCAGTGTATTCGACGTGATATGACTAAGATTCTTCATTAGAATTTGAGTTAAGTGAAAGTATATCCTTACCAAAACACAATTTGTTGTGTGTGGGGGGGGAGGTCATCTTGTATGTTTACATGGCCTGAAACCTTCATTTTAACGTGGAAATTTAGGATCAACTCATACACTTAGTCACCTTGTACACCAGCATATATGGTAATATAAATTTTGTGAATGAGGCAAATTTCTGTCACAAATTTGCTTTAATTCATCTCATGTTTGGTTAATTTCTTTTTTATCTGCAAAAAGAATTAACATTCTTTAATATCATATTATAATCCAACAAATGGCTTTTTTTTGTTCAGTCATCTGCGTCAATGTAAAACTGAAGAACAATGAAAATTGTGGCCATCAAATTAGCAGTGATTTCTAATTGGACATGAGAACATTTTTTTTAGCCTCACTTTTTCAACCAAACTCAAATGGAACAACTACACTGAATCCATAGCTGAATTTACTGCTAGG
Organism: Ascarosepion bandense; assembly: GCA_037127315.1. Lineage (NCBI taxonomy): Eukaryota > Metazoa > Mollusca > Cephalopoda > Sepiida > Sepiidae > Ascarosepion > Ascarosepion bandense. The sequence goes on along the minus strand of JBBBDQ010001749.1, from coordinate 2,400,664 downwards.
AAATCTGGGTCTCTGTGTCGGACCAGGAAGTTTTTCTTGTCAGAATCCGACTTGCACATTTATAAATTTACCATTCGTCCATGTATTGAATTCTGTTGCCATATCTGGTTGGGTGCTCCTGCTATTCATCTCAAGGTTCTCATCAGAATCCATTTTGCACATTTATGAATCTACCATTCGTCCGTGCATTGTATACTGTGGCCATATCTGGTCGGGTGCTCCTGCTATTCAGATCGAAGTTCTAGACAAAATCCAAAGAAGGAGCTGCAATATAATCAATCCTGACTTGACATCTCGATTTCAGTCACATCCTAATTGACATGACATGGCTTCCCTCTGTCTTTTCTACAAATATTTTCATGGCAACTGCTCTGAAGAGATTCTTTTTTTTTCTAGTGCCTTAACCACATGAATTTAAGCATGCTACTAGATTGGCATTTAGGTCCCAACCTTTTACTATTGCATTAGTTAAATGTAACTATCACTTCTACTTGAACAGCTTCTTTTTTTGCATTTCTTGCCTATCGAACTCCCCCCATTTACTTGCTACCCTGATGGTTACAATCTTCAAAAATTTAAATGCAACGTCAGTTGCCATCTTCTATATCCTTTAATCTGATTCATCTTTTATTCTTTCTTCAATACCTTATCTTTTCTCTCACTATAATATCCTGCACACTATGGCATTCCTGCCTCTCTTGGGGTGAAATGATTAAAATTTCTATGCTTCCCTGATACAATCTCCAAAAATTGAAATGCAATATCAATTGCCATCTTCTATCTTCTTGAATCCCATTCATCTTTTATCCTTTCTTCAATACCCATTGTACCCAGTCTTTTCTCACACTGTAACCCCCTGCACACTAGTGGCAGTCCCACCTGTTTAGGGCAAAATGATTAAAAAAAAAGGAAAAATATTCCAAGCATTTATGAGTTTCTTGCAAAGAATGATTTGTTCTTCCTAAACCACGTCCTTATTTTGCCTCTCTAAGGTGACGTACATTAAAATTTTATTTTTTAGGCCAATTGCTTATAATCTAGAGAGAGATTTTCGAGCCTTAAACCAAAAGAAATTAAAAACTTTTAAAAAACCGTCATATTGTGTTTGCATCTATGTCGACCAGGGTGCATAAATTTTAACTACTCAATGACAATACACGTTATATCCTTACAGAAACTTACTTCAATATTACACTTGCATTTATTGCCTCAACAAAAAGTGGGGAAAGAATTTATTGGAAAATTTATGTGACAAATTATCTTAGCAAGCAAAATAACACAAAAAAATGTCATCTTTCCACGTATGACATGAAAATTACTGGATGGAGAGGGGATTTTAAAAAATGTTATTTGAACAGTTTTCAAGATTTTTTTGTCAAAGAATAAAAAAAAAGAAAAATTTAAATTTGTAAAAATAAAATGTAGATACTTAAAATATTTTGCTAGTTTTTAAAATCTAGAAAAATAACAATGGAATTTCTTGTCATTATTACATACTAGAATTTCATAAGTAGTCCCCTGCAAATCACAATCAGTTGACATGAATAAAAAATAACAAAACATTTGTATTTTAAATTATAAATGAAATAAAGAGAGAAAGAATTGCATGAGAAAAGTATTAACATTTATTGTCGAAACGACAAGAAATGTTTACCTGATTAGTTTGCAATTAAGATAAACAGTTAAACAATAAAAGGACATGTCTACACACATTTGTAATTTAACTTGTTGGTTGGTTGTTTTGTTTTTATGGCATATCAACACCTCGATGGGTCATTTATTGCCAACTAAATTTTATCTATTTATTCCTGATAATACCTTTTTCTTTCAACAATTTATTGTTGTTTTTATATAAGTTTTTTGTGTCTAGTAATACTTTTTTTCTTTTTCGAGTATCAAGTTTCATTGGGATTTGTTTTTAAGGGCAGGATCCCCAAGTCCTACCCTGTTATTTACCCCATAACTGGAGGAAAGGGACGGATTAATACCTTTCCCAAGGGTACCAGTGCTTAAGTGAATGCAGGGTATTCAACTGGAATTCGAACTCGGCTCACCGATTTCTCTTTCCGAGCCAATATCCACTGCACCACAATGCACATCCATCACTAAATGTTTACAGCAGCTGGTATTCCCAAGTGGTCACCCATCTAAGTACTGACCAGGCTCAACATTGCTTAACTTTGGTGATCGAGTGAGAACTGGTGTATTCAATGTGATATGGCTGTAAGCCTTGTAATTTAAGAAGACAGAGAATATTACTGGATCTAATTAAAAAGTACCCACCTTTCCAGCTGCCATAAAAATTAAGCAAAATCTTTCATGTATAATTAACTAATATTTTTACACAATACTTAACATGAAGCTTCACATATATTTTGACGTTTATAAAAGCAGAGATTTAATTTTAAAAATGTATAAGTATTTATACCATATATGTTAGTATACAAAGTAATATTTAACCTTAGAAAATCCCCCCACCTGACAAAACATTGGCGGGGAAGCAATCTTATACTCTAGGAATAAAATGTTAACCTGAAATCTTTATTTATGGTAAGCTGTTAGCAGAGTAGATTTTTATGGTACACAAACTCTTACCTTAGTAAATATCGATGACAAATCGACACAAATATTTTCTACTGAAATGACTTCTCATTATTATAACGTAATAAAAGTACTCTTACCATATATGATATGTAGTACGATTGCCCACTAATAAAATACGTGTTCGTCATTAGAGAAATCCAAAATCACTGTCACACACTGTAAACAAAGCAACTGCTAGCCTTGTAGGGGTAATGGTAAGTGTAGATTGTGGTAATTAATTGACAATATCTTGTCCTTTTTTTTATGATGTTGAACAGAAACACAATTAGATGTGTGTCTCAACAAACTGTTTAAAGTTTACATTCAAAAACAGTGGAATGAGTGGATAGTTAGTGGGAGGAAAAAGTGATTCAGATTAACATAATAGCCAACCAAAAACACAGCACCCACTCATGAGGCATTGTAGATTGTGGTAGTTAATTGACAATGTTTCTCTAGCATTTTCTCCTTAGAATTTAAGTGAAAAGAAAGTATATGCTTAGTGAATTTATTAGATAAATTCAGTACAATACATTTTAAAATATGATTTGCAGGTGGTCATCTGGTATGGCAAATATATCCCAAAACCTACATTTTCATTTGTAAATATGGTGGTTGTCACCTTGTATGCCCATCATATACAGTACATTCAAATTACAAGGGTGTATATGTGTTTACAAGATGTTTGCCAGAGAGTGCCCATGTATGTATGTATGTAAGTCGCATTCATCCCAGTCGGGTTGAGCCGGCTTCCTCCCCGACGGAAAAAGTCTCATTGGGTTTTGTTTAAGGGCAGGGTTCCAAGTCCTACCCTGTTATTTAACCCATAACTGGAGGGAAGGGACGAATTAATACCTTTCCCAAGGGTACTAGTGCATAAGTGAATGCAGGGTATTCAACTGGAATTCGAACTCAGCTCACCGATTTCTCTTTCCAAGCCGATATCCACTGCACCACAACACACATCCGTCACTAAATGCTTACAGCAGCTGGTATTCCCAAGTGGCCAACCATCTAAGTACTGACCTGGCTCAACATTGCTTAACTTCGGTGATCAAGCAAGAACCAATGTATTCAACGTGATAGGCCATAAGCACGCACATCATAGCTGTCGAGAAAGCAAGTATGAGGAAGGGAATTCCACAGGTGGGAAGTGTGTGAAAAGAAGCTGATGGAGTAGAATTAGCGTTTACAATTTCTTGGTTTCACTGTAAAAGGATGGAACCTAGTTGCTAATCTTGTGGCTCAAGGAAGTTCATATATAGGGGTTACCAGTGAGCTAAGTTCATCGAAGCAGAAGATGTAAAAGTATTTGTAGAAGAGACACAGGGAAGCCACACTGTGTTGGTGAGAAAGTGACTGTATCTGAGCTCCCAAGTTGGGATTGATCACATTCCAGATTCTCCATTGGATTTGGTTGAGGATACCGAGGTGGATAGCAGGAGCACCCGACCAGATATGGCAGCAATATTCAATGCACGGATTGTTTCGGACGGGAAAAACTTCCTGGTTCTACACAGAGAACCGACTTTCTTAGCAGCGGATTTAGCTACGGATTCTATATAGTTATTCCACTTGAGGTCTGATGTGAGAGTTAATCTGAGGAGACGCAGTGTTTTACTTTCAGAGAGAGAAGCCTGATCCATGTTAATGGCCGGGAGGAACAATTTTCTGTGATGGTTAAGATAGCAGCTTTGTTTTGAAAGCATTAAAATTCACAAGCCATGTCTTACCCCAGTCCACTACAGAATGGAGGTCCTTTTCAAGCTCGGCAGTGAGGTTCACTTTGTCAGCCTCGGCAGACTTTTGATCGAGACGAGAGTAAACCATAGTGTCGTCAGCATATATGCCTATTTGGAATCTTATTACATCTGGGAGATCGTTAACATAGATAAGGAAAAGTGTAGGACCTAAAATAGAACCTTGAGAGACACCCGCATTCGTGTGATAGTATTGAGAGGCTTGTCCATTCAATACTATGCATCTGCTCTCTTTTTTGTACTGTGATTTTTTCCTAGAAATGATGCTACAACTGCTCTCCCTCATAATATAAAGTGAAATGATGCTGTCTATAATTTAGTGATGATTCTTTAAGAATTAAAGCCAAATAAACAAGAAACGTAACACACTGTTGAAATTTGCCAGCCATTGGAAAGCTCACAGAGCCATTCTAAACATTGTGTTCCAAAACCTTGCATGACAAAGATAGAAAGGGGCGTAAGACAAGGATGCGTCTTTTCACCGGATCTGTTCTACTTGTACAGCGAGAATATTTCAAGGACCCTAGATGACATGCCAGTATATGTTATTGGAGGCCAAAACTTGAACAACATAAGGTATGCAGATGATACAGTGCTGATTGCAGACATGGAAAGGAAACTACAAGACCTCCTACAGAAGATAGCTATGGAGAGTGACAAAAAAGGTGAATCGGCATGGCAAAGGATGTGTTCCAGAAGCTGAGTAAAGTACAAAGACACAGGAAAATTTCATTAGAAACAAAGAAAAGAGTACTGGATTGCTGTGATGTCAGTTCTTCAATACGGCAGTGAATGCTGGACAATATCATTGAAAATGAGGACAAAACTCGAAGCAGCGGAAATGTGGTTCTTCAGAAGGATACTGAGGATATCATGGACTGAGCATGTAAGCAATGATAAGGTGTTGGAAAGAATGGCAATGAAAAGGAAATTAATAGTGAGCATCAGGAAGAGACAACTGAAGTTTCTGGGACATGCAATGAGGAAGGAGGGCTTGAAGAACCTGGTACTGACAGGCCAGATAGAAGGAAAAAAAGAGACAGAGGAAGGCAGCGGATAACATATTTGCAGGTGGATGACAGAACGGGGGTTGCAAGGTGTATCAGGAGAAAACATACTAACAGCCACTCGGGATAGGGAGACGTAGAGAACCATGATCGTCTACGTCCTGAAAGGACAGGACACATAAAAGTAGAATGTATATGCAAACTGTTTATAAGAAATTATAATGTGGATATAAAATGGGGGATCGATTCTATATTATAATCAATATATAAACTGATCCCTCATTTTGTGGCCATGCTAGTTTCTATACATTTATATTCTAGATTTATGGGCTTGAGTTGGTGGATGGCAGAGTGGGGTCTGGGTGGTGTAACACGAGAAAGCGTACTAAGAGCCACCAGGGATAGGGAGATGTGGAGAACCATGATTGCCTATGTCCTCAAGGGACGGGGCACATACAAGAAGAGTTGGTAGACTGACTCATTAGGCTGGGGTAACAATGAATGTCAGCCGAATCATACAATTACAACATTTACAGGCCTGGAACTTTCTGATGTCACTTCATATTTGCCGAAAGAAACATCTGAAGAGATGATGGAAGTTAAGCACTTGAAAAGTTTGTTTTTCTTTCATAGGCACTCTCTTACAGTCATATCATGTTGAATACAACACAAAGTTAAGCAACATTGAGCCTGGTCAGTACTTAGATGGGTGACCACTTGGGAATACCAGGTGCTGTAATCTCCAAGAATTTAAATGTAAAGTCAATAGTCATCTCCTATCTCACTAACTTACAACCTCTCTCTCATGCTTTTTTCTCAGTCCACTCCACTCTCATCAGTATTCTCTTCCTTCTCCTACTCTCTTCCTCACACCCCCTGCAACCTCTCACTCCTCATTTAGACTGTCAAACAAATCTCTCAGTTACCTTACCTGACTAAAATCCCTTACAGAGTATGCTGGGAGATCCTAAATTATGAACGTTTCTGATAAGATCTTGTATAAAGTGATTCTGCAAAGTGTAGTAATAAAAATCTCTACACTATTCAATTTACACGGACATTGTCCATTTTTCTTAATTTTGGGTAAGCCTTGTGGTTGTAAATAGTATAGGGTAACCTGATGGATTGCAATACATATATCAAAAGAGGTTACCTCAACTCAGCAGTATAAATTCTATGTTATATTTCTCTTTCTATGCATTGTGTTCCTTCAGGACATGAGTGGTTATAGTTCTCCACAACTTCTTGTTTTTTGTAGTTCATGTTTTTCTTTTTGTTATATATTCTAATCATCAGACCAGAAAAAGGTCCCAATTGTGAATCACACATATACCATAAACACACACCCACACACAGTAAAATTAATGACAGCAGCAGCAGCATACAGCCAGGAATGGCCATTCCTTGAAAGTCACGAACTCACTTGGACAAACACACGCTCCTCTGCCATTCGGAAGATGAGATTTTGATCTTGAAATATTAATGTATAATAAATAGATAATACCCAAAAACTTCTTTACCTTCCTTTATTTTACTAAATGCATTGTGACAGCCTTCAAGACCTAAGCATTCTTTATATTAGGTATATACCTAATATAAAGAATGCTTCAAGCAAATTACAAAACTTTACTATTCTAATCTTTGTTTTGCCAACAATTTACTTAAATTTGTTAGGTAGGTGTTGTAGAGTGGCTTACACCCCTACAGCACCCATGGCCCCAAATAGTCTATTTAAGTAAAAAAATAGTAGCATTCGAGGTATGTTATTCAAGTAATATTCAAACGAATACCTTCAGCAACTACTGCAATCTAAATTCCTCCTTTCTGTGTTGTAAGTTCTGTCTTGTCTGTTATTGTAACTATTGTACTTTTCTGTGTATATCTGTTTAGCACCGAATACTGCGCTGAATAATAACGTGGCACACTTTCTCTGTGTATCGTATCTACCTCAGTGATACAACAGTAGGTTATTTGCTGTTTTCCTGTTCTGCTTGCCTTGAACATCTCCTGTAAGTGTCAAATTTTCTAAGCCTTCTTTCCTCATGTCGCCTAGAAATTTTAACTTTCACTTTCTGATGTTCTAAGTGTCATTTTAGTTTCTATATTCATTAAAATTTGTTTTGTTACTCACATTTTCAGTCCATGTTAGTTCTCTTTTTCATTTGTGATGAGACTGTCCAGCATTCACTGCTATATACGGGGATTTATATTACATAGCAGTCCAGCACTCTTTTCTTTATTTCTAACAAAACTTTCCTGTTCCTTAATACTTTGCTTAACTTTTAGAAGGTGGTCCACATTGTTAGGGTCCTAGCAATGGGCAAATATTTAACCCCCAAACTGGGCTCAAAACACTATGAAAATATAAATATACATTTTTGAAGGAAAAAAAAAATTATTGCCGTTATACATTTTTGAAGGAAAAAAAAATTATTGCTGTTATACATTTTTGAAGGAAAAAAAAAATTATTGCCGGCAATACATTTTTGAAGGAAAAAGATTATTACCGGCAATACATTTTTGAATACAAAACAAGACATCTTCAGTTTTCCAAAAAAAATAAAAAAATAAAAAATTCATCAAAATCTGACTAAATCAACCTTCTCACTATAAACAAACATTAAAAAAATACCTTAAAACCCCATTGTTTTGGCATTAAATAATCCACAGAAGTGTTGATATGCTATTAAACCAAACTGAATTTCTTTAAGAAGGCATATTTTACTATTCCAGTGAGCCTTGAAACTATGTGCTGGCTACTACCTGATCGTTTCCCATGCACCACTGAAGCCATTTTTCGTTGTGTTCATTAGGGGTTCTTTGTTAGAACTTGCCAACCATCTTGTTTCTTTGGCAGTCAGGTTTGATGACTGGCATGTCTAGCAATTTTCTAGCAATTTGCATTGAAATCTGGTACTGTTTAGTATATGATAAAACATTTCAGCTCCTTCCGTACTCTATGTTCATCATGAACGGCAAAAAGTCACGCTCTGCTCTAAGCAATGTGCTAAAACAAATACACACACAGCTAATGTTATTTGTTAACAATCTCAAGTTCAATTTCCTCTTGTATCTAATTTATTTTCTGTTTCAAAGACAAAAAGTAATTTTAAAAATGATTATTAATACTTTGATTGCTCAGCAGGAAGCAAAATTCATATAAAACTATCTTGTAACATTATTAGACTTGGATGAAGATTAAAATAAACACTGAAATATTCATAAAATAATCCCCCCCTTTCTTAGCCAAATAATAATTACCTACAAATAAAAATATGAAGTTCAATTTGGTTCAATTTCTTCTTGCAGCAAATAATTTTTAAATCGAATTCAAATAACAAGTGAATCTTTTGTTATGAAATTTTACAAGTTTGTATCTAAAAGTAAAACGACGCTTTGTGTTTTGTGAAATTTTTATTTTTTGCCTGGCAATTTTTCTTTGTCCATACTGAACGCATGTGTCAGAAATAAAACTACAGATCAGGTCGTCACGCATCTGGATCCGGACATTGTAGCATTCAAGGAAAAGCTAGAAATTCTAGAAATGTGAGGAATAAAAAAAAAATAATTTCTTTTCAGTTTTATTTTTAGTAAAAACTTTTCAACACAAAAACTAAAAGTCCTCTGGCAGCAAATTTTGCTATGACTGTTCATTCTCAAATATAATGCAATCATAATCTTGAAGAACGACAACAGCTGAATTTTCAGTTTTTCTCCCTGTGCAGAAAATACATTCCAACATCTTTTCAACAACAAAATGCTACAGAGTGTTGAAAAAAAAAAAAAAAATCCTGACAAGGTCATTCAACTTCTCTATTTAAAAGAAAATGCGGTTGTAACAATAAAAGGTGTTCACCATTTATATCTAATGACACTTTAAAAAGGAGCATCTTTATATATTTACCTGCAGCAAACTCGGTTAAATTTGGGTTAACTTGGGTCTGCAATGCTGTTTGATAACAAAATTTTGTTTGATAATTAAGGAATTTTCATCTCAAATTTTCTATTTAAAAACTGATTTGTGGAATGTTCAAAAACCAAGGCTGCTCTGTATATCTGTTTTCTAAGTAGAGTAAATGTAATGTCCAACTCAATTGGAGTAGATAGACTAAACTATTGCGCGGTTCACACTCCACCCACATCTATTGAACAGGTAAAGAGGCTCATCCCTTGTTCCCTGTTTAGGATGTGGTTTTCTCTTTTCCAATCTTGTCACTCTTAAATAGCCCCCTGCGCATCAGTGGTGTTACCACCTTGCTCGGGGTGATATGATTAAAAAAAAAAAATACTTTGATACAAAACTCTGACAGTTCACATGTCAAGAGTGCTTCCGCTCGGCTGTGAGAAAACTGATGCTATATCTCTTTCTGAGTCCCAGGTCGACTATTGGCTAATACTTGCCCAGCATCATTCTATGCTAATCTTGTCAGAAATTCCATACTTAAATATTTCTGCCTTTTCACATTCCTTTTAATGTTTCATGTGAATACTTGATTTTGTTATATAATTGGAGTAGATAGACTAAACTATTGCCCGGTTAACACTCCACCCATGTCTATTGAACAGGTGTAGAGGCTCATCCCTTGTTCCCTGTTTAGGATGTGGTTTCCGGCTTTCTCTCTTCTTATCTTTTCACTCTTACGTAGCCCCCGGCACATCAGTGGTGTTACCGCCTTGCTCGGGGTGATACAATTAAAAAAAAAAAAAACTGTCTCAAGTGACACAAGGCAATCAATTATATATAATAAAAATATAGAATTGAGTATTTTGTCCCCTGGACCATCTGAAGAGAATTACACAATCGCATAACAAACTTAAGGGTCACCTAAAACTAAGTCGCAGTTTATATATAAACAATAAAAAGTAATTAACCACCTGCAGATCCTAAACCTCTTAAGAGACAAATCTTACACCAGTTAAGTATGCTAAAAAGAGGTCAACACAATAAGAAGCAATTAACCACCTGCAAATTCTACAAAATTCGTCAAACAAAAAGAATCACTGATATACTAATATATCAAATTGCACCAGATTCATATAAATATAAAAAAATATTGGGAAGTAACAGTAGAAAAAACAAAAATTCTGAAGAGGAAAAACATTTCGAAACGTTGAAGTTGGCATGACTAAAATAACACTGCTCAGATAAGTGAGAAAATTCTAGACAGTAATTCTATTAACCGTCAATCTGATATTGAACACTTTATAACAAAAACATGCTTTAAAATGCCTTTCTACGAGTAAATTACTTAAAAAACAGCAATTTTGGAATTAAGCATCATTACAATTTAACACACACACACACATATATATATATATATATATATATATATATATATATATATATATATGTTGTCTGTCAACCATTACAGGCAACCTCTTCTGCCTCCCATAAGCATGGACCAGATGATTCTCCCGGAGAGTAATACACTATGCCTCCTCGGACTTACCCTGTCCTCAGACCTCAAATGGAAGCACTATATTGAATCCATAGCAAAATCTACTGCTAAGAAGATTGGGTCACTATGTCGATCCAGGATGTTTTTTCCACCTGAATCCATCCTGCATATATACAAGTCAACCATCCGTCCGTGCATGGAGTACTGCTGCCATTTATGGTCAGGTGCCCCTGCCGTTCTCCTCAGTGTTCTTGACAAGCTCCAAAGGAGAGTCTGTAATGTGATAGGTACTGATCTGGCGACTCGACTGCAGCCACTTTCCCATCGTCGAAATGTGGCCTCCCTCTGTCTCTTCTATAAATACTTTCATGGCTTCTGCTCGGATGAGCTTAAGTCACTGATGCCTCCTCAACAGGTGTTTACCCGTGCAACCAGACTGGCAACTGGGTCCCACCCATTCACAGTCAGGTTAGCAAAACGCAGACGACAATTCTACTCCTGCAGCTTCCTCTCTCGCACTTCCCGCCTGTGGAACTCACTCCCGTATTCTTGCTTTCCTGACGGCTACGACCTCCAGAAATTTAAAAGCAAAGTTAATACTCACCTACTAACCACTGGACTCTAGCTCTCTCCCCTCCCCTGTATAATCTTCACTTTCTCTCCGCCCATGTATCTGTCATTGCACCTGCTTTCTCAGCTTTCTATTGTTCCTTTCTAACTAGCTTGTACTCCTCACTCTTTTCTAATTAATCTTTCTACATTTATGTAACCCCCTGCACATCAGTGGCGTTTCTGCCTTGCTCGGGGTGAAATGATTAAAAAAAAAAAATATATATATATATAAATTAAATTTTTTCAAAGATGTTGAATGCACATTTCGACATGGAATCCTCGAAGGGGATAACACATCACCTCAGCAACAAATTTTCGGGATAGCATTTGTTGCTGAGGTGATGTGTTATCCTCTTCGGGGATTCCATGTCAAAATGTGCATTCAACATCTTTGAAAAAATTTAATTTAATTTTTATATTTGCTCTGTAATTTTTATTACATGGAGCTCTCCTCCTTTATCATTTTTTAATATTAAAATTTAATATTTAATATTAATTAGGATCGGATTTTGGAATTCCTGCTTTTTACGCTTGGATTAAAGTATTTAAATAAAAATATATATATATATTTTTTCTAAACATATACTGTTAAATATGAGACAATGAATGTCTATTATGTTTAATCATGAGCTGTTCTAAACATCGTATTTTGGTTTTCATTTCAGTTGAAAATAAAGACAAAAATTCTCCCACATTTGGATAATTTTTTATTAAGTTGGTTCTAAGCTTTCAACTAACATGAGCCATCTTCAGAGAGGTTACAAGGGCGTTAACATAAAAACATCCACCATCAAAAACGACTTTATCTTGTGTTGACATAAAACTTTGCTAAGCAACGATAACAGTTACCAAACAGCAAACACAGTTTGTAAATTTATAATGCGGTTCTATGCCGTCACACCGCGTGAGAGCTCGAAATGATAACAGAACCATATATTTAAATGCAATGTAAGGTATTATGACCAGATTTAAACGTGATTTTATTAAATGTGGTTTGTTTGGATTTAATGTAGATGGCCTCCAATATCTGAAGGCTCTTTTTCCTGTGTGTATGAGTGAGAATTATTGTATTGTTGACTAATATATATATATATATATATATATATATATATATATATATATACTAGCAGTATAGCACGGCGTTGCTCGGGTGTAATGAAAGCTTTTATATAGATATATATTATCAATTTTCTGCACTATTGTAAGAACTGCAACCTTGAAACTTCTGAATATCGTTTCTTATGCCTTTGTCTATGGATGTATCAAATTTGATTAAAATCGGACCACTCTTTCTATAACCCAATTTTTTCGATTAGCAATTTTCAATATTTATCAGGGGTACCTCGACACAAAACCTAGCTAAGAACACTTGCAGATGCTTATAGTACAACTGTGTAAATTTTCAAGAAAATCGGTTCAGACATTTCGGAGTCTATAGGTGATGGATACACACACACACACACACACACACAGACAAAGTTCCATTTATAAATAAGTTTAGATATATATATCAAACGCAAAATGCAATTAGAACAGACATATTAAATCAACGGGGAAACAATAACAAATTGTGATATTACCATCACATCAAAAAACAAATAAGTTAACAAAAAATAAAATAAAAACAATTTAGCCAGTTTGTAGTTCCTCATTCATCAGAGCTCAATCAGGGACAAGAAATAATCAAAACAACTAAAATCAACAAAACCCCAGAGACAAAGTGTTAAATATATAAATATCAAAGCATTAAAGCCATGTCTTGTTTGCAGAGAAGCTTGGAGGACAAAATATAAATTGACACTAAAACCTTGTGAGGTGAAAATCAGTGACCTTCCGTTGGTACCAATAATGTCTTGGTTTTATGACTGGGTACATTGACCATTATTCAATAAATGTAGAACTGTAACTGGCCCAGACATATCGACGCATCTATATGAATTACCCAAATTTCATTTTAGAATATCGGCTGGCATTATAACATGATCTTCAGACCAAATGTACCATATTTATGGGAGTGTGGTGTTCAATTAGAGAAAAATAGCAGCCGGGAATACAGCATAAAAACTATGGAGATATAGAAATAAACACTGCATTAGAAACAACAGTTTGGAAGCACAGCCTAATTACGTAATACACGAACTTGCCAGACATCGTGTATTCCTATATTCACACTGTTTATATAGGACATAGAGTTGACTTTTGTTTAACAGCATATCAACACCTCTGTGGGTTATTTTATGCCAAAAAGTAGGGTTTTAAGGTATTTTTTTTAATGTTTGGTTATAGTGAGAAGATTGATTTAGTTAGATTTTAATGAAAATTTTTGGTTTTTATTCTTTTTTATTTTAGAAAACTGAAAATGTCTTCTAGTTTTGTATTCAAAACTTCTTTTGCTGAGAATAATTTTTTTTTCTTCAAAAATGTGTTATGGTGATAATTTTTTCTTCAAAAATGTATTGTCGGTAATATTTTTTCTTCAAAAATGTATTGTCGGTAATATTTTTCCTTCCAAAATGTATTGTCGGTAATATTTTTCCTTCCAAAATGTATTGTCGGTAATATTTTTCCTTCCAAAATGTATACTTCTCTATAAAAGTCTATTTTTATGTATATATTTCTATAATAGTTTATTTTTATACTTTCATAGTGTTTTGACCCCAGTTTGTGTGGGGGTTAACTGTTTGCCCATAGCTGGGACCCTAACAGGTGCTACCACTCCTGGTCAGGGTGGATCTGCGAACAATAGCAATTAAGAGGTGATTCCATACTCCTCCCACCCAGAAATCTTGCTGCCAGGTGCAGTTTACTGTCATGCCCAGGACCATATAGTACATTATATATATATATATATATATATATATATATATATATATATAAACTAGTGTCCAAAAGTTAAGGGCTAGTAAGAACAAGTGAATTTAAATATCCATAAAAAAAAAACTACTGAAAACTACATCTTAATTTTTAGCACACACTTAGGTATGCACAGTATCTATATGTCGTGAAAATTTTATTGAAGTACAATAATTATTTTGTAAGTTATTAACAATTTATGAAATATTCTGAAAAATCAAGGCGTCCAAAAGTTAAGGGTTACCTTGAAAAACAATACAAAACATAACATTAAAAAAATACAAATAAGTTTTTTAATACTTGGTGAACAGCCCTTCGCTATTGAAGACTTCCTGGCATCTTTTGCTACAAGGATTAACCAATTTCTTGCAAAATGATGGGTTTATCTTGTTCTATTCATTTTTCAATGATTCCTAAAATTCATCTTGGTTTTTGGGATTTTGACGTAGCGCTCGATCACCAATAAACTTCCAAATGGGTTGAGGTCCAGGCTCTGAGGTGGCCAGTCCATTACTTCAGTTCCTTCATCAACCAAAAAAGACTTCACTTTCTTTGCAGTGTGACAGGGAACATTGTCATGCATGAATATTGAAGGCTGGAATGGCAAAGATTGGAGTTGTGGAATGACATATTGTCAAAGAATTTGTAAGTTTCTGTGTTGACAGTCCCTTGAAGGTGAACAAGTGGGCCACAGCCAGCAGCTGACATTATTCCCCACACCATCACACTGCCTCCTCCAAATTTAACCGTTTTCTTCACACATGCAACAGACAATCTTTTGTCAGTTATTTGTCAGACATGTGTCTTCCCATCAGAACCAATTACATTATACGTAGATTCATCACTGAAATGAACCTGCGACCAATTATCGTCTGTCCAAATGACATGTTCATGTGCAAAACCGAGTCGAGCCTTCTGATTTTTTTTTTTGAAATCGAAGGTTCCTTTGCTGGTACCCGAGCTTGCAATCCTGAATTGTGTAACCGTCTAGAAACTGTTTGGCGTGATACTTTGACATCAAACGTCGAACTTACTTGATGGGATATTTCGGCAGCACTCTTAAACCTGTCTTGAAGTGACACTTGATCATGACATGGTCCTGCCGAAATGACATTTTATGAGGTATACCTGATCTAAGGGCTGATTCTATTAATCCAGTACACTTAAATTTTGCAACAATGCATTTCACAACACTGGCAGACCTTTCTACAATACTTGAAATCTCAGAAGTTGACTTTCCATCTTTGTGAAGATCAACAATCCTTTGCTTTTCATCAGAAGAAACGGAGCAGCGTTTACAAGCAGCCATGTTGACGAATAGATGTTCCTATAATATTTACAAAAGAGAAATAAATTTATTATAGTGTACATGGTATAAATTTATAATGTCATAAATATTTTCATTTCTTACTGTTATGTTTTGTATTGTTTTTCAAGGTAACCCTTTACTTTTGAACGCCTTGATTTTATTTTTCAGAATATTTCATAAATTGTTAATAACTTACAAAATAATTCTTGTACTTCAATAAAATTTTCAACACAGATAGATATTGTGCATACTTAAGTGTGTGCTAAAAATTAGGATGTAGTATTCAGTAGATTTTTTATAATAGATATTTAAATTCACTTGCTTTTACTGGCCCTTAACT
The DNA here is from genome assembly GCA_037127315.1 of Ascarosepion bandense. Taxonomy (NCBI): domain Eukaryota; kingdom Metazoa; phylum Mollusca; class Cephalopoda; order Sepiida; family Sepiidae; genus Ascarosepion; species Ascarosepion bandense. Next base: position 2,384,801 of record JBBBDQ010001749.1, on the reverse strand, counting down.
TTTGGACACTACTGAATATATATATATATATATATATATATATATATATATATAAACTGCATCTAGAGATTATATGACAGTTATGAGTTGGTATAAAGAATTGCGTCTTTAATGTTAAAAATTCTATTATGATGTTGTTTAGGTACTACTCAATATTATTACCTTAGATATATAGGAATAGAGAAGACTTGTTTTTGTTGGAAAAAATTTTACTAAGTTAACAAAACAGACTAACTTAACTGACTAGTTTATTTGCAACTATTTATTTTGATACTTATACATTATTATACCTTGTAAAACTAATGTAAAAAAAATAATATGAAAAGATTTTAGAACAAATTCAGTAATTTCTTAAAGGAAAAACATAAAAAACTATTTTATTTTAAAAATAAAAGGTATATTAACAAAAAATAATAAGAACATCATAAAATTTATTGCACAAATGCTCCTTTCTTTTCAATAACTCTTAGCAGCCTATTGTCAACATCGGATGTTAGATTTGCAATTTTAGCGGCTGGTAAATTGTTTGCAGCAACTTTAACTGCCTCCCAGAGGTCACACTTGCAGTTGAATTGCCTCCCATTAGAATAAATATCTTTCTTGAGGATGCTCCACAGGTTCTCTATGGGATTCAAGTCACAGCTATTTGAAGGCCAGTCCATAAGAAGATCTTCAACAAATCCCTTTTCTTTCAACCAGGATTGAGTAAACTTTGATGCATGACTTGGTGTATTGTCATGCATAAAGATCATAGATCTACGCTTGGCTAAAGACTGGTTCTCAAGCCATTCAAAAAAATATTGCTCTAGAAAATCATAGTAACTTTTGGAATTAATTTTAACCCCGTCTTTCACTTTAAATGGACCCATGAGCTCATTACCAATAATCCCAGCCCATATCATGATCCTTGTTGGCATTTAAAAAATTTTCTTGAGTCATGATGCTTGCAAACCTATCCTCAAGCACATCCATCAGGCCCATTGAGAGTGATCCTTGATTTGTCTGCAAAAAGCACTTTACCAAAATCAGTTTTCATGTATTTTTCCTCACTGCAATCTTCTTTCTTTGTGTTTTTTGTTAAAATAGGTTTTGTTGTTTGAATTTTACATCAGCAAACTTTGTTAATGCTTTGCATCTTGTTTCCCTTGACACTACAGGAGCTCCAGCGGCCTCAAATATGAACACACTTGACACATTTGGGTTTCTTATTAATTCTCTTCGGATCACTGGTGCCACCTAAGCACAAATTCACATGAGATACTAGATTAGCAACTAGGTCCCACCCTTTTACAGTTAAACAAATAAGATGTAACCGTAAATTCTACTCCAACAGCTTCTTTTCTTGCGCTTCCCGCCTGTGGAACTCCCTTCCACAAGTCTGCTTTCCCGACAGCTACAATCTCCAGGTGTTTAAATGCAGGGTCAATAGACACCTCCTATCACACTAACTCACAATTATTCTCAGAACACTCATCTACCCAACCCTCATTCTCGGTATCCTTACCCGCCTATCACCCACCCTCTGACATTTCCTATATTTAATCATCCTTTCTCCACTCTATGTAGCCCCCTGCGCAGTAGTGGCAGTGACATGCCTTGCTCGGGGTGAAACGCTTATAAAAAAAAAAAAATATGTGATAGATCTTGCTTAGTTAAATTTCTGAATTCAGCCTGAGACTTTTTTCCTTGGTTGAATTCCCATTTGACATATTTTCTTGATTGTTCGATGATCCCTTTTCAAATCCTTAGAAATTTGAAGCGAAGACTTTCCTTTGCTAATTTCTTTGATTATATAGTTCTTTTCATTCATTGTTAGTTCTTTTTTACGGGCCATAATACTAAATTCTATTTCTTGCAAATAATCTCTTGACACTGCAAATTGCTATAATTACTGAAAAAATACTTAATATCAATCTGAAATTGAAAATCGGGACTTAATTGCTTTCATACTTACTCGCTATACATAACAGCACAAATTATTTCATTGGATAACACATATCTATGAATTTTACATAAAATATTTGACAGTACCTCTTTTGCATATAATCTCTAGACGCAGTTTATATAAATTTAGTGCAAGGAATTTATCGCTTTAACTGAGCAGCTTCATGACAACTTCAAAGTTTCATAAAGACATTATAATGATGTCTTCACAAAACTTTGAAGTTGGCATGAAGCTGCTCAGTTAAAGTGATGAATTCCTTGCACTAAAAGTATCAGTACTGTCTCCAACCCCACATCGAGCACACTGAGATAACAACAAAAAAAACTGCTTATCACACTGCCTTTTATCAGTAAAATTACTGAAAACACAACAATCTTGGGACCAAAAACTGTCACAACTCAACACACACACACACACACATATATATATATATATATATATATATTACACTCTGACACCCTGATTGAGCATTGTGGAGGAATGGTAAACTTTGAAAAAAGAGTAGCTACTCAAGCATCTACACATCATTCATTCAATAATGAATTTGAAAATTCTCAGCTACTGGCCTATGTTACATTATATATAACATACTAAAAGTCTGTCTTCTACCAAGCACCCATAGCTCAGTGGTAGAATCGCTGACTGATGTCAGTTTAGTCAGGTTTCAATCCTGGCTAGAAGCAATCGGATGTCTAACCGTACTGATGAGCAGTGATACAGCGAAACAGATCTGTCTGCAGATGACTATATATATATATATATGTCATCCGCAGACAGATCTGTTTTGCTGTATCACAGCTCATCAGTACGGTTAGACTCCGATTGCTTTTTACCCAGGATTGAAACCCAACTGAACTGGCGTCAGTCAGCGATTTTACCTCCGAGCTATGGGCAATATATATTTATTGTGTATTTGGGAAGCAAACTTTCTTTCAAAAATCTTTCATTAAATATGATGGAAAGGAAAAATTTTATTAATTTTTTTAATTTAGTTTTTCTAGTGTCCTTACATTATTTTTTTTTGTTTGTTGGGAGTGAAGGTTTACAAAAACTGTCCATACCATCTATTGTTCCAATCGCTTTCGACCATTTTCTTAGCCATTTTCAAGGTGTTGGCAGTTTCCCTTTTTGTCTCTCTCTCTATATATAGAGATATGTGTTTGTGTGTGTGTGTGTGTGTGTGTATATTGAGTTTGAGATAATGTTTAGCACCAAGGATATTGTTTCTTTAGCAGTTTTACTGATAAAAGGTGAGCATATTTTTGTCATAGAGTGCTCAATATCAGTGTAGAGGTAGAGCATTAATAGGATTAATACGGAGAAGTTTGTTACTCAACTGAGCAGGTATATAAAGACTTTGAAGTTTTGTAAGGACACCATTATGTTGTTTTCACTTGTCAGAGTAAGGCTTTTTCTGCTGGTGCTCTCTCTCTCTCTCTCTATATATATATATATATATATATACACACACACACACACACACACACTCACACAATATTTATATGCATAAGTGTAAATTCACACAAATCTAGGTATACACTGTGTATGTATAATTGTATATATACAACCGCACAATATGTTCAGTTGTGAAAATATGCTAAGTATTTGTTTTAAACTCAGTTAAAATGTCAAGAGAATTAATATTTTAAGCTGACTTTAAAATTACATCCCCGTTGAAACTAAAATGTCTTGTTATATAGAGTATGTAACTAGGGCATCTTCCAACAACAAATTACTACGTTTTATTTAGTTAACTATTCAGTCAGTCAAGTGCCATACCTGATGCATGCTTAGGTGATCATGTCTTGAAAAAGACATGACTGACTGAAGAAAAGATTTGTCTCACAGTAAGTTGCCATTACTTTCTGTGATAGACTGGTTGCAAACCAAGGCTATAGAACCCAATCTGTCCTATTATTTAACCCATAGCTGGAAGAAATGACGGATTAATACTTTTCCCCAAGGGTATTTACACATAAATAAATGCAATGAATTCAACTGGAATTTGAACTCAGCTCTTCAATTTCTCATTCTCTGCCAATATCCTTTGCACCATCCACGCACATCAATTATTACAGAATCATTGAGTTCCACAAAGTTTAAAATACTGAAATTAAATACAGCTATTTTTTTTTCTCTCTTTTCCTTGTTTGAATTTCAAAGTCTTTCTACTCAAACCAACACATTTTTAAGGAGAGACACAAGCTGGTTTATGAGTTAACCATGTTGGCTTGTAGCCTTCCGACTAATGTTAGGTTTCAGTATCTCAACTCCTCCTCTCTGTCCTTTGTAGCTCTAAATAACCGATTGTAGAAAGAGCCACCCAAGAGCCACTTTGCTTTTACAGATAATGGCGACTGTCAAATCATTAAAACCAAACAAAACAAAAATGGAGGAAATAAAAAAAAAGGAAAAGAAAAGAAGAGAGACAATCAAAACCACTTGAATCGAGGAAAGGGATCCTGTCAAGTTACGTTACAAACCTTTCCTGACCAACTTTTTTTTTTCTGCAGGCAGACAGACACATAATAACCTAGACAGACACTTAATCACATACACATGATGATTATAAGTAGTGTATTGTGCATATGGAATACACATAACATATATAAACACGTATACACCTACATATATTTTACACGTATACACCTACTTTATACACCTACTTGTATACACCTACTTTTATACACCTATTTTACACGTATACACATACATATATTTTGAGGGAAATGGAAAATAAATTCCAACAATGTGAGATAAAAAATACTTGAGTTTTGTTGTTTCTCACCTACATACAGTACTGTGCAAAAATATTAGGACAAGAACTATTTTATCTTTTACGAGGCATATTGACAATTTAATTAAAGTAATTTTATTTGATTTAATCAACAAATGCTTTAACAAGAAAAAAAGACTTGTTACAAAATAAATTTAATATTTAGTATAATAACCGTTGGCTTTGAAAAAAATAAATTGCGACAATTTATCAATCGCACCTAGTATATATATATATATATATATATATATATATATATATAGTACTGTACAAAAGTATTAAGACAAGAAATATTTTATCTTTTATGGGGTATATTGACAGAAATTAAACAATTTAATTAAAGTAATTTTATTTGATTTCCTCAACAAATGCTTTAACAAGAAAAATTACTTGTTACAAAATAAATTTAATATTTAGTTTAATAGCCTTTGGCTTTGATCACAGCCTTCATTTTGTCAGACATTGACATCACAAGCTTAATCAATATATCTAATGGTATCTCCTGCCAAGCAGCATATATTTGTTCCAAAAGTGTCTTGCAAAGTAACATTAGATTTATCAATTTTTTTATCCAAAATATCCCATAGATGTTCAATAGATTAGTTTAAAAATAACTTGCTTAATAGAAAATAGGAAAAATTAAATATAACTTCTTTTTAATACATTTCTTTTACACCTGGTTTTAAATAATCAATATTTATTTGCAATTTACTTGACTTTTCACCCTGTATTTGAATTTCAGTGAGGTTTTTAGGAAAATCACTCCTGTCCTAATACTTTTGCACACTCCTGGTAGTGTTGTATATCGACAAACAACAAACACGCATATATATAAAAATATGAGTTATATTTTTATTGATGACGATGAACCGTGTAGCCTAGGGTACAGAGAGTGAGAGCACGCTTCCAAGGGTTGACGGGGGGGTCGTCGCTATCTGTTGCTCCTCTGGTCTGGTCTGGCTCTCTCGTCTGCCTCTGTCTTCGTCTGCCTCTTGAAATCCGTGCCCCGAGGTCTTTTATAATCTCCAAACTGGTACTTCCGGATTTTGCCTCGCCCACGCACGCCCACGTAATTCTCAGAGACACCTGTTCTGTCTGCCTCTTGTAGCCATTTCCGCTACTGCCGGAAATAAGGTCAAACAAACATCCGTTCCTTTCAACGACCAGAAAACACCCCCACTTGCATCAGCCTTTCCTCGGGTGGGGCCAGGTTGTTATATTACAGTAGTGTGCAAAAGTGTTAGGACAGGGGTGATTTTAAATTTTTTTTGATGCCTCATAAAAGATAAAATAGTTCTTGTCCTAATACTTTTGCACAGTACTGTGTCTGCATATCATTCATAAGCATAGATGTCAGTCTGGGCAGCAAACACTCTCTAATACAGGTTTCCATTAAGTTTTATCTTGTATATGAACAAGAGATTTGTTTTGGGATTTTTAGAAATTCTCAAACTTATTTTGGTTAATTCACCCCAAGGAAGGCAATAATGCCATTAAGATGCAAAGGGCTACTGGGAGTCAAAGAGAATGAGAAGACTTCAGTAAAAACTGGAAACCCAATTCTAAACAGGAAACAAATGATAAACCTCTACTCCAATCAAAAGACCAGATTCAGATTGTGAACAAACAATAAGTACCCCCCTCCCCGGACACACACACCATACTCTGTTTCGGCATTCATTCTGGTCGGGTTGAGCCGGCTTCCTCCCAAGTGATATAGATAGCTTCGTGGGGATTTATATAAGGGCAAGTCCTGCCTGTATAGACCTCAGGCATTTTACTTATCCAGCAACAGGTTGCCAATACCTGCTGTGGTAGACTGGTTGCCAGCCAAGACTATAGAACCCAATTTGTCCCGTTATTTAACCCATAACTGGAGGGAAGGAATGGATTAATACCCAAGGGTATTAGCATGTAAGTGAATGCCAATATCCACCCATCTAAGTACTAACCAGACTCAACGTTGCTTAACTTTGATGATCGGACGAGAACCGGCGTATTCAACGTGATATGACAATAGGCTAAGCGATTAGCCATTTTCAAGGATTTTCATGCTATTGTTAACGTTTTGGATATAAGTTGCTAAAATGCAGATATATTTTTAATTTCTCAATACGGGCATTATTGTGACTATGTTTATAGCTGATATTGCTATTGTTAGCTTTTTTATTTTTCATAAGGGCTTCAATTATTTTTTAGATGTTCCGTACAGGTACAATGTATTACATTTGTGTTCCCAGCAAGTACATTGGAAATCAAGGTTTATATATTTAAATTACATGATCTGGCAGCCAACAAGAAAAGTAACCACACCACCTTGCCTGTCATTTTTAATAAAATTTGCATAAAAAAGGATTGCTGCCGGAATGCACAATTTTAAATTACATCACTCAGCAGCTGACAAGAATATATATATATATATTTTCTAAACATATACTGTTAAATATAAGAGACAATGAATGTCTATTATGTTTAATCATGAGCCGTTCTAAACGTCATATTTTGGCTTTAATTTCAGTTGAAAATAAAGACAAAAATTCTCCAAAATTTGGATATTTTTTTATTGATTTGTTTCTAAGCTTTTGGCTCACATGAGCCATCTTCCAAGAGGTTATTAAGATGGTAACACAATAACATCCACCATCAGCGACAATTTTATTTTGTGTTGAAATAAAACTTCACTAGGCAACAGCAATAGTTACCAAAAATAACAAACGCAGCTCGCAAATTTGCAATGCAAATTTTTGTCTTTATTTTCAACTGAAATTAAAGCCAAAATATGTTTAGAACGGCTCATGATTAAACATAATAGACATTCATTGTCTCTTATATTTAACAGTATATATTAAGAAAATTATTTGCTGTCTCGATACACTATATACATATATATATCTATATTTTTTTTGTTTTGTTTTTCTTTAGTCCGAAGTGAAAGAGTAGGAAGGTAAATTCCAAGAACCTGATTCTAATCAATATTAAAAATTTTTAATACTAAAAAGTGATGTAGGCAGAGAGCTCAATGTATTAAGAATACAGAGCCAATATAAATTAGAGAAAAGTTTCAAAATTCAAAGGTGTCGGATGTACATTTCGACATAGGATCTCTAATAGAGACTATGTCACGTCAGCGACATTGTTTTCCCAAATGGTGAAGGCCCTGAGTTAGGCATAATTTCCAGGGAAATTCTAAAAAATCTAATAGAGAAGCTACTATTGAATCTACAACCAAACGTTTGGAAAAGTTCTTCAGATACGATAGTCTGGTTTAACAACATCAAAAACAAATCTAAATCCATCTTCCTTATATTCGATATTGTCGATTTCTATTCCTCTATATCAAGGGACCTTCTTGAGAGTTGTTTAAGATTTGCTAAAAATTACGTGAACATTTTGGATAGGGGCTACGAAATTATCTTTGCGGCCAGAAAATCCATTCTCACCTTTGATGATTCCACATGGACTAAGGGGCCGGGGAAGGTGTTTGACATTCCTATGGGAGCATTTGATTCAGCCCAGGTGACAGATCTTGTGGGAATTTACATTTTAGATATTCTAAGCAGATTTTTAGACCCAAAACAATTAGGCCTATATCGGGACGATAGATTAATAATTATCCCTAATTCCAATGGGCCCTACACAAATAGGATACACAAAATATAATTAGAGCACTGAAGTACCTCGGTTTTAAAGTCGAAGTCACCTCTAATCTTAAAATTGTAAACTATCTAGACATCATCCTTAACTTAAATGATGGATCCTACCAACCATTTCTCAAAGAAAATAGTTCCCCCACTTATATTAATATTTCATCCAACCACCCCAAAAATATTATAAAACAGATACCCAATATAGTAAATAATAGAATCAACCAATTATCATCCAACATTAAAACTTTCAACGCAAGTAAAAATATTTACAATAAGGCCCTTCAAAAAAGCGGATATAAGAACAAGTTAACATATAATAAACCTACAATAGACTCCGAATCATCCAAAAATAAAAATAAAGGAAACTGTAGAAAAAGAAAGATAATTTGGTTTAACCCCCCTTATTGTAAACTAACTAACATCAATATTGGTAAATATTTTCTCAAGTTAATAGACAAACATTTTAATAACAGTAACGCTCTACGGAAGATTTTTAATAGGTACACCCTTCAAATTAGTTATTCTTGCACCCCGAATATGGACAGCATTATTAGTTCCCATAATAGGAGAATTCTGGTGAACTTGCGCAATGCTGAATCTAGGTCCAGAATTCTAAACGAATGCAACTGTAATTCTGTGGACGCCTGCCTGGTGGAGGGAAAATGCAAATCCACCCAGGTCATTTATGAAGCCCGCATTTCTCCATCTAACAAAAAAAACGACTTCCGGACCTATATCGGTATGTCCGCTGGTTCTTTCAAACAAAGACTGTATAACCACAGGTACTCCTTTTCGAACCCTGGTCAGAGGTACCAGACAGCCCTTTCGTGGGCATTCTGGAAAATGAAAGAAGGGATGGATCCTGAAATTAGCTGGAAACTGATAGGTTCAGCCCGTATTCCGAGGAATTTTCGTGATAGGTGCTGTCTATGTTTACTGGAAAAAATTTCAATATTAAAATACTCCCACCAACACCAGCTACTGAATCTTAGGAGGGAATTCATCAGTAAGTGCCGCCACAAGGCAAATTATTCGAATACTTAAATTTAGAATTTAAATCCCTGTTGACTAGATGTTAGAATATAAATTAAAAGGATTCAATTTTAGTTTTAATCTTAATTTTACCCTAACGTTAACCTTAAAAAGTATTTTAACCCCCCTACCTTCCTATCCCAAGCTCCTTTAATTACCTATCTTTAGAAAATATGGATTCTTTTACTAAACCCCTTTTTCCTTGGTTAACACATATATGTATATATATATATATATATATATATATATATATATATTTTCTTTCTCTAATATTTTTTCTCTAATAATTTTTAAACTGATAACTTCCTGTAATTGGCATTTAGCTCACTTGTACCTAAAAGGTTTAATCAAATAAACTTAAATAAAAATTTTAAAAATCTTATATTGAAACCCATTCCTTCTCGCTTAAATACACCTCTTCAAACCAAACAGTCCAAAATCTTAACTATAAAAAGTAATTAACCTCATTTAGTTGTCTATCTTTATAAAATATTAACTCCTATTCCTCCCCTTCCTAAATATACCATTTCAACACCCCGTAACCCCGCGACTACCAGCTCTGTCCTTTTCCACTTTGTGACCGTTGTTAGCCAAAAGCCCCTCCACACTAACTCAGGGCCTTCGCCATTTGGAAAAACAATGTCGCTGACGTGTGATGTAGAGTCTCTATTAGAGATCCTATGTCGACATGTACATCTGACACCTTTGAATTTTGAAAATTTTCTCTAATTTATATATATATATATATATATATATATTAGTCATCCACATAGAAGCCTGTTTCGCTATATCACAGCTCATCAGTGTGGTTAGACACATTTACTTGCTTCTGGCCGAAATCGAAACTCAACCGATTTGGTGTCAGTCGGAGTCACTACTCCCTAAGCCATAGGCGCATGGAATCAGAGAAGGGAAATTTTAACGTGTTGTATATAAGCTGTGTATACACATGCCAGTCACCAAAAGAACTCAATTCATTTCTGAAGAGTATGCAGGTTTCATTAAAAATGACAGACAAGGTATTATCATTAAGTTTTTTTATCTTGTTTTTCATGTGTTCTTATGAACTTTTTTTTTTGAAACTCAAATTATGTAAGAATTATCCAAATATTTTGTATTTTGGAGCACTTTCAGTTATACTTTTAGCCATTATCAAGAATTTTGTTTTACTTGTAAATAAATATGTGGAAAGTTTGTGCATATAGAGTCTTGTGTACGTTAAGTTTTGAACATGGTCAGAACATTATTACCATGTTCATAATTGATGTTATTAAGTGTTGGATTTCTCTTTTTTATTAGTAATGCCTCTAATATTCTTAATCTTTTTTATTGTATGTGGATGATGCTGTTATGTATGTATTACCAATGATATATCACGGTTAGGTCCTGGAAGCTCTTGATGTGCGTTTAAATGAGATTGGATGGAATTGTTGTGGGAAAGGTGCAATGTTTATCTTCTCGTGAATTTTGTGGTGTTATTGCCAATGTAATTGTTTACGGATTTGGACAGTTGAGGAACACAGTTCTTCAAAGGACATAAATTTGTTGACACTGATTCTTGACAGTCTAGATTTTGTCAGTGAATTATTATTGTTGCCAATAAGCTGAAGAGTTTGGAATTTTTTGCAATAGGTAATTTAATTTTCTTCTTTGAGTTTGTTGGTGTTGCATAATTTCGGATGTTGTTGCCAAGTGAAGATTTGTCTTGTCCTTATTGTGCATTTTGTAAAAAAAGTTAATGTAATTGTTTTTGTCCACGTGTTTGTAGTTGCCATTGGTTATATTGTTAAAAAAACGTCCGATATGGTAGTCGAGTAAATAATTTGGAAAGCCGTTGTTGACAAGCGTTTGTTTCAAATTGTGGAGTTCTTTGCAGAAAAGTGGTTGGGGAGATGAATTCTTGTACACACTTGTAAGGAAATTTTTAATAATGTCAATTTTGTATTGAAGAGGACATTGACTAATAAAATTAGGGTGACAAGAATTTTTGCTTGTGGGTTTTTTATATACTGAAATAGTGAAAGTATTATTACTAGACTCTACAAGAACATCCAGGAATGGGAGATTTGTTTTTTTTTTGGCTAAGTTCATATGGGAAGATGAGAACAGAATTTTTTTCAAGAGTAGTTTTAAGATTATTGATACGTTGTTATATTTTCTTTTTAGTTGACAACAAAAGCAAAATCAATAAAGAAGATGATATCAATGTGCTAACCATTGTCAGAACTTAACATACACAAATCTCTCTATATATATATAAACTTTCCACATGTTTATTTACAAGTTAAATAAAATTAATTCTAGATAATGGCTGACAGTGTAGACAAAAGCACTTGAAAAAGTCATAAGAACAAATAAAAAATTAGATATAAAACTTAATGATAATACCTTGTCTGACATTATTAATGAAACCTGCATAAAAGAGAGATTATTGCCCAAATACATAATTAATATATATATATATATATATAGTAAATAACTAATCTAAAGAGCCAACAAACCTACCAAGGTTTCACCTAACTGGATCTTCAGGGAAGTTTGGCTAAAGAGGCTAAAAGAAGGCAACAAGATACAAGGAACTCAAAAACCCACGTGATCGAAAAAGAAGACACCAAACATAAAATGGGGGTAACAGCATTTTATTAAAAAAAAAAAAAGAAAAAGAAAAAAAAACCTAGTAAACAAAACCTACACATCTCAAAGATAATAGAAGAAGCTAAGTTATTTTTATTTTTTTGAATAAAATGCTGTTACCCCCAGTTTATGTTTGGTGTCTTCTTTTTCGATCACGTGGGTTTTTGAGTTCCTTGTATCTTGTCGCCTTCTTTTAGCATCTTTAGCCAACCTTCCCTGAAGATCCAGTTAGGTGAAACCTTGGTAGGTTCGTTGGCTCTTAAGGTTAGTTATTTACTTTGTTTGCTCTACTTGTGTAGTGAGCGCTTTTTGTTTTAGGTTACGCGTCTCTGGGTTTTTTCTTTGAGCTACATACTTTGACTGATGTTCAAGTGCTTAAATTGTTCTTTTTTTATTACCATTGTTTCCTTCTGCATATATACTCAAAGGGTTTTTCAAAACAAATATAGCGATAAGTTTACATATATATATATATATATATATATACATATTAGAAATTAGACTTTAGAACATGTACCATCCTTCATATTCCTACTCCAAAATAAACAGGATTACTTTCAAAAGTTAGTCGTAAAACTTAAGATCTGATACAAAGGATGGTACATGTTCTAAAGTATAATTAATAATAAATATTCCTTGCTCTATTTTTATATTGAGCACTGTTTTAAATTAATATTTTGAATGTTGCAAATATTTTCTCTGTTCCTTATTCATTTGGATATAGACACACATACAGAAGGAAGTGCTTAAAAGGAAACAAAATCTGACCCAATACCAAAATTTATTTTGGGAATCCTTTGTTGGTCAGGCTGAAAACTTTTCAACACCCTTTTTATTATGCCATAATGATGGGGGGGGGGGGCTTCTTTGTACAGTCATCACTTGCAGCATTTCAGAATTGATTTCTGATGCTGTGACGCTGTAGGTCGTATAATCAAAGTCAATTTTCTGAATATGGCTTCTTTTGAGACTTTTCAATCCCACTCTGCTACAGCAGACACAGCAACGTTCATCACACATCATTATCAACTGATCACTCATCTTTCCTGGCAGTAATTAACTTTTTTTTTTTATTTCTTAAAGCTATTCCAAAATTCTTTCAAGCAATAATCTGTTCCACGCCTAAATGCACTCAACAATGCCATAAATATAATTCAGATATGTAAGAAAATATTACTTCAATCTCCTCTTTTATATATGCATATGCTCTATCCCTGTTACTGAGCATATTTTAGCATTTATATATATATATATATATATACACACACACACAAAATAATTGCGACAATTTACCAATCGCACCTAATATATATATATATATATATATATATATATATATATATAGTACTGTGCGAAAGTATTAGGACAAGAACTATTTTATCTTTTATAAGATAAAATATAATAAATATATACAGAAATAAAAAAATTAAATACAGATAATAATTAAATTAAATTGATACAGATAATAAACAATTTAATTAAAGTAATTTTTGATTAAAGCAATTGTTAGTTCTGCTACCTTTGGCATTGTGGGCTGCTTAAAAATAAATGATTTGCCAAATTCAAAAATAAAGAGCACTTGCATGAACTACTCGGGGTCAGACAGCTATTATCAAAATAAAGTTTAAAAAGCAACCTTTAAACTATGTTGACACTATTAACAGCTCAAATCGAAAAGGGGAAATAAAAAAAGATCAGTCATATCCAAGGATAATAGAATAATGAGTAGTTTCAAAACAACTTGTTTAATAGAAAATAGGAAAAATTAAATATAACTTACTTTTTAATACATTTCTTTTACACCTAGTTTTAAATAGTCAATATTTATTAGCAATTTACTTGGTTTTTCACCCTGTATTTCAATTTCGGTGAGGTGTTTAGGAAAATCACCCCTGTCCTAATACTATTGCACACTACTGGTAGTGTGCAAAAGTGTTAGGACAGGGGTGATTTTAAAATTTATTTTGATGCCTCATAAAAGATAAAATAGTTCTTGTCCTAATACTTTTGCACAGTACTATATATATGATGTATGGTTAGGTCTTGAAGGCTGTCACAATGCGTTTAGTAAAATAAAGGAAGGTAAAGAAGTTGTTAGGTATTGCCTACTTACTATACATTAATATTTCAAGAACAAAATCTCGTCTTCAGAATGGTAGGAGAGCTTGTGTTTGAATTCCTCTGTGAACCGTGCATTGTGCATTTGAATGAATGGTCATCCTTCACTGCTACTGTTGTTGTTAATTGCAGTGTGTGTGTGTAAGTGTATTAGAGCATGTACATGTGTGTGTGAATGTGTTTATGGTATATATATATATATATATATATATATATATGTGTGTGATTGTTAGTTGGTGCCATTTTACGGTCTGATGATATCAGTTTGCTTTAATTTATGGTTTATTTAAGTATGAGTTGACCTGACCAATAGTATGACCTTTGCCAAAGCAGTAGTGGGCTTCGTTTTATGACATAGTGTCCTACCATTCTGAAGATGAAATTTTGATTTCAAAATATTAATTAATGCATAGTATTTAGGCAATAGACGGATTAATACCCTTGGGAAAGGTATTAATCCGTCTATTCCTTCCAGTTATGAGTTAAATAACAGGACAGATTGGGTTCTATAGCCTTGGCTGGCAACTAGTCTACCGCAAAAAGCAATGGCAACCTACTGCGGGATAATCTTCTGCCCAGTCAGTCATGTCTCTTTCGAGACATGATCGCCCAAGCGTGTTTCACGTATGGCACTTAACTGACTGAATTAGGCAATACCTAACAACTTCTTTGCTTTCCTTTATTTTACTGAACACATTGTGATAGTCTTCAAGACCTAACCATACACCTAATATACACAATGCTTCAAGCCAATTACAAAACTTTCCTATATATATATATATATATATAATTATGGTTAATTAATTTTTGGTCATAATTAAATTAGACCAGTATTCAGTTATATTAAAAAGTGCTCAATACATTTATATTGTAAAGCTTTTTAATATTTTTCATTTGGAAATGAGTCATTTCTGCAACGTGAAAAAAATAATTACTACATGGAAGATCAGAAGTAATGTCAATATGTTATTCCACCTACAGATACAAACATGGGTAAAAGTGTTTTAAGATTCTTAAGTAACTTTTCCCTTGAAAATTGTCAGTTGTTTGAAACTCCCTGTTCTAGATTTGAAAAACATTGGAAAATCAGTTATAAACCACCCCAAGATGTGGGGTTTTATTTTTATTAAAGATTTTCATATTAGAAGATAACTTGCTGATCCTAGCATTTTTGATGGTAGGAATCTATTGAGGATAGTTGGAGCAAACATTGATGTAAATTAAGGCTTCATCGTTTTTTTCATAGGGCTTAATGTCGCCGATGACACCACATTAGTTTTGTCTTGTAGAAGATACAAAGAAGGTTGTCACCGATGACACCACAGTTTACTCTCGCCTCCTACAAAAATCTGGTGTAGGCGTCAAAGCTAACCTCGCAGCCGAGATTGAAAAAGACCTCCAATCCATATTGGACTGGGGTAAGAAATGGTTAGTAAATTTTAATGCTTCTAAAATGAAGCTACTCTCAAATAACCATCATCGACAATCTCACCTACCTCCCATTAGCATGGACCAGACATGCCTCCCAGAGAGTAAAACACTATGCCTCCTTGGTCTCACACTTTCAGTGGACCTCAAATGGAATGACTATATCGAATCCATTGCTAAATCCGCTGCTATGAAAGTCGGTTCTCTGTGTAGGGCCCGGAAGTTTTTTTCCGTCTAAATCTATCCTGCACATTTATAAATCTACCATCCGCCCGTGCATTGAATACTGCTTCCATATATGGTCGGGTGCCCCTGCTGTTCTCCTCGGGCTTCTCGATAAGGTTCAGAGGAGGGTCTGTAATGTGATAGATACCGACTTGGCAGACCGCCTGCAGTCTCTCTCCCACCGGCATGACGTGGCTTCCCTGTGTCTCTTCTATAAATACTTTCACGGCTTCTGCTCCGATAAACTTAGATCACTAGTACCCACTAAATACAAATTTGAAAGAGATACTAGATTAGCAACTAGATCCCACCCTTTTACAGTGAAACTGATAAAATGCAGCCGTAACTTCTACTCCAACAGTTTCTTTCCTCGCACTTCCCGACTGTGGAATTCTCTTCCAAATGATTGCTTCCCCGATGACTACAATCTCCAGGAGTTTAAATGTAAGGTCAATAGACACCTCCTAACACACTAACCTGCTCCCATTCTATCAAACACTCTTCCCATCTGCCCAACCCTCATCCTTGGTATCCTTACTCATCTGTCACCTTCCTCCTGACATTCCCTATGTCTAACCACTACTTCTCTTTACCTTCCCCTCTGTAGCCCCATGCGCAATAGTGGCAGTGGAATGCCTTGCTTGGGGTGAGATGATTAAAAAGAAAAAAAAAAGAAAAAAGGGGGCTTAAATATTTCGTTTGACAAATATAAAGTAATATCTAAGAAGTTGATTACTTTTAGATTGGAGGAAATTACTATCTTAAATCCAAGCAATTTAAAGGCCCTAATGACTTTCTTTTCTATCCTAGATGATAGAGGACCATTACTATTAGGGATATTAATGAGTACATCTTCCCTGTATAGACTGATTTGTTTGGAGTTAACTATCCTACCAAGGGTGCTTAGGATAAAAATTCTTACCAAATTTGTGATTTCGGCAGAATCAAATGCTCCTATGGGGACATCAAAGTTATCATTGTGGCTTTTTATCCGCATAAAATTATTATTGGATAGTACTGATATCCTAGAGGCCAATATATATTTTTGGATTCTTCATCAGTAATTGGAACAAAGTTCTCTGTAAAACTCAAACTATCCAACAATAGGCTTTTTGATATGGATGGGTAGAAATCCATAATCTTGGATTGGATGAAGGTTGCCCTATCTTTGTTTTTAATGCTCTTAAACCATTTAATTGTATCTGCAGAATCCTTCCACAGATTAATAATATATTTAAAAAAGAAATTTTTGAATTGTTAGTTTAGTACTTCACTTATATATGCTTTAATGATATATTGGGACTGCTTGATCGTAACTATAGTCTACATTACAACTATTTATATTTTTATGATTGACTAAAACAGTTAATTTCTTGATCTTAGGTATAGTTTTCTTTTCTTTCATTGATATATTAACTTGTTTTCTTTATTTACAACCCCTAACAATATAATATTTCCTTTTCCATTCTTCTCTTTTATTTCTGTGGTAGATTTTAAAGTAAATTGATTTTTATGTCAATGATCAGACACTATTTTTTTTTTTAACAGGAAAAGATTTTGAAAAACTTTTGACAAAGTTGAATATTATGTCATGTTATCTACTTTCTCCTTTTTTTAAGTATCTGCACCCTGTTTTCCACCCCTCCTTGGTTAACAATTTTCACATCTGCCTACCCAATCTACTTTTCCCCTCT
Organism: Ascarosepion bandense; assembly: GCA_037127315.1. Taxonomy (NCBI): domain Eukaryota; kingdom Metazoa; phylum Mollusca; class Cephalopoda; order Sepiida; family Sepiidae; genus Ascarosepion; species Ascarosepion bandense. The sequence goes on along the minus strand of JBBBDQ010001749.1, from coordinate 2,367,302 downwards.
TTCTCTCTTTTTCCATTTCTCCTTTTTTGTTCCTCTCTCCCCCTGTTTTTGTTTTACTTTTACCCCCCTTAATTCCCCCCCCCCATTTCTCCCCCCCCACTTCCATTTGTGTGACATGCTTATTTTTTTATTTCTTTACTAGTATGCAACCATTAAATGTTCTTTACAAAGATCGAGTTTGAATTCATTTCATCATCTCTCTTTGTTTTCCCTCTCTCTTCCCTACCCTCTCTTCCCTACCCTCTCTCTTCCCTTCCCTCTCTCTTCCCTACCCTCTCTTCCCTACCCTCTCTCTTCCCTTCCCTCTCTCTTCCCTACCCTCTCTCTCTTCCCTACCCCCTCTCTCTTCCCTATCCTCTCTCTTCCCTACCCTCTCTAACAATGTCTAGATGCCTCTCTTCTAACATAATCTTCCATCTCTTTTTCTTAACTCTCCCTCCCACATTTCTTTTTCTTTTTGAAGTGAACTTCTGGTGTATGAATTTCTTTTTGAATTTTTCCATAATAAACCTTTGTGGACAAAGTAAATTTACTTTGCAGAAATAATCATGCAACACATATGATTTTCAAAGTTTTATAGGTAAAAAATATACATATTTGCCTCTGTAAATAGATAATTCTATTTATATTGAGTCCCCTTGCTAAATTAGTTTTAAAATTAATAAGGTTAATATTAATGGGATCTCCCTTGGGATTTTACCTACATGCCAATTTCTGTGCCTAATTATGTAAATCCAAATGAAGTTCAATATCAGGCCTTGTCTCACTGATTGATGTTGACCTCAATGTCTACTTTTATATTTATATAAATTTAATCACTCATACTGACTACATTTATCCTTTCGTCTGTCACTTAAGCGCCATATGTGATATATGCTTGGATGATCATGTCTCTTTTGATCCATGACTTACTAAGCAGAAGATGTATGTATTTTATATAAAATACAAATTTGTAAGAAAATATGACAGAAATGACAAGTTTGTTTGGCAAATAAAAGTAATATCAAGAAATTGGAAAATACAGAGTAATTCAAATTTTTCTTTGTTTACGATCATATCACGTTGAATACATTGGTTCTTACTCGATCACCAAAGTTAAGCAACGCTGAGCCTGGTTAGTACTTAGATGGGTGACCGATTGGGAATACCAGATGCTCTAAATGTTTATTGATGGATGTGCGTTGTGGTGCAGTGGATATCGGCTCGGAAAGAAAAATCGATGAGCCGAGTTCGAATTCCAGTTGAACACCCTGCATTCACTTACGCACTGGTACCCATGGGAACGGCATTAATCTATCCCTTCCCTCCAGTTATGGGTTAAATAACAGGGCAGGACTTAGGACCCTGCCCTTAAGCAAATTTTCTCCATCGAAGTGAAATCCGGCTCAACCCCAACCAGAGTAAATTTACTATATTTCGAACACTATTTACATTGTTCAGACTATTGTCCTCATCTTTACTGTTATGTTTATGATGTTTCAACCATTGTATGTTCCAGCCTTTTTCAGGTGCTAGGAATTATAAATCGAACCCCTTATTACAATCACTGGGGTATATCATTCTTAGTCTGCATGGCCCAGTGGATATAAATGTTAGTTAATTCCAGTGACTTGACCAAAAGTGTTGTGAGTTCAATACCAGGCTACAGCAGCGGTGAACAAATAACTTAGAGAGTTAAGTGAATCGGAGATAACTACATGGCTACCAGAAAGGGCATCGCACATGGAATGAGAATAATATACCAAGTGAGAGTAATAAAAGGTTTGATTTGAAATTCTTAGCACCTGAGGAAGGCCAGAGCGTACAACAGCAGAAACATCGTAAAAATCGCAGTAAAGATGCTGACAATTGTCTGAAAAATGTAAATACTACTTTATCTCAGAAGCATAGACAAATATATTTCAAACTATATAAATATATATATATATATATATATATATATAGACATAAAATCTAAACAAGAGCCAACAACCGACCACGGTTTCGCCTAATGGCTCATCAGGGAAATTGGCTTGTTTCCCTGATGAGCCATTAGGTGAAACCATGGTTGGTTGTTGGCTCTTGCTTAGATTTTCTGTCTTTGTTTTCTCTACCTTCGTATTGAGCGCTTTAACATTAGGGTTTTCGTCTTGGGTTTTTTTCTTTCTTATGAGTGATTGACTTTTTGTTCATGTACTTCGTTTGTTTCTTTTTTTTGCTTCCCCTTATTTTCCCTCTGAATTTGTTATCGGTGGGTTATACAAGACGATTAAAATAATAGCTTGATTAATACTAGTTTTGGTAGAGTTAGTTCTCTTACGATTGGTATTGTTGTTGCTATAGTTAATATTATTATATATATGTACAAACACATATCTGTACACTGATTTATGCATACCATAACTCACTTTTCCACACTCACACCTTTCTCTTTTGAACCCCAAATTTTGAAACTTAACTAAAATTTCTCGGTAAATCAATAAATATTGGGATTTCTCCCATCTCATCCATTTTACTCTCACCTTTCAATTTTCTTTCTTTCCTTTTGTTGGATGCAGTTAATTCAATAATAAAATCAATTTGATAAATTCTGATCAATATTTATTCATCATAATGTCCAAGCGATTTCAAGGTCAGCCTTACCTTCACACAGAATCCATCCATCCAATAAATGCTTGCAATTTCCATTCGAACAAAGGAGAAACGAGCTACAGTAATAACATTCCGATGTTTTTGCACATTGTTCAGACGGACTGTTAAATCTGAGGGGACAATTGTTACAGACCCCATAAGAAGAAATTAAGTGAAGTGAAATCAATCAATATCTGGTAAAGGGTTGCTCTTTGAGAATAAAGTCTTTGAGTGGGTATTTTTGTCCCTTAGTCTTTCAGTAGCCAATAAAAATCAGGCCATTTAGACAAGTTTAAAATCCATGAAGCTCAATTGTTTGATCAGTTGCCATAGTAAGGGAGTTAATCTATCTAAATTTAATCCAATCTAAACTTATTTATAAATGGAAATTTGTCTGTGTGTCTGTGTCCATTACCTATAGACTCCGAAACAGCTGAACAGATTTTCTTGAAAATTTACACAGTTGTACTATAAGCGTCTGCGAGTGTTATTAGCTAGGTTTTGTGTCGAGGTACCCCCAGATAAATATTGAAAATCGATAATTGAAAAAATTGGGTCATAGAAGGAGTGGTTTGATTTTAATCAAATTTGATACACTCATAGACAAAGACATAAGAAATGATATTCAGAAGTTTCAAGGTTGCAGTTCTTATAATAGTGCAGAAAATTGATTATATATATATATATATATATATATATATATAAGGCAAGATGTTTGTGTGTGTGTGTGTGTCTGTTTATCTGCCTGTATTTTTTTTCAGCTCTTTTATTTTAGTTTTTGCTTCAGGTTTGGCTCTAAGTAGGTATAATTGTAGTTCTTAGTCTCAGCCATGATACCATTTACTCAGAGGACTTATTTAGCCTTCAAAATTCAGTTTACGACGAAAAAACTTATTTGATATCGATACCAGAAAATCAAAATTTGACTTACATTCATTCATTTTTCTTTCAGTCTACAGTTTCGCTTTAACTGGAAACAACTATTGCTTTTTAGTCTTTCGTGCCAACGTCGAAAGAGTCTGAGCTCCAGGACCATGGATTAGTTTTAAAGCTTTCATTACACCCGAGCAACGCCGGGCTATACTGCTAGTAAATCTATAACTGAATCCGTTCACTAACAGTTTTACAGATGTATCATGTTGAAATACGAGTTCCCATAGAATCAAGTTAAGTTAAGCAATGTCAAACCTGATCAGTACCTAGATGGGTGGCTGTCTGTAAGCTTGGATATGCAGGTGGTGTAATGGTTAATAGCTCGGAATTTTTAATCAGAGAGCATAGTTCTAATTCTCGATGGGTTTGTTATATTCACTTAGGGGTAAATAGTCTTGGAAAAGGCATGACTCCACCTCTTCCCTCCTAAGCTATGGGTTAATTTTTAAGACATATCACTAAATCATTATTACCTCAAAAAAATTATTACAATTTAGAAATGTTTTTTCTGGCTTTAAATAACATGCAAATGGTTGCTAAGCTATAGAAAAAAACAAATCAAAAAACCATTCACCTTATAGAAAATTTGATCCTCACTGGGTGAACTGCTGCTTAAACCAAACTTAATACAGAAGAAAAAAAGAAATTGCTGTTTTTGGTGAATTTCTTTACAAATTTTTTAGAAAAAAACAAATCAAAAAACCATTCACCTTATAGAAAATTTGATCCTCACTGGGTGAACTGCTGCTTGAACCAAACTTAATACAGAAGAAAAAAAGAAATTGCTGTTTTTAGTGAATTTCTTTACAAATTTTTATATTCATCTGAGAAAAGCTCAAGAACATCCTGATCCTGACCAATGAGAATTACAAAGACAAATTTTCTTCACCTAACAACCAAGAAAATGAAGCCAGCCAAAAATCCATGTGGTAATCAAATAAAAAATTCAAATAATTCATGGAGTAATGGAAACTTTTCCACCTAAGACAATATGCAGAAATGAAAGCTTATGTATTTGATCAAAATGAAAATATTGACCGAGAAGAGAATCCTTTTGTTCAGCCATGTTGAATTGGATAAAAAGGAATCTCTGAATTGTCCAATGCATTGATGACCAGCATTCAAAGACTCAAGAACAAAAGACTTACATTTGAAAACAATTGTCACATCAATGCATCAAAGATCCTAGAAACATGTTAATGTCAATAATGGCTATTTCCTTGTTGAGAAACATTTGGCATTTCTTGACAGAGAAACCACCACTTCTGTCAGGTAGAATTTATAATATCTTTTTCTTAAAACAATTTTTAAAGAAAGTGGGTTTTTCAAAATTTAAATACCTAGGAAGTGTTCTAACAGAAGATGGAAAGTGTGACACAGAGATCTGAAGGCAAATATGTATGGCAAAGGATGCATTCCAGAAGCTGAGTAAAGTACTAAGACACAGGAAAATTTCACTAGAAACAAAGAAAAGAATGCTGGATTGCTATGTGATGTCAGTTCTTCAATACAGCAGTGAATGCTGGACAATATCATCGAAAATGAGGACAAAACTTGAAACAATGAAAATGTGGTTCTACAGAAGGATGCTGTGGACATTGTGGACTGAGCATGCAAGCAACAATGAGGTGTTGGAAAGAATGGCAATGAAAAGGAAATTAATAGTGAGCATCATGAAGAGACAACCGAAGTTCCTGGGACATGCAATGAGGAATGAGGGCTTGGAGAACCTGATACTGACAGGCCAGATAGAAGGAGAAAGAGACAGAGGAAGGCAGCGGATAACATATTTGCAAGGCCTGATCAGGTGGATGACGGCACTGGGGTTGCCAGGAGTAACAGGAGCAAACATACTATGAAAGGACAGGGCAGGGTACATAGAAAAAGAATATATATACAAACTGTTTATAAGAAACTAGCAGTATAGCCCGATGTTGTTCGGGTGTAATGAAAGCTTTAAAATTAATCCATGGTCCTGGAGCTCAGACTCGGCTTAAAAAATATTTGTGTGAAGTTTGGTGAGAATCGGATAAAAATTGTGGATTTGTAGAAAGGACATACAGACAGATAAACAGACACACACACATCTTGCCTTTTATTTATATATATATATGTATATATATATATATATATATATATTATTGATTTTCTGCACTATTGTAAGAACTGCAACCTTGAAACTGCTGAATATTGTTTCTTATGCCTTTGTCTATGAGTGTATCAAATTTGATTAAAATCGGACCACTCCTATAACTCGATTTTTTCGATTAGCGATTTTCGATATTTATCGGGGGTACCTTGACACAAAACCTAGCTGAGAACACTCGCAGACACTTATAGTACAACTGTGTAAATTTTCAAGAAAATCCGTTCAGCCATTTTGGAGTTTATAGGTAACGGATACACACACACAGATACACACACACAGACACACAGAGTCAAAGTTCCATTTATCAATAAGTTTAGATTATAATGTGGATATAAAATGGGGGATCGATTCTATATTATAATCAATATATAAACTGAGCCCTCACTTTGTGGCCACACTAGTTTTTACACATTTATATTCTAGATTTATGGGCTTGAGCTTGAGCTGGTGGATGGCAGAGTGGCGTCTGGGTGGTGTAACAGGAGAAAGCGTACTAAAAGCCACCAGCGATAGGGAGATGTGGACAGCCATGATCACCTATGTCCTGAAGGGACAGGGCACCTAAAAGAAAAAGATTTTTCAAGTCTACTGGTTATTTAAGTATTGAAGAGTGTTTCCTTCCTAACCTTTTGTTTGAAATAGTGTAGAAATTCAATATCTTGATTATATTGCTACTTTCTTTTACATGTTTTATCCATTTTATTTGTTGCTGCTGTTGAAAGTCATCAAGTGATGTGGTTTCTATTATTTGGTAGAGTTCTTTGTTTATGAGTCTAGCACCAACCCATAAAGTTTTGAAGAAGGATGGTCCTCTCAAATACCTACAGGGTTTATTTACTAGAAGCGATTTTTATCTGAGAAATAGTTAACAGTTTAGACATTTCTCAATGAGCTGTACACCTAACAGGATATCCGTATAAAAGTCTTAATTTTACAAGGCTATTTATGAACATGACTAGACTTCTTAAGTTAATATTCAGCTGTGGGAGCATCTTTTGTTGCTAGACAAAATACAGTCTATTTTCTTATCAATCAGACAGTTAACTGCCATATGTGACACATGCTTCGGACGATCATGTCTCGAAAGAGGCATGACTGACTGGGTAGAAGATTATCCCACAGTAGTTTGCCATTGCTTTCTGCAGGAGACTGGTTGTCAGTCAAGGCTATAGAACCCAATCTGTCCTGTTATTTAACCCATAACTGGAGGAGGAAGAGATGTATTATATCAATAGGTAGTAATTAGTGGGGATCAGTTTATTACTTCATAACAATATAAAACCGATCCTCCACTTTATGACCATCAAAAGCCTTAATGATTCCAACTATTATATTCAGTCAGTCAGTTAAGTGCCATACATGATACACGCTTTGGGAGATCATGTCTCTGACTGGGCAGAAGATTATCTCGCAGTAGGTTGCCATTGCTTTCTGCGGTAGACTGGTTGCCAGTCAAGGCTATAGAACCCAATCTGTCCTATTATTTAACTCATAACTAGAGGGAAGAGATGGATTAATACTTTTCCCAAGGGTATTTGTGCATAAGTGAATGGAATTCAAACTCAGCTCCCCAATTTGTCGTTCCGAGTCGATATACCCTGTACCACACACCTATACTAAATTTTGGATTTAAATATAGGGTCAGAGGTCAGTATAGTCATTCTAATGTTTACGGAATTAATTTTGTTTAGAAATGAGGGATTGTATCATTTTGTTGAAGAAAACAATCACCATGATATGTATCAGGGTTACAAATGTTTGGAAACAAAATGTTTGAAGATCACCCATTCTAAGAATGACTCTTCTGACTTCACTTGTGGTCATTGTAAAGTCCAATAAAAATGAATTTAACACAAAGAATCATCATCATCTTTTTCTTCTTGGAGTCAGTCAGTTAAGTGCCATACGTGATACACGCTTAGGCAATCATGTCTCGAAAGAGACATGACTGACTGGGCAGAAGATTATCCCGCAGTAGGTTGCCATTGCTTTCTGCGGTAGATTGGTTGCCGACCAAGGCTATAGAATCCAATCTGTCCTGCTATTTAACCCATAACTGGAAGGAAGAGACGGATTAATACCTTTCCCAAGGGTATTTGCGCGTAAGTGAATACAATAGTCTCTCATTCCAAGCCAATAGATAGACTAAACTATTGCCAGTTTCACACTCCACCCATGTCTATTGAACAGGTGAAGAGGCTCATCCCTTGTTTCCTGTTTAGGATGTGGTTTCCGGTTTTTCTCTTTTCCAATCTTTTCACTCTTTTTTTATTTTTATTTTTATTTTTTCAATTACAGTAGATAGACTAAACTATCGCCCGGTTCACACTCCACCCACATCTATTGAACAGGTTAAGAGGCTCATCCCTTGTTTCCTGTTTAGGATGTGGTTTCCGGTTTTTCTCTTTTCTAATCTTTTCACTCTTTGTTTTTTTTATTTTAATTTTTTTTTCAGTTGGAGTAGATAGACTAAACTATCGCCCGGTTCACACTCCACCCACGTCTATTGAACAGGTGAAGAGGCTCATCACTTGTTTCCTGTTTAGGATGTGGTTTCCAGTTTTTCTCTTTTCCAATCTTTTCACTCTTACGTAGCCCCCTGCACATCAGTGGCGTTTTCGCCTTGCTTGGGGTGATATGATTAAAAAAAAAAAAAATGTGCTCTGTCCCCTCAGAACGTAGACGATCATGGCCCTCCACACCTCTCTATTCCTTGTAGCTTTTAACACCCTTTCTCTTGTTACACCTCCCAAACTATTCATTTGCTCAAGCCTATCAAGTATGTTACACATTGCTTTCTATTGTCTCTCCTTCTCTCTATCTTTCCTGTGTGTATTAGATTCTCCAAACCCTCCTTCCTCATTACATTTCCCAGAAACTTTAGCTGTGCTTTTCCTGATGTTAAGTATGTTTCCTTTTTTGTTTCCATCCTCTCCAAAACTATGCTGTTGCTCACATGTTCAATCCATAATATTCTTAGCATCCTTCTGTAGAGCCACATTTCAGTTGCTTCAAGTCTTTCCTTCATCTTTGATGAGAGGTCGCCCAGCCATATTGAAGAACAGACATCACATAACATCCCAGTACTCTCCTTGTTTCCAGAAAAAAAATTGTCTCTCTCAATACACTACTCAGATTCTGGAACATGTCCTCGGCCATGCTTACTTTTGGCATTTGTATTTTCTACAAATACTTTCATGGCTTCTGCTCCAATGAACTTAGCTCACTGGTGCCCCTATATATAAATTTACTGGAGCCACAAAATTATCAACTAGGTCCCACCCTTTTCAAATTCTACTCCATCAGCTTCTTTTTTCGCACATCCCGCCTGTAGAATTCCCTTTCATTTACTTGCTTTCCCGACAGCTACCATCTACAAGAATTTAAATGTAAAGTCAATAGTCATCTCCTAACTCACTAACCTGCATCCTCTCTCTCATGCTCCTTTCTTCGTCCATTCCACTCTCATCAGTATTCTCATCCTTCTCTTACCCACTTCCTGACACCCCCTATAACCTGTTACTCTTTCTCATAATTTTCCACCTATGTCACCCCCTGCAAAACAGTGGCAGTAAAATGCCTGGCTTGGGGCGATATGATTATAAAAAATAAAATGCCAATATGCCTTTAAATCTCAGTGACAAACTTCCCATCCTCTGTTAGGAAACCATTGTTTTTTCTATAAAACTTTACTGACAGATTGGATTAATCTAGTATCCTCTACACATAAACCCATTAGACCAAAAGAGATAGAAATTGGATTCATTTGATCAGTGGACACGTCAGCCGCCTTCTACAGTCTAATGTTGATTTACTCAAAGTGAGCTAATGCCATACTTGTAAATAATGGCTGTCTTGTTCATTAATGACTATAAAACTGCGTAAAATACAGCATCATACATTGACTGACAGACGCAAGCATACAATTGAATTATGATTTGATGCAATGTTTCTCTTCATTAGGTGCTTACAATCTTTATCAGTCCCAGTCTCATGTATGCAACACTGGAAATGTTCCCATGACACTGATATCTGTCCAGAATTCAGATATTTCTAGTATAACCCTTGCTACTAATCTTAACTGTTGCCAATTCAGCAATCATTCTGCAAGTGGAGCTAAATCATGTCTGCAAAGACTGCCACAGCTACACTGTCACAGCTACACCACATCTTTACTTATTCTATCACACATACATCATGTGTATGAGTCTTTCTCCAAATCTGCTGTCTTTAACATTTTCACATTTCACTTTAATTTTTTTTAAAGTGAAAAGAAATTGATATCTTTATAACCTGGTGCAATGTTTAAAAGAAAAGTTAGAAGATGTACACATTCTATTTGTCGCAATCATTTTCAAATACTGTCAAAGAGATTCTCAAAAATGATCAAATAGTTTTTTTATTCTCCACATACTCCATTTGCAAATATCCTTTTTGTCACTGACTTTCAATTTTGTGATACCTGACTCCAAGAACACTTCTGTGAGGCGTGCGCCTCTCGGCACACTTCTGTGAGGCGTGCGCCTCTCGGCACACTTCCGTGAAGCGTGCGCCTCTCGGCACACTTCCGTGGCCGCGCGCCTCTCGGCACACTTCCGTCATTTATTCACAGTTCTTCTCAATAACTGGTCACCATTTATCAGGAAGCTCATCAAATATCTTTTGAGTAAAATTCTGCAGGTTTTGATCTGAAAAAGTTTTGGTCATACTCTTTCCCATAAATGTAATAAAAAAAAGATAATAAATTGGTTGTTGCTGATTGGATAAAAACTGACCAATCAAGTTGCAAAATTTCCCCCATGCATTCTTATTAGACAAGAGAAGAACAATTTCCCTTTAAACCACAGTGTATGCTGCCACTAATGTATATTAATGTATTAAAATATATTCTTAACTGTCATGTCAGATTAGAAGTTGGAATGATAAAATTTTTCTTTTTATTATAATTCGTTCTCCAAAATTACTTATGGCTTTAATACAATTGCAACATAAATACTGCTTACTTGATTTAAAAAGAGAATTTCAAACTGTAACAATGTGAAAACCGAAAGCAGTTAAAAAATGGTAAACTGCAATTATTTTATAGAATGACATTGATTTATTTATCAGATTAAGGGCCTTTCTCGACATAAAAAGGACATTTGTCTTTTCATAAGCAATAACAAAGAACATATCAAGATTTTCTGTTGATTTCTGGTTTTAAATTAAGGAATGACATTTCTAAACATATACTGTCTGTTTTTAATTCTTTGAAAACTAAACCTTGCCAAAGGCTATCAGAAATGTGAGTCATATGTCCAAGAGAACATATTCAACACACTTCTTCATAATAGTCATATGATTTTCGACAACACTGAATTCATATGAATTTTCTAACCACCTGCCAAATCGTTTTTTTTTTTGCAACTCTAAACACGACAATCTGTTTCTTTTCCAACATGACATAGGCAAACACTACAAATCTACCGTCTGCAAGTGTATTGAATTCTGTTGCCACATCTGGTTGGGTGCCCCTAAAATTCTCCTCGGGCTTCTTGACAAAATACAGCGAAGAAACTGTAATGTGATTGATACCGACTTAGCTGACCACCTGCAGTCACTCTCTCACCGGCGTGATGTGGCTTCCCTGTGCCTCTTCTATAAATACTTTCATGGCTTCTACTCTGACGAACTTAAATCACTGGTGCCCCCTAGGTGTGAGTTTGCACGAGATATTAGATTGGCAACTAGGTCCCACCCTTTTACAGTGAAACCGATGAAATGTACCCGCAATTTCTACTCCAACAGCTTCTTTCCTCGCACTTCCTGCCTGTGGAATTCCCTTCCGCATGCTTGCTTCCTTGACGGCTATAAACTCCAGGAGTTTAAATGTAAGGTCAATAGACACCTCCTAACACACTAACCCTCCCATTCTCTCCAACTCTCCTCCTATGTACATCTATCGCCCTGTGTAATCCACTGCGCTATAGTGGCAGTGGAATGCCTTGCTTGGGGTGACATGATTAAAACAAAAAACACCTTTCAGAGGCAAAAGAAGTTTATAATCAGATGCTCTTTGCTATGCAGATTTAATCATGAAAGCCACAAGAGAAAATCTTTCTTTTTCTTCCACTTCCCACAACAATTAAAACATGAAATCCCAAATATTTTGCTCCTTGAAGAAGAAACGCAAGCCTAAAATATTTGAACTCTATTCTGTTGTTTTGCTTTCTCTACACTCGATAAATATTTCACAGAATATTCTGCATGTAAATCAAAAAACTTATTTACAATATCTTCAGAGAGATATTCATGTATAGTCACACAGTTATGGAATGATGTCACTTCCTTTGAGAAAAGTCTCAACACAACTGCAATACATATTTTACTTTAAACTTCACCTCCAACACATGCCTCTACGTCATTCTTTCACCTCCTTTACTTTTCAAAGAAATGTTTTATTTACTTGAACTGTGTTACTTTAAACAAGAAATTTAACTCCAGAAAAAATGTCTTTCATGAAAAACTGTTAGTTCCATTACATTGTGCATGTATTAATTTCACCCCAAGCAAGGCAATAAAGCCACTAAGATGCAAGAGTGTTGGAGGCTACAAGAAAAACTACTATTAAAGAGAGAGAACAATAAAAGAACAAGAATTAAGACAAAAGATGATTGACATTGCACTGAAATTTTATGTTTTGAATCATTTCACCCTAAACAAGGCAATAAAGCCACTAAGATACAAGGGATTACCAAGTGTTAGAGAGTACAAGAAAAACTACGAGAAAAGAGGACAATATTAAAACAAGAATTAAGAAAACAGAAGATAACGATTGACACTGCATTTAAATTTTTTAATATCAAAGTTGACTGGGAAGGAAGGAAGGTGGAAGAGAGTTCCACAAGCAAGAGGTGGGAAGAAATGATTAGCATAGAACTTACAGTTACATTCAGCTATTTCAGCTGTATAATGTGGACAGCTGGAGAATGTCAAGCAAGAGATGAGCCGATTGAATATCTATTCTAAGAATGTGCAAAACTAGATGACCAAGAAAACGGAAACTTAATACTATATACAGGCAGCAAAAATTGTGAAAGGGGCGTTAGCTTGATACTGGACTGACATATGAAGAATAGTGTCTTAGGGTACTACCAGTAATCCAAAAGAGTCCTCCTGGTCAAACTGAAAGGAAAGCCGTTCAACATTGTGATTATAGTAGGATATGCACCCACAACACAAAGCACTGAGGCAGTAAAAGAATCTTTCTACTCCATACTGGATAGTGCCAAGCCTCAGAGTAAATCACAAGAAATTAGAATTATCATAGGAGACCTGAATGCCAGAGTAGGTAACGAGAGAAAAGGAGTAACAGTTGTCAACTTGAGGTAACCACAATGTCCGAGGAGAAAAAGGATCTAACTGAGAACAGCAAATGACTAGGTAATAATTAACTACGCGGTTTTTGATATCCAAGACGATTACAGACATTTGGAGAGGCCCAGAATAGAGCTCAAAAATCAAATTGTATTACAATAAACAGGAAAATTCAGGAATGCAGTTCATTGTAAAACTTATCCAAATGCCAACTGTGGAAGTGACCACCTCCTGGTAATAAGGAAACAAAGGTTGAAACTGCAAAGAATGAAGATGCCTAGAGGTAACACTCAGGCTGCAATATGACGCACTCGTGAATGACCTTAACCTGCAGAGATAGAGTAAAAAATAATATGAGAGACAAATTAGAAACAGAAGCTCAAAATGGGACACACTAAAGGAAGCATCAGTGACTTCAGCCAGCAACATCATCCCAAAGGAAAACAGACGTAGCTGGAAAAATGAGTGGATCAGAGATGAGTTTCTGAACATGATGTAAAAGAGGCAGAAAACAATGCCAAGAAAATGGAAAGGAATACAAGAAGCTACACAAGGAAACAAAGAACATATGCAGACAGGCAAAAGAGAAATGGTTCAAGGACAAATGTGCAGAAATAGAGAGATTGAACATGACCAATAAACAAGACATGCATTAAAAAAAGAACTAACAAGACAAAAAAAAACATACTCCTCGAAGGGATGAAAAAAATCCAAGAATAGAACACACATTAAAATTTAAATGAAGAATTTAAATGTAAAGTCAGTAGTCATCTCCAATCTCACTAACCTGCATCCTCTCTCTCATGCTCCTTTCTCCGTCCACTCTACTCCACTCTCATCAGTATTTGCATCCTTCTCTTACCCACTTCCTGACACCCCCTATAACCTGTCACTCTTTCTCATAACTTTCCTCCTATGTAACCCCCTGCAAAACAGTGGCAGTAAAATGCCTTGCTTGGGGCGATATGATTATAAAAAAAAAAATTCTATAATATTATAATGTGATTATAAAGTGGAGGATCAATTCTACATTACAATCAATATATAAACTGATCCCTCACTATATAGCCACAGTCATCCTTCTCTCATGCTCCTTTCTCTATCCACTCCACTCATCAGTATTCTCATTCTTCTCTTACCCACTTCCTGACACCCCCTATAACCTGTCACTCTTTCTCATAACTTTCCTTCTATGTAACCCCTTGCACAGGCAATAAAATGCCTTGCGTGGGGCAATATGATTATAAAAAAAAATTCATATTAAGGAAGGGGAAATACTTTGGTGGTGGGAAGAAACAATTTCTTCTACAAGAGAGAGTAACCAACAATACACAGAAATGCTGACGGACCAGAAATATTAAAATCCAAAGTGGAAGCTGCACTAACCAAACGGAATAGAAACAAAGCAGCAGGATATTGTAATAGATAAGTTAGCAGCATTAGAAGATTTTGGCGTAGACAAAATCACAGAAATTATAAATAAAATCTACAACAGTGGTGAAATCCCGGAAGAAATAAGCAGATCAATGTTCATAGAACTGCCCAAGAAGCCAAGTGCAAACAAATGTGAACTCCACCGAACAATCAGTTAATGAGTCATGTAGCTAAACTCACCATCCGAATTCTGATGAACAGAGCCTACAACAGAATTAGACTGGAAATAGAACAACACTTCCTGCGGATTCATCAAGGACACTGGAACAAGGAACGCAATACATTGAATGCTATCAGATAGGGTAACAGAAATGCAGATGTATGTGTACCTGTATTTCATTGACAACGCAAAGGTATTCAGCAAGGTATAGTACAAAGACCTGATAGAAACACTCTTGACATATTCCAGAAAAACTTTAGACTAATCAAGAACCTGTACTGGCAGCAAACCACCAGCATATAGACAGGAAATGAGTTCAGCAGATACACAAAGACAGAAAGGGGTGTAAGACAAGGGTGCTTCTTCTCACCAGATCTATTAAACCTATATAGCAAGACAATACTGACAACTCTAGAAGTCTTGCCAGGATTTTTCATTAGCAGCCGCAATCTGAACAATATAAGATACGTAGATGACTCAGTGCTGTTAGCAGATAGCGGATATATAAAAGAAACTACAAGACCTCCTACAGAAGGCAGGAAGAAAGGACTACATATAAAGTACAAGAAAGTAAAATGCATATTCATCAGTAAAAAGAGGTGCCCAAAATGTAATTTACAATTTGGGGATACTAAAATCAAATTTGGTTGTTTCATTTTTATGGCATATTAACCTCAGCAGGTCATTTATTGCCAACTAAATTTTATTTATTTATTGATGGTATTGCCTTTTTCTTTCAACAATTTATTGTTGTTTTTATATAAGTTTTGTGTCTAGTAATACTTTTTTCTTTTCGAGTATCAAGATTCATTGGGATTTGTTTTTAAGGGCAGATTCCCCAAGTCCTACCCTGTTATTTACCCCATAACTGGAGAGAAGGGATGGATTAATACCTTTCCCAAGGGTATCAGTGCTTAAGTGAATGCAGGGTATTCAACTTGAATTTGAACTTGGCTCACCGATTTCTCTTTCCGAGCCAATATCCACTGCACCACAACGCACATCCGTCACTAAATGCTTACAGCACTTGGTATTCCCAAGCGGTCACCCATCTAAGTACTGACGAGGCTCAACATTGCTTAACTTCGGTGATTGAGCTAGAACCGGTGTATTCAACGTGATATGACCGTAAGCCACTAAAATGAAACAGGTGCAGAAATTTTGATAGCTGGGAAATGTTCTAACAAGATAGAAAGTGCAATATGAAGATCTAAAGGTGTATTGGCATCAGCCAAGGATGCATTCCAAAAGCTGAGTAGAGTATTAAGAGACAGGAAAATTCTGTTGGAAACAAAGAGATGACTGAATTGTCATGTGATGTCTGCCCTTCAATATGGCAGCAAATGCTGGACGATCTTAATAAAGATGAAGGAAAGACATGAAGTAACAAATGTGGAGCTACAGAAAGACGCTAAAGATATATGAATGATTGTTGGTTGGTTCATTTAATCAGCATATCAACCTTCATTAGGTCATTTAATGCTGAAAATCGTTTTGATTTGTTTTATTTAGTTTATTTGTTTTATAGTTTTTGTTGGTTTATATTTTGTGGGGGGGTAGTTTGGAAGCATATTTTTATTTTAAATCAGTTATTTTACAACAAAAAGTTTTGTTGGTAAATACTTTCATAGCATTTTAATCCCAGTTTGAGGGTTAACTATTTACCCATAGCTGGGACCCCAACAGGTGCTACCACTCTGGGTCAGGGTGGACCTGGGAACAACAGCAATTAAGAGGTGGTTCCATGCTCCTCACAACCTCCCAATCAGAGGTCTTGCTGCCAGATGCAGTTTACTGTCATACCCAGGACTATATATGAATGAAACATGTGAGCAACAAAAAGATTTTGGAGAGAACAGACATAAGAAAACTGATACTTAACATCGGGAAAAGACAGCTGAAGGTTTTGGGATATGCAGTGAGGAAGGAGGGCTTGGAGAACCTGATGCTCATGGAATGGATAGTGGAGAAGAGAGACAAGAGAAAGCAATGCCCAACATAACTGATGGACTTCATGTTGTAGAGTTATTTTTGCAGTGAAGGCTCGTATTTGTGCTAAAGTCGGTCCTAATAGATTCAACATACAAAATGTTAGGCACTTGATATAACGTATTACTCAGTGTAATCTTGCCAGGTTGCTGACTACTTTCATATTTAACTGTCAACTACTATCGTCCAACATCGACTCACCCTCTTTCCTCTTACTACTACTACTTAAATTAGGTGGGAGAGTCTATTCACTATAGAATAGATGTGTTTCACCATAACACTTCAGCAGATGGATGTTGGAGTGAAAATTGAGTGGGATAACAAGAGAAGGGCTATTAAGAATTACAAGAAATAGGAAGATGTGGAAGGCCATGATCTTCACTGTTCTAAAGGGATATGGCACACAGAAGAAGAAGAATAATGGTGAAACCTTACTGCTTGTTGTACTTAAATTCATAAATTCTAGGTATCATGAAGACAGTTATAGCGGTCGGAAAGAGACTGAAGCTGAGATGCCAGCCCAGGATCAATAACATTGCAGATTTTTTGGAATTTATCAAGAATTTTCAAACATATAGCAAAAACACCAGACCAGATGTAGCAGCAATATTCAAAGCAAGGATGAATGATAGACTTATAAATATCTAAGATAGGTTCTGGCGAGAAAAATTGTCTGACATGATATAGTGAATCATCTTTTCTAGCTGTTGACTTAGAAATTGATTCATTATAAACTTTCTATTTTATATCTGTGGAAAACGTTAGTCTGAGAAGGTACAATGAGTCATTCTCTTGGAGGTTAGCTTCAGCCATGCAAGATTCTCTAAGATGATTAAAAGAGAGCAGTTTTGTTTCTGAGGCGTTAAAATTAACACACTATTTCTGGTCCCATTTAACAACAGATTGTAGGTCATTTTTGAGATCGGCTGCCAATTTAAACTCACTATTAGGACAGGAGTAAATAGTTGTGTCCTCATTATAGATAACGAGTTAAAAATGGTGTCATCAGGGTCATTTATGAAAATTAGGAACAATGTAGGTCCAATGATATTGAATCCCATCTTCTTTGCAGCATGCAAATTCTATAAACGCTTTCCCCAAAAACCGTAGATTCCAACTCCATTTTTCACACATGGGACAGAATCTTCTTAAAAAAAAATTAACAACAATGTTCACTAAAGAAATTCTAATATAGAAAAGGAAAGTAAAACCTATCAAAAATAATTTTAGATGACCATCTTAACCTTTTCACATCTATCCTACATATCCTTATAATCTGAACTTATTTTCTCTTCATACATCCATACTAATAAATCAATTCAGTAATACCCTACCTTGACTGGCTCTTAGGCTTTGGTAGAACAATTAATAAAAAAAAATAAATGTCACTCACATTCAACATACTTGCTTCCTCGACAGCTACAATCTCCAGGAGTTTAAATGTATGGTCAATAGACACCTCCTAACACACTAACTCGCATCCATTCTCTCAAACACTCTTCCCATCTACCCAACCCTCATCCTCGGTATCCTTACCCGTCTATCACCCTCCTTCTGACATTTCCTATATCTAACCACTCTTTCTCATCACTTTCCCCTATGTAACCCCCTGCGCAATAGTGGCAGTGGAATGCTTTGCACAGGGTGAAATGATTCAAAAAAAAAATTTATTTGAGAGCTTAATAAAAAAAAGTTTTATCATTAAAATCATAGTGTTGTTGTTATTAAGAAGAAAGCTGAAAGCATTTTTTAGAGCCTTCAAAATCTTGTTCTGGCATCAACATGAGATCATAGACATATATGATCCTAACCTCTTCAAATCTAGGGTTAACTGTTGTCTGTCTTGCATATCCTCATAATCTGCACTTACTTTCTGCTCTTACATCCATACAACACACTAACTCTACTTTGAGTGGCTTGTGAGTCTTATACTAGACCAACATTTAGTAAAAAATCTGGCAACAGTGTAACCATTAATGTATTATTTTAGGGTGAGCTTTTCTATTAGCCTTGTCAAGAGGATTGTTTTTATGACAGCAACAAAAGTGAATCAATACATTACAAAAGAGGTCATCAGAAACACAGTGAAGAAGAAAGAAAAACCAAAAGAAATGATCACCAAATCCACAAGGCATAAAACGTAGTTCAGCTTTGTTTGCACATTCGCAAATTGCTGCCTAACAAGTTTAGTTTTATGTCAAGTTCAGTGCATAACCCGAGAGGGTTTGATAAACAAAAATAAGGGTCTTTCAAGTTTTGTGGCTAACAAGTTAAACAAGAGGAAAATAATGCTGTTCTTTTTAAACTCAATGTTTTTCTTTGTGTAATTTGATGAGAAGCAGGAGTGATTTAACAGCTGGGACATTAAAGTTTGAAAAGAAAGAAAAACTCAAAGTTTTCTTTTTTTGATCTGGTGAGGAATGCAAACAAATCAGTCATTATTTTAAGGTAAAGTCTTTTGAATACAGCTATATACACACACACACATACATAGGTGCATTGCATATATATATATATATATATATATATATATATATATATATTCGCAGACAGATCTCTTTCATTGTATCACAGCTCATCAGTACGGTTAGACATCTGATTACTTTTTAACCCAACCGAATTGGTGTCAGTCGGCAATTCTACCTCTAAGCTATGAGCACTCGGTAGAAGAAGGCAGACTTTTAACGTGTGATGTATCATACGCCAGTAACCAGTGTGCTCTAATTCATTACTGAATGAGCGATGCATAGATGCTAGAGTAGCTACTGTTTTTTCAGTATATTTT
Organism: Ascarosepion bandense; assembly: GCA_037127315.1. NCBI lineage: Eukaryota > Metazoa > Mollusca > Cephalopoda > Sepiida > Sepiidae > Ascarosepion > Ascarosepion bandense. The sequence goes on along the minus strand of JBBBDQ010001749.1, from coordinate 2,347,886 downwards.
ATGTTTATTGTATCGAAGCAGCAGATAATTTTCTAAACATTAAATTGTTAAATATAAGAGACAATGAATGTTTATTATGTTTAATCAGGAGCCATTTTAAACATCATATTTTGGCTTTAATTTTAGGTGAAAATAAAAACAAAAATTCTCCAACATTTGGATATTTTTTTATTATGTTGGTTCTAAGCTTTCGACTCACATGAGCCATCTTCAGAGAGGTTACAGGGACGTTAATATAAAAACATCCACCGTCAAAGATAATTTTATCTTGTGCTGACAAAACTTTGCTAAGCAACAATAACAGTTACCAAAAATAGCAAACGCAGTTCGTAAATTTGTAATGCAGTTCTATGATGTCACACCATGTGAGAGCTCAAAATGTTAACAATATCTATATATAGATTATCATAAAGAGTTTGATATCAAAATAGAATTAATGTGGAAAAGTTTGTCTTTTAACTGAGCAGGGTTATTTCAATCATGCCGACATCAAAGTTTCATGAAGGCAGAATTGTAATGCCTTCACTCTTCAGATCTGTTGCCTTTTCTGCAAATTGCTTCACTGAAATAAAACTGCTCAGCTAAGTGACAAGCTTCTCCATATTAATATATATATATATATATATATATATATATATTGTTTCATACTTAGTTTTTGGTCATAACAGGGTTAAACCAGTACATTATTAAAAAGTGTTCCATAGAATTTGATTGTAGAACTTTTGAATATTTTCCATTTTTAAACAAGTTATTTTGCTACCCAGGTTTAAATGCCTGAAGACATCACTCATGGTAGAAACTTGGGTAGTGAAATAACTCGTTTAAAAATGGAAATAATATATATATATTTATATATTGTTACGAGGATGCACTTATATATAAAAATAATATTAATAATGTCTAAAAATGGTTAAAATTTATATTAAGGGATTCTATTGAGTCATACATACTTGTTATTACAAAATAATGTTCAAACGAATAAATTAAATATGTTGGTTGATAAAACCATTTTGTTAATCTTTGGGATTTTCCTTAATGTATATATAAAAAATTGTAGGAGGATTTGAAATATTAATTAAGTAATTCATTGAGTTTTATTCGACCAGAATGCAGAAGCACTGGACGGCTGTTTCATCCTATATTTGGGACTCATCAGCAGTGCGCATCCACTACCAGGAATTGAAACCCAGACAGTTGCATTATTAAGTGACTTGAATGAATTACTTGATATATATATATATATATATATATATATATCAATTCTTAAATTATGCAACAGTCAGTCTTCAATTAGTTCTTAACAATTGTGTTGTGCATGAGACTACCAGTAGGGCAAAAATAAAGAGTTAGCTGCTCGTATTTTTTGGTGAGTGAACAGAGCAATTGATTGACTGTCCATCTACGAGACTCTGGAGTCAGGGTGCTGAATATAAAATCAATCAGCTAAATAAAAAACTTTTGTCAGTAAAAATTGTTATTAAATAAAGACTAGCATTGATTGGTGATGAGAGGGCACATTTTTTATTATTTTAGTTATTGGTAGGGAAAGGTATATCACTGATTGTGTTAGATGCTTTTTAAAATTTTTTCAATTGGGACATTAGCGTAAAGTGATTTTATATCTAGGCTGGCAATGAATTTATTTGTCATATTTGTTTCCTTTATTTTTTTCAACAAGTTTGCCTGAATTTTTGATAGGTAACAAACTTATTTTTCCAAGAAGAGGGATTAAAATTTGTGCTATAGCTCTAGTGAGTTTGTGGGGTTGCTACCTGATGGGGCACATATAGATACCCGTGGGTCTTATGAAGACCATAAAATCTGGGTGTTCTAGGACAATATTTTGTGAGTCTATACTATAATTTGTTTTTGTCTTTAATTAGTTTCCTGATTTCCTTGATGAATTTTTGTGTTTCAGTATTTATTTTGGGTTTATTTATTTTTTTGATATCGCTGAGTAGTGAGTTAATAAGAAAATATATTAAAGCACTACAAGGGACAGAAGGGTCATGATCACCTACATTTTGAAGGGGCATATCTTATGTCTAAACTCAAGATTTTGTTTTTGCACTTAGATTTAAGCGACAATGTTCGTGATTGGGTGATAAATTATAAAGATGTTTTTTTATTTGAGAGTCAGAAGTGGCTTGTGCTAAAGGCAAATCTTTTATTCATCATTTTGCGATTGTGATGTTCAAATCTGGTTGATGAAAAGTTTTCTATCCTTGTTCATGATGAAAATAGCACCAACTTCCTTTGTCAGACAAAGTTATACAGATTTCCATATTTTTGCTAGGTAAATCAGAGGGAGATCTCAGTTGAATAAAAAATAGCAGAGATAGGCTTTCCAAATCAATACACATTGCTTTATGACATACCAACTCTAATACCACCGTGACCAATGAGGCGACCAACTCTAATACCACCTTGACTAATTAAACTTTTAACTAATCTTTATAATCAAGTTGTTTTTTTTCCTCTACAGGTCATTAACCTTCCATTGAGTAACGGATTAAAATAATCAGTTTTACCTAAGAATTTCCACATTGCATCTTCTAAAGATTATTTAATTTCTGAAGAATGAGTACAACATGAAGAATTGTCATGACAAGCAACAGAAACAGACACCAAAATTGGTGCTACAAGCATTTCCTGAAAAATTGTCAGCTCATAAATTTTGAGTAACTACAACGTTCTTCTCATAAGTAAATTTTGTGTGGTGACAGCCACCATAAACATATAAGTACCTAATCTGTCACAAGGTCACAAAGGTGAAATATCAAGCAAAGGTCAACCGCACAAATAAATGGTCAGTGAGTTGAGGTTGCTAACAATGAATTTTTGACAGAAAATCAATAAAGTACATTTACCATATGGAAAATGTACAGGGTGCGATGAATAAATTGTCGCCATTTTGTATTTTCAATTTTGTTTATGGGCATTGTTTGCTTTCAATTTGTTTTGACTGCATTGTATAGCGGGGTCAGTTGGGCACCATCTGTGAGAGAAAAGAGTACCATGACACAATTCATTCTGCCAACAGAACAGGTTAAGAGGCTCATCCCTTGTTCCCTGTTTAGGATGTGGTTTCCAGCTTTCTCTTTTCCAATCTTCTCACTTTGGTTTTTTTTTTTTTTCAATTGGAGTAGATAGATCTATCTATCGCCCAGTTCACACTCCACCCATGTCTATTGAACAGGTTAAGAGGCTCATCCCTTGTTCCCTGTTTAGGATGTGGTTTCCGGCTTTCTCTTTTCCAATCTTCTCACTATTACGTAGCCCCCTGCACATCAGTGGCGTTACCGCCTTGCTCGGGGTGATACGATTAAAAAAAATACAAAAATTTCATAATGTTTGGGTATCAATCTGAGGACAGTGCAGAAGATTTGAAAAAGGCCGTACGAATCGAATGGTCATTAGAAAAACTCACATTTATCATTCTGATAAAAAACAAACTTCCAAGTTTGTTGGCAAGGGCCTTAGTCTCAACACAAAATGATTTGAAGAGATAGTGTTGCCCTTGGTCAAGAGGGTGGCTGCTGGAAGACAATAGGACTCCAGCCAGTTTCTTCAACCCCATCACCCCCTTACATCTGGCCACTTAACTCCCCGGACTGCAATCCCTTTCATTATTATGTAAGAGGCACAGTTTAGCGAGAGACCAATAAAAATATTTTTGTAACACCAAAGGAAGTTTAGGTAAGGATTATGGCAGCATTCACCAACTTAAACATGGAGACTATCGGAAGAGTTGCACAAGATTCCACAGTCATCTGGAGGTTGTGTCTCAAGCCAATGGTGATTTTACTGAATAAATGTACTCTTTAGTACTTCAAGATATATTTGCCAAAATTATACAAAAATATCTTAAAATGAGATGCCAATTTGAATTTTTTTATTTTGGGGTAATTTAAACGACAATTTATCCATCAAACTCTGTCTATGTTCAGTCAATACTTTAGCTTCTTTCTCTGAGTCGGTGTGCACGCACACACACACACACACACACACACACACATATATATATATATATATATATATATAAACAAAAATTTCGATATTTAAATCTGTTAGATAATCATTTCTACAAGGAAATCCTTGCTTCTTCAGCAATGGCAAAACCATAATTTTATTTACTCGAATTCAAATTTACATATTTGAATTTGACTAAGTAACATTTTGGTTTTACTGTTTCTGAAGAAGTGAGGATTTCTTCATAGAAATGACTATCCAATGGATTTAAATATTGAAATTGTGGTTTTATTTTTTATATTTGCCTCTGTAAATAGAATGCAATATTTGCATCAAGCCCCCCCCCCACCTTGATCAATTTTAATATTAATGAAATTAATATTAATAGGATCAGGTTTTTGAGATTTACCTATCTGATTACCTTTTTGGATTTAAAATATAAAATATATATATTTTAGAACATGTCCAAATTTTTTTAATAGATATCCACTACAAATTGTACATTTTGTTCCAACAGTGAAACTACAATGTCTCATCAGGTAGTGTGGAAAGAAATGGAAGCCCTCTTTTCTTATATTTGGCAAGTTGTATGGAAGATGTTGACGTCTCTTTCCAAACACTTTTGGAAGTTAAAAAACGAAAATAAAACACCTAAAATTAAATGGAAAATTCTCAAACAAGCAAGAACAGCTAAATCAATAAAGGAACCATGTTTCCTTTGTCTTCAAGAAAAAGTTGAAATCATTAAATACATGAATAGCGACAAACTTTTAAACCAGAGGCATGAAACCACAGTAAACTGCAAACACATTAAAGAACTAACCTTACAATCATGATAACAAATACTGCAAAATCCAAAACTAAAATCCCCCAAAGATGATAAACCTTTATAGTACTAACACTCTTACATCAAATTTTACATATTACACACCATAAACTATCATCTAATTTAGAGTTTTATAGAAAAAAGTGATTTCCTATATACAAAATTAGATTAATTATAAAAACTGTGCTTAAATACAAAAATATTATATAGTTGTACAAATAAACATTAATAGGTTCAATCCCATCCTTCCCAGCCTTTACACCTCCTTACTCTCCCCCTCTAATAAACCCAAAGAATAAAGGCTAGCCAGGCAGCCATAAAAACATATACACCATTTTCTAATGTTAAATCTGTCTACAAAATTCCCGACACTTTCATTAATCAACTATATCCTCTACCCACCCCACTTTTTCAAAATTCTGACGGACAATTCACAAGAATTATTCCCCTATCACTAACCCCCACCAACATCCCACACACAACTTACCAAATATAAGAAAAGAGGCCTTCCATTCCTTTCCACATCACCTGATGAGACATTGTTAGTCCAATGTCAAAACAAAATGTACAATTTGTAGCAGATATCTATTTAAAAATAATTGTACATGTTCTAAAATATAATTTATAATAAATATTCACAGCTCTATATTATATATCAAGCACTGTTTTAAATTAATGTTTTGGACATTGTAAATTTTTCCTCATTCCTTATTCACTTGGATATATATATATATATATATATATATATATATATATATATGGAGGTGAGCAAAATAATGGAATCACCTTGAAATTTCAAGCAAATTTATTTCAGTATGAGGCAGTACCACCTTTGGCAGTAATTACCGCTTGAATTCTGTGTGGGATTGACTCATACAAAGTTTGAACTGTTCTCAGGGGAACCTTTATCCATTCTTCAGCTAAAACAGTCTCCCGTTCATTCAATTATGATGGTGAAGGAAATAAACTGCTGACTTGTTTTTCTAAAATGATCCATAAATGATCCATAAATGATCCATAAATGATCCATAAATGTTCAATGACGTTGAATTCTGAGAATTGTGGTGGCCAAATAAGATGTTCTACTTCACTAAAATGTTCCTTGAGCTACAATTTTAGCAGTATGAATGGGTGACTTATTGTCCTTAAAGATAGAAATTTCTGGAAACAGTTCCTGAAATTTGGGATGAAGTTTATCAGCTAAAATTTTTAAATAATCCTGGTTGTTGATTTTGATAAATCTATTTAAATAATATCTGTAAAAAAACAATTTTAGTAAAAAAATAAAGTACTACTAATATTAAATCAACAAACATACAACTAGACAAGATTTTGACAGTTTAATCAAATTTTCCAAATTAAGCTATTAAGGTACTAAATGCTTCCATTATTTTATCCACCCCATATATATATATATATATATATATATATATATATAGTCAACCGCAGACAGATCTGTTTCGCTGCATCACAGCTTATCAGTATGGTTAGACTCCGATTGCTACACAACCCAGGCTCGAAACCTGACCGATTTGGCGTCAGTTGGCGACTCTACCCCTGGGGAATGTTCAAATCAGTTGTATAGCTATTTCTACATGAAATCCCTAAGAGAAATTTCCCGTGTCCTCAGCAACTTTCAAAATAAAGACAGATATATTACTGGCAGAAGTTCAAAAAATATATACTTCACAGAAAAATTAAAGGGGTGGGATTAATAAGAAAGTAGACAGAAATCAATGTCTATTTTTAGATTTTGGAAAACCTTATTTTAAACTGGGTTGTAAGTTAAAATTTAGTCTTGTCTGACTCTAAGAAAAGATAAAGAAAAAAGTGGGAAGGGGGTGATAAACAGGGATGTAAGCTAAGAAAAAAGAAAGGAAAGGAAAGAAAAAGGTAAAAAGAAAAAATTTAATCTCCATAGAAATGTTAACAGACGTGTTGGCAAATAAATCCTGGCGGTTTTTGGTTTAACTAAATGGGAGGAAGTTATTAGAAAAAAATTTGGGGAGGTGGGGAAGCTTGACATATAATTTTAAAACTAGATTTAAATTAAAAAAATAAAATTTCATTTAAAAAAATTTAATATATATATATATATATATTTGGGTAGCAATCTCTCTTTTTATGCAGATTTCATTAAAAGTGGCAAACAAGGTATGATGGTTAAGTTTTTATATAATTTTTCATGTGATCTTATGATTTCTTCCTTTTTCAGGACATAAATTATATAAAAATTGTCCAAATTTCTCAAAAGAAATAAATCATAAGATCACATAAAAAAATTACAGAAAATAGTGGGTTGAAACATGAATTATTCTACCTCTCCTAATGAAACTGGTATTAATAAGTCTGAAAATAGAAAAAGAACAGTTTTATAGTTCAAGTCCCCCTCTGCTAATTGTCTAACATTAATATAGGTCAATATTTTCTGAAATTGATCGATAAACATTTTAATATTAACAACCCACTAAGTAAGATCTTTAATGTAAAAACATTAAAAATTATTTATTCTTGCACTATCAATATCCACAACACCATTAATTCTCATAATAATAAAATACTAATTTTTATAATAATCACCAAATAAATACAAACCCCTCCTGTAATTGTAGAATTAAAGATAACTGTCCATTTGGTGGTATATATACATGACTGAAAAAGTTATATAACAAATAACTATTGTTCCTATAGAATATGGTAAAGAAAGAAAAACACATTTTGGAATTTCTGCCAGACCTTAGAAATATAGATTTTATAATCATAAATATTCATTCTCTATGCTCCACTTTAAATCCAAGACTGCTCTGTCTAAATATTTCTGGGAATTAAAAGACAGAGTACTCTCTCCACAGATTGAATAGGAAAATAAAAGAAAATCACAAACTTCTATTAGCTTTAGAAATAGATATAACCTACGTTTAGATGAAAAAAATAAAATAATTTAATTTAGAGGTAATAACTGACTTCTGAACCAAAATGATAAAATTATTTTTAAATGCCACCACAGAAATAAATTTAAATTATCTGTATAGTCGGATTGAATAATAAATAAATAATTTCCTTATGAATAATTTTCTGGCAAATTCAGCTGTTTTTTTTTTATTCTTACTTTTATTATTTTTATTTATTTTTTTATCTAAATTTGTTTTTTTTTTTTGTTAATTTCATGTGACTATTTTCAATTTTTATATTTCCCTATTCGTTGAGTGCCATACATGATATACACTTTGAACGAGACATGACTGACTGGGCAGAAGATTATTGCACAGTAGGTTGCCATTGCATTTTGGCAGCAGACTGGTTGCCACCAGACTGGTTGCCAGCCAAGGCTATAGAACCCAATCTGTCCTGTTATTTAACCCATAACAGGAGGAAAGAGATGAATTAATATGTTTCCCAAGGGTATTTGTGCATAAGTGAATGCAACAAGTATTTTCTATATAAAGTCGTTTTTTTTTATGTTTGTAAATTTTATTATTTTTTTTTTTATCTAGTTACATTTTTTTGTCTTTTGTGATTCATTTTTGTGAATTTTTTTCTTATGTTTGGGCAATTTTTCCATGTGAATTTTTATTTTTTTTTAAGTTGAAATTTTTTGTGATTGTTAATTATTGGTTTATGTAATTATACTATATAGTCCCTTTTTCTTTTTATGATTTTATTTTTATTTATTCTTTATTTTGGTTATTTTTAGTTTTGTGTATCATCATTTCTCCATCACACCCAGATGGTGCATGATGCAGCAACTTTTTGCAGGGCAGGATTGTTAGCCCTGCACCCAACCCCCAAACCTAGAGGACCGGCGGACCATTCTTGGTCTTTACGTTTACAGCACCTGGTATTCCCAAATGGTCACCCATTTAAGTACTGACCAGGCTCGATGTTGCTTAACTTCAGTGATCGGATGGGAACCGGTGTATTCAACACGATATAGCCGTAGACAGTTTTGCGTATATTGTATGTATATTATTGTGTGCATATATTGGTTATATAACGGTTACAGGATTTTCTTTAAGTTATTTATCACTAAACGTAATGAAAAAATGACAAAGATGGGAAACTGTTAAAAATACAATGCACATCAAACATACGCAGTCAAATTAGTAAGTGATCTATCCATTAACCAAAACAAATTATCAGAAGATGAGAGAATCAGTAAATTTATGCTAGTTATTTCAGTTCTTAAAAACAGAACTTGTAAATCTTTACATGAGCCATGTTTTCTATGTTTACAGGAAAAATTGTAAATTATTAAATTCCCAAAATGAAACCTACTAAACAAACGTAATAAAGTAACTTCCATTTGTCATCATTGTCTAATTATATCCCCTAAAGAATAGTTCATTTTTTTCTAATATAGTCCCTTAATCTAATCTACCCCCAGCATAAATGTTTTGTAAGACAGAGGGGACCACAGATATGATTTTCATAAAACAAATCCAAGAAAAGAGCTATGAACAACAAATGGACCTTCATCAAATATTTGTAGATTTGAGGAAGGTTTTTGACACTTAATTGTGCTAGTCTCTGGAGGGTCCTCTCAAAATTGGGATGTCCCTCCCCACACACTTTTTCAAGATTCTGAGGTCCTTCTATGATGGTACGGAAGCCTGTGTCAGTTTTGGTGGTGTGCCTATGGGGCCAATCAGGGCGGAAAATGGAGTCAAACAGGGAGATCTTATGGCTCCTACATTGTTTTCTATCTACTTTGCAATTGTACTGCTTGATATGTTTGGTGTCTGCCATGCTGGCATTATGATAATGTACAGGTCGATTGGCAAACTTTTCATCATATGTAGGTTTGCAGTAAGGACAAGAATCTTCTTGAGTTTAGTGCATGACCTTCTCTATGCCGATGATTGTGACCTGGTCGCACACACAATTCAGCATGCACAGAAGTTATGGAACAATTATCAAGGTCATGTAAGCCGTTTAGACCATCAGCCTTGACAAGACCGCAGTGATGCATCAGCCTGCTCGAGAAACTCAGTATATAGAGCCATCAATTTATGGTGACGGTAGCCAACTTGGGGTAGTAGACATTTATATACCTTGGCAGCACCCTTAAACACCACGGCTCGCTTGACGATGAGATAGCGTTTCAAATTAAGAAGGTCTCTGATGCATTTGCAGCACTCAAGGGCTGTGTTTGGAGTCAGAAGGGCATAAAAAGGCAGACAAAACTTAAAATATACAACGTCTGCATTTTATCATTGCTGCTATATCAATGTGAGACATGGGCAATATATCGCAGACAACTGAAGATACTGGAACATTTTCATCAACTCTGTCTTCGGTCTGTGCCGAAAATCCACTGGATGTCTCACCTGCCTGATACTGTTGTTCTACAATGAGCCAACTCAGTCTCTGTGGAAACACTTATACACAAGTCCAGATTGCGATGGATGGCCATGTTATTTGTGTGGCGGATGACAGAGTTCAAAAACAAATAATGTACAGAGAATTAAAAATGCGAGAAAGGCCACAGCACAGGCCTAAGTTGCATCACAAAGATTGCCTAAAAGAGTCATGATGCAAGCGCAGTGTTTGTCTGGAGAGCTAGGAGATATGCAGAACTGAAGAGAGACATTTGAAACGGATTCCTGAATTGCCACGAGGTGCCAACCTGGCCATGTGCCCAATGCAAACAGATATGTTTTTCCAGGCTGGGTCTGCTCAATCACCAGTGATCACACCTACAGCAGCAGTCTATTGAATATAATGATTTCATAAGGGCACGCTTTGCATGCTTTGCATTTGTGTTCAAGACCAGGTCAGGCCTGACAAGGTATATGGAAGGGCACATTAGAAATGATTGGGACCAAAGTCAACTTTCATCCCCCACACAATTAATGCAGTCTTGACGGGTGGGAACAGAAGGGCTGGACATGTCAGTGATGGACATACTTGCTTTATGAGTTGACAGCCACTATATACATTGTGTATTTGGGCAACAATATCTCTTTTATGCAGGTTTCAATAAAAATGGCAGACAGTATTATTAAGTTTTTATATAATTTTTCTTGTGTTTGTATAATTTTTTCTGTTTGAAACTCAAATTATATAAGAACTGTTCAAAGGTTTTGTACTTTTCAAGCACTTTCAGCTATACTTTTAGCCATTATCAAGAATTAATTTTGTTTTACTTGTAAATAAACATTTGTTTAACAAAAAGCGCTCAAAATTACAAAAGCTTTGGACAATACTTATATAATTTGAGTTACAAAAAAAAAACAAAAAATTATACGAACACATGAAACATTATTTAAAAAACTTAATACCCTGTCTGCCATTTTTAAAAAATCTGTGTGTGTGTGTATATATATATATATATATATGCACACACACACACATATATATACATACACACACACACATATATATATATGTACACACACACACATATATATATATATATTGTACACACACACATATATATATATATATGTACACACACACAAATATATATATAACACACACACACATATATATATATATATGTACACACACACACATATATATATATATATATACACACACACACACACATATATATATATATATATGTACACACACACACACACATATATATATATATATATGTACACACACACACACACATATATATATATATATATATATATATATATATTTAATGTCAAATTTAATCATGCAAAAAAAAATATTTCCACTATAAAATTGATGATTAGCTGATAGATGTTGTTAAAATTTTTGGATCTACTTCCATCCTGTGAACAATATATCATGTGAATTTCCATCTAGAAAATTGATTTGTTTTTGGTTTGGGAGATAAACAATCTTAAAAAATCTCAGAGCAACAAATGTTTATATGTAAATAAATTCAAAAATATACTGGCCAGAGAAACATTTTATAAACATCATATCTGATATATGAATAAATTATATTATAAATCAGTTTTTATTTCCTAATACATTCCTCTTAAAAAAGAAGAAAGTTATTTTTTAGTTTATAAATTGGCAAAAGACAATTCACAAAATCAGTTTATTTCAAATTTTTTATTCCTTATGACCTTTTACGTTTTTCTTAGTCGATTCTAAAAATCAAAATTTTTGATTTTTATCTCATGTCTCCAACTTATTTTTTGGATTATTCTTTTTACAATTTCCATTATTCTGTAAATTGACAATATCTTTCCTTACTTTTGTTTAGAGGTTATTTCTTTTTCACAACCCATCACAATCTACCTCCAAATTTTGCTGAAGAGAAAAGACAGATGATGAAAAAAAAATACCCAAAACTTAATAGAAACAAAATTTCATCAAAATCTTAGTAAGCGGAAAGATCAAAAGATTTTTTTGATGTAATGATTATTTATCTAATTCTTTTTAAAATCTTAGAAATTTTGGTTAAATTCTTTTTTTTTTTTACATCTTGGAGAGACTTTAAATTTGTATAGAAAATTTGGGTATCTTTTTGTAGTGAAAACGCACTAATTTGAAAATTCTTGCAAAAATCAAATATTATTTGTCAGATTTTAAATAAACTTTCAGGACTTATTAAGAAACGAAATAAAATATTTCATTTTTAGAAAATATACACATATATATATATATATAGCTGTTTTTAAAGGTACGAAATCTAATTAATGAAATGAAAGTGTGTAGCTTAATATTACATGACATTTTTAAAAGAAAAGTAATTGGTTTTGCTCCCACTCTTCAGGCCTCTAGAGGAAATTCAAACTTAGATTAAAATAACAAGGAATATGTGGTGAAGACGAAGCACTTCCAGCACTTTGAGATAAAATAAAGAGTGTGACCGGGACACAACAGTGAACCAGTCAACACTAAATTTAGTAGAACACTTTCTGTTCTTTAATAGGTACTCACATATGGCGGAAGCGTAAGTATTTGGGACTAGCTCATTCAAAGGTAAGGTGTGATTTCTGATCTAATTATTAGAACACTAGTTCATAGGGCATTGATGATATATTCAGAGACTTTCTTGAATGACGAAATTAATTCTGTGATGGAAACCTTATGTGGTTTAGGGCAACCCCCTAATACTGTTCATTCGGTTATCCATGACAAAATTGTGGAATTTGAAAAGGTCAAACCTTGTACAGTTAAAAAGGTGCCCTGTTTTATAAGATATGATGAGCTAAATTTGATTATTATTATTTATTGGTTTAACATTTCTACGTATTATGTTTTGAGAGTTTTTCATCATGTTTGTAATTATACTATTGCAACTGAATGCATAATAAGTTAATAGTGTCACGTTTATTTTGACGTACACTATTATTATTAATATTATAAATATTGTTGGAGGTATTATTAAGTTTATGGAGATACATTTTAATTTGTTGATCAGTGATGGAGTTAGGAAATCCATTGTGAAAAAGTGTTTCTTTAATGTTGTGTAATTCTTTATAGAATATGAATTTGGAAGATGATATCATTTGTGTGAGTTGAATTAAGTTTTTTATAACAGCTAACATATCGTTTGCGGCATTCACTATTATAATTAAGACACGAGTTAATTCTAGTTGGTTTCCTGAATAGAGAAGTAGTATATCTATGTGTGCTAGAATCAATAAATACATCAAGGAATGGAATTTTATTATTTATATTAAGTCCTAATGTAAATTTGAGGACGGAGTGACTTTCAAATTTGTTTATATATATGTGTGTGTGTGTGTGTGTTTGTTTTTTCTTCCCTGTTAGTACAACTTCATGCACAATGCAGTCATCAGATTTAGATTGAAATCACCACTCACTGTGTGTTACCGAGCTATACATTAATAATCCTGACATTTTTGACAGGTTCTAATTCTTTGATTCATATATTGTTCTCATCTTTGTTGCCATTTGTACGACATTTCGGCTGTTGTATGCTTCAACCTTCTTCAGGTGCTAGGAATTAACATCAGAAATACTAGATATGAGCTCTGGTAAAAAATACTAGAGAAAATCATTAAAATCAAAAAATTGCAATATGAACTCTGGTAAAAAAGGGTTACTGGACATTAGGTTTTTAAGTCCCAAAAATTCAGTTGTTCTTGTCCTTGACACATTTTAAATTTTTTTGAATATATGATGGACTTTGGAAAGCCATGTTCTATAAAGAATTACATAACATTAAACAAACGCTTGTTAACAATGGATTTCCTAACCCCGTCATTGATCAACAAATCAAAATGTATCTCAATAAACTTAATATTAACTCTAACAAAATTGATAATAATAATAATAATGTACATCAAAATAAACAAAACACTATTAACTTAAACTATTCCAACTAAACGCACACTAATTACAAACATGAGAAAACATCAATCAAATGCATAATGGGTAGAAATGTTAAACCCATTAATATCAAATTAAGCTTATATTAATAAGTAATATTAACATTATTAATAGTAATAACCATAAATCTACACTTTGAACAAAATGTTCCAGGGTTTTCACACATTTCCACCTATACCAATTTTTCTTGCTAGAACAACCCTTATTTCTGTTTTCAATATTATATATATATATATATATATATATATATAGAGAGAGAGAGAGAGAGAGATAGAGAGATAGATAGATAGAGAGATATATATAGTCATCCGCAGACAGATCTGTTTTGCTGAATCACAGCTCATCAGTATGGTTAGACTCCGATTGCTTTTTAACCCAGGATTGAAACCTGACTGAAATATATATATATATATATATATATATATATATATATTCTAAACATATTTTTATTAACTTGGTTCTAAGCTTTCGGCTCACATGAGCCATCTTCAGAGAGGTTATAAGGCTATGACGTTACACCGCGTGATAGCACAAAATGACAACAGAACCATATTTTCAAATGCAATGTACTGTGTTATGACCAGATTTAAATGTGATTTTATTAAGTGTGGGTTGTTTGGATTTAATATAGATGGCCTCCAATATCTGAAGATTCTCTTTACTGTGTGTTTGAATGAGGATTATTGTATTGTTGACTAAAATCTGTCTGATACTACATGGCTATGTTTTTCTGAGTTATGTTGTTTAATTGTACTTTTCAGATAGAAGCTTCATAGAACCACATTGCAAATTTGAGAATTGCGTTTGTTAATTTTGGTAACTATTACCATTGCTTAGCGGAGTTTTATGTCATCACAAGATAAAATCGTCGCTGATGGTGGATGTTGTTGTGTTACCATCCTTGTAACCACTCTGAAGATGGCTCATGTGAGCCGAAAGCTTAGAACTAACTTAAAAAAATATCCAAATGTTGGAGAATTTTTGTCTTTATTTTCACCTGAAGTTAAAAACAAAATACGGCATTTAGATGATTAAACATAATAGACATTGTCTCTTATGTTTAGCAGTATATGTTTAGAAAATTATTTGCTACCTCGATACACTAAATATATATATACTAGCAGTATAGCCCGGCGTTGCTCGGGTGTAATGAAAGCTTTAAAACTAATCCATGGTCCTGGAGCTCAGACTCTTTGGACATTAACACGAAAGACTAAAAAGCAATAGTTGTTTCCAGTTAAAGTGAAACCGTAGACTGAAAGAAAAATGAATGGATGTAAGTCAAATTTTGATTTTCTGGTATCGATATCAAATTTTCTGCACTATTGTAAGAACTGCAACCTTGAAACTTCTGAATATCATTTCTTATGTCTTTGTCTATGAGTGTATCAAATTTGATTAAAATCGGACCACTCCTTCTATAACCCGATTTTTTTGATTATCGATATTTATCAGGGGTGCCTCGACACAAAACCTAGCTAAGAACACTTGCAGATGCTTATAGTACAACTGTGTAAATTTTCAAGAAAATCGGTTCAGACGTTTTGGAGTCTATAGGTAACAGACACACACACAAAGTTCCATTTATAAATAAGTTTAGATATATATATATATATATTTAAAATACTCAATAAAGTTGAACCCAATGAGGTTAGAGAGTTGTCTGTTTCAAATTCATATGTCAATTCCTTAGTGGGTTCAACCTTATTGAGTTTCATTATTATGTTTAATATTTTAATATCATGGGGGTAAAATAAGAGGACATTATCTATATATCTTAAGTAAGTAGAGCTGTTTGGTATGACATCTCTGAATGGGCCAGATTCTAAGAATTCCAGAAACAGGAAATTCTTGCTATGAATCTAAAAAGAACATCTACTTCTGCAAATATGTACTTGCATATTTTCAAATGCAGTTCACATATGAAACAAAGAAAAGCATGTTAAAATATTGATCATTTTTATCAGGCCGACTTTGATTGAAAACCTGTTCATCAATTGATAATAAATTCAGTTTATCTAATGCAGACTCTTGTCTTCATTTCTCTCAGTCCGAAGCTCCAAACGCTCATTATCTTTCTCAAATACCTAGAAATGTAGAAATGATTAATTAGTTATTAATTGATAAACAAATGTTGGGAAAATATTTCTCCCACAGGGTCCAAGTTCTTGTTTCTCTAGACAACAGAAAAATGTTATTTTTGAATTGTGCAACAGGTATTAGACACTTTTGTACTTGTAAAATCTACCAGAAACAATATTTCTTTTTTTTAGAAAGCTACAAGTATTTTGTTGATGTGTATTGTGGTGCAGTCTATATCAACTCAAAACAAGAAATCAGAGAGTCAAGTTCGAATTACAGTTAAATTCCTTGCATCCACTTACCCACAAATACCCTTGAGAAAGTTATTGATCTGTCGCTTGGGGGTTTTTTTTTGGTGGGGGGGGCTTTGTTTGTGAATTTCATTCGTTTAAAATCTTCTGTACAATAAAGACAAAAGCTGATGATGGTTCATCTGAAATAAGCCTATAATTCTGATTTATCATGATATAACATGTTTGCCTTAATTTTTTCTTATATATAAGTAAAAAATACCTAATAAGCCAGACAGATCTACCTAGGTTTCACCTGAATGGATCGTCGGGGAAAGTTGGCTTCAGCTTTCCCTGACAATCTGTTTAGGTGAAACCTAAGTAGGTCTGTCTGGTTCTACAAGGTATTTTTTACTTATTCCGCTCTACATAAGTATTGAGCACCTTTTGTTAGTTGATTTCTCATATCAGGGATTTTTCTTTGGGCTACATGCTGACTCGGTCCGAACTCTTGACTGATGTTCATATACTTAGCTCTTTCTTTTTTAAAACCGTTTTTTCCCTTTTTCAAAGATTCGTGGAAGGTTTTTTGACAAGTATAGTTATAATCTCATTTATATATATATATATATATATATATATATATATACACAGTACTGTGCAAAAGTATTAGGACAAGAACTATTTTATCTTTTATGAGGCATCAAAATAAAGTCTAAAATCACCCCTGTCCTAACACTTTTGCACGCTGCCAGTAGTGTGCAAAAGTATTAGGACAGGGGTGATTTTCCTAAAAACTTCACTAAAATTCAAATACAGGGTGAAAAGCCAAGTAAATTGCTAATAAATATTGATTATTTAAAACTAGGTGCAAATGAAATGTATTAAAAAGAAGTTATATTTAATTTTTCTTATTTACTATTAAACAATTTATTTTTAAACTAATCTATTGAACATCTATGGGATATTTTGGATAAAAAAATTGATAAATCTAATGTTACTTCGCAAGACACACTTTGGGAACAAATACAAGCTGCTTGGCAGGAAATACCATTAGATACATTGAAGAAGGTTGTGATGTCAATGCCTGACAGAATGAAGGCTGTGATCAAAGCAAAAGGCTATTATGCTATATATTAAATTTATTTTGTAACAAGTATTTTTATCTCGTTGAATCATTTGTTGAGTAAATCAAATGAAATTACTTTAATTAAACTGTTTATTTTCTGTCAATATGCCTCATAAGAGGCATAACTTTTGCACAGTACTAAATATATATATGTGTGAGAAAGAGAAACAGTATGAAAGAGAGTGTGTGCTTGAAAAACACCTGCCAAATAATGTTAAGTCACTGGTGTCTACGGTGTTTTCAACTAGCTAATGTTTTACTCATAGCTAATGTTCTGAATGTGCGTGGGTGGTGCAGTGGATATTGACTCGGAACCACAAATCGGGGAGCTGAGTTCGAATTCCAGTTGAATTCATTGCATTCACTTATGCACAAATACCTTTAGGAAAGGTATTCATTCATCTTTTCCCACCAGTTATGGGTTAAATAATAGGACAGATTGGATTCTATAGCCTTGGCTGGCAACCAGTCTACCACAGAAAGCAATGGCAACCTACTGTGGGATAATGTTCTGCCCAGTCAGTCATGTCTCAAAAGAGACATGATTACCCAAAGCATGTATCACGTATGACACTTAACTGACTGATATTAGTTTTAGTACAACCATGTTCTATGTTTCTGATCTTAATTCTATTAAACAATATTTCTTAGAAAAACATAGCCATGTACATAATTAGACATGTATCAGTTGTCTCTTTTGAGACATGATCGCCCAAAGCATGTATCACATATGGCACTTAACTGACTGACTGAATATCTTACTATTATGGGGAAAGAATTTGACACACACTGTAATTTGCATTTTATATAGTTGGATTATTGTCTAAACACTATTTCTGAATCACAAGTTGAAAGCAATTTGTGAGTCATACAACAAAATCCTGATATCATTTCAATAAACTACTCTTTTTGTATAAATAAATTTATGCTATCATTGCCATCTAATATATATATATATATATATATATATATATATATAAACTTATTTATAAATGGAACTGTGTGTGTGTGTCTGTCCGTTACCTATAGACTTTGAAACAGCTAAACCGATTTTCTTGAAAATTTACAGTTGTACTATAAGCATCTGCGAGTGTTCTTAGCTAGGTTTTGTGTCGAGGTACCCTCGATAAATATCGAAAATCAATAATCGAAAAAATTGGGTTATAGAAGGAGTGGTCTGATTTTAATCAAATTTGACACACTCATAGACAAAGACATAAGAAACAATATTTCAAGGTTGCAGTTCTTACAATAGTGCAGAAAATTGATAAAGTATATATATATATATAAAAGGCAAGAAGTTTGTGTGTGTGTTTATCTATCTGTATGTCCTTTATACAAATCCACAATTTTTATCCGATTCTCACCAAACTTCACACAAATATTCTTTAGGCTGAGTCTATATATATATAATCGATTTTCTGCACTATTGTAAGAACTGCAACCTTGAAACTTCTGAATATTGTTTCTTCTGTCTTTGTCTATAAGTGTATCAAATTTGATTAAAATCGGACCATTCCTTCTATAACCTGATTTTTTGATAATCGATATTTATCGAGAGTACCTCAACACAAAACCTAGCTAAGAACACTCACAGACACTTGGAGTACAACTGTGTAAATTTTCAAGAAAATCAGTTCAGCCATTTCAGAGTCTATAGGTAACGGACACACACACACACACACACACACACAGAGACAAAGTTCCATTTATAAATAAGTTTAGATTAGATTAGATCGCAAAAAGACAAAATTTATTAAGAGCTATAAAAGAACAGGAAATTGTGGAGAGTCATGATTGCCAATGTCCTGAAAGCACATGATACATAGAAGAGACAAGAGAGAATGGAGTAACTTTTATCTAGTCTATGGGTCTTCAACCAGAAGGAGTTGATAGGCATTGACATGTTGAGCTGTCCATTATTCTCCTACATCTGTTTCAGTTGTATGCCAGAGCCTGAATCTCTCCAAATAATTTCTTGGTGTGCTCATCGTGTAGCATTTTTTTTTACTTTTTAACCTGGTTGATCTCTCTCCAGGTTAGACCACAGTCAATGTCCTCCAACTAGGTGGCTTGCCTTGGTCACAAACATATAGCAATTTTTGATCATCTTAGAAACCCTTCTACCCCGTCCAGCAACTTTTATCAAGGAGCTTCTTGGCGCAGTGGTGCTGCATTAACATTACCTCCCTCATATGAGTTTTTAGTGGTCCAATTGAAAGTTTGCGAGGTATGGTAGCTTGGCCTTCAATCTATTTCATTTACGCCTAGCTGATTCGCACTCCTGGCAAATGCCAGCAAACACATTAACTAGATTATAATGATAAAAACAACAAAGATGAGGATACTCATCTGAATAACTCATTGATTAATAAGCCACATCTCAGAACTTGAGACAATATGAAGAATGCTTGGGAATGCACTGGCTGAAATGTGATAAAAACAACAATGAAGATACTAGTCTAAATATCACATTAAATAACAAGATTGACTCATTTAAAAATTTGAAGAATTGTGAAAAAAAGCCAAAGAATGCATGAACCATAATGTTACGATTAAGAAGATAAGGCTCATCTTTTAGATGCAGCATTGTTTTTGCATGTGCACCCTTGAGCAAATCAATTTAAACAACTGCTTTAGCTTCCTTTCTTCCACCATACGATCAGTTTTAGACTCACTGGAGTAACAGGGTGTAATCAATTTTTATTTTTTCCTCAGATTAGGTCATTGGCAGTGGTGTGTAGTCATATGAACCTATTTACTGGGTGTATAAAATTTGTTTGGCCTTGAAAAATATTGCGCCATCCATGATTGCATCAGATTTTCATCATGCTCAGACACCACTGTCTTGACTGTCGATTAGTTGTCCTACATCTATTGGAGGTGTATGAAAATTGTAACACTGCACAAACACACTGGCAAGCCTTATAGAGAGGTTGCGGATATTGTTGGTGTCAGACTTTCAACTGTCAGTCGTGTCATCAAAGGCGAAGAAACCAACTGGATCCATCAGCCCAAAACGTGAAGGAAAATGCAGATCAAAAGAAAAAGCAAGGCCAAGAGATGATGTATATGTGATCAGGGAAAGTGTAAAAGTTCCTAGGAAGACATTATTTGTTTTGTTTCAATTAATTTGCACAAGGGTGTCGATGATAACATCCAGTTCTTTAGAATTCTCAGCAATGTTTTGCTGAAAACTAGGTAGAGAGAGCAAATTTGATAAGAGGCAAATTAGGTAGGAGGGGCAAATTAGGTAAGGGAGTCAAATTAGGTGGGTAAGCAAATTTAGGTAAGGGAGCCAAATTAGGTAGAGGAAGCAAATTTAGGTAAGGGAGCCAAATTAGATAGGAGGAGCAAATTTAGGTAAGGAAGCAAACTAGGTAGCAGGATCCAAATTAGGTAGGGAGAGCAAATTTAGGTAAGAGGCAAATTAGGTGGGGGGGGGGGTAAATTTAGGTAAGGGAGCCAAATTAGATATGGGGAGCTAAATTAGGTAAGGGCTAAGAGAAAAAAAATGGTCTGAATGAATCCAATATAGAATTCTAAGATGCTAATACTCAGATAAAAACAATCATTCATAAACAATGTCAATCTACAGAAATCTTTAGCACTCAATGAAGAAGAATAGGCCAATTCTTTAGAGTATGAAGTTTCTACTTGAGGAAGAACAAAATTTCATTAGTTGAATAATGGCAATACCACTCATGATAATTGATTTCTAATCTAAGAAAGGTAAAGAATTACTGATGACAATTACACACTTGTTTCTTCTGAGACTTTTCCAACCATTCTTCAGAAATAATGTTAATAATGAAAATTAAAAGGAATTCACACTGAAACTATTTACAAATGATTATCCTGGCAAATGACAAATTATCTTGTTAATAAAAAAATGATTAGCTACACTGGGATATTCATTCTAAGATGGTGCATCTTCTGCTTGACTTTATTAACATCTAAGTTAAAGTGTCCAAACAACCAGTCAAATGCATTTGTTTCAAACTGGTCGAGTATTATTGAATTTCCTTAGCATGTACTTTCTACTTTGCCACTTATAAATAGATCAGATTATACAGTTGTAGAGAGACGCTAAAAGAAAAGAATATATTTATATTTGCATCTGATAGACTAAAGCGATGTAGGGATGGAGCTCAATAGGTAACAGAATGGAGAAGGGTTTTGGCAAGTAGAGTTCTAGTTCTGGCTGGGACTGTTTGTGTTCAAATCATGCTCCTACCCTTTTAAAAGGCATGAATTTAATTTTTCCCTGAATTATGGATAAACAGCAGGCAACTGAAGTCTTTTGGTTTTGTCAGGATGTTGATCTTGTGTACCATTCTACCAACCTAGTCTCATAAAAAGGTCTAAAATTTCTACAAACAATGACTGGGCCTCTATGGACCGTCAGAGATATGGATTGACTGATATGGTTTTTATTACATATCAAACCTTTCTGGGTTTGTTGAAAGTCTAAATATATTTTAGGAATAATTATTTTTATGTGCGTGTAAGTAATGTATTAACAATTTTTCCATATTTAACCCATAGCTGGTAAAGAAAAAATGGGTTTCAACACAACATACAAATTTGAACTGGAAATTGCATATGAACAATTCATGCATCGACAAAACATACCAACACTATCTTACACAGCAATGAAAGATGTAATGAATGATGCAGAAATTAAACACAGCTTAATAAACCAACCGACACTTTTCAGGATGCAACATGGCACAAAATGTGCATCCTATGGAAATACGTATCCAAAAAGAGGCAGGCAAAATTAGTGAACGAAAGTTACCAATAAGATACATAAACGAATAGCAAAAAAAACCAAAAAAAAAAAACCGCATCATGCAGGAAACAACAAAAAAACATCTGCATCATCACACGGGAAACAGAACAGAACATCTGCAGAACGTCAGGTGCGAAACATTCATTCCTTTCCTAAGGGCATTTGCACATAAGGGACTGTAATGAAGACAACTGGAATTGAACCTCTGTTTTCTGGTTTCTCATTCCAAGCTGCTATCTATTACACCAGCCACACATCCAATAATGATATGAAGATAAAAATCATTGTCTTATATGCCAGACAACATAGAATGCGGCTTTGATTTTATGTACATTTACTTCCTTGTAAATAAAAGATTCCCCAGCAAATAGTAGAACAGATTGGATTCTCAAAAAGTGTAAGAGGAGAAATCTGAATTCAATTCACCCAGTAAAAGTCTTCTTTGTTTGGAACACTAACAACACTAGCGTGGAGAGACTATGGCCCTGTACTCTCTAGAAGGGTCTAAAGACAAGGCGGAAATCAAAGGTAACTGAATCATCAAGCAGTGACTGGATCACTGTGCAACTAAAATGGTGTATCTACTCCTATTTGGGAATGCTCATTTACTAGGGTGCATATCTAACCTTCATTGCAAAGACTATCCGAGGTTTATATTGCAACTAAGCGGACCTTAGTTACAGTTTCTGGGAGAATGCATGTTATCGAGTGGGATCGACAGTTTGAACAAGGCCAACACACTCAAACATTCAGTCACAATGACTTATGACTTTGTGCTAGGACAACTCTCAAAAATTTGGTTTACCCAATTTTCACTCACAAAGCACTTTCCAAAAATTGCCACACTCTGGGATCACCTTATTTCAGACCAAAAAAATCACAAAGACAGCTTCCTGACAAATCGACCATGGTAAGATTCAAATCAAAGTCTCATGGTCAGAAAGCAGACATTATAACCACCCAGTCACAAGCTCAGTTTTCTCAGAAAAGGCATGAGTCCGCCTCTCCTTCAGTTCTGTTCCATCACTAGATATCCTGACTAGCTAGTTTCAAAATATAACATACTGGTTTTTAAAAAAAGTAAGAGAAGTTAATGTTTTATCCAAAACAAACAAAACCATTGCAATATTTTTTTAATAATGTCACCCCAAGCAAGGTGGGACTGTCACTAGTACACAAGGGATTACAGTGAGAGAAAAGACTGGGTACAGTGGGTTATTGAAGAAAGGATAAAAAATGAACAGGATTCAAGAAGATGAAAGATGGTAATTGATATTGCATTTAAATTTTTGGAGATTGCAGCTATCAGGAAAGCAAATAAATGGAGTTCCATAGGCGAGAAGTAGAAGAAAAGAAACTGTTCAAGTAGAAGTGGTTGTTACATTAAAAAAAAAAACAAACCCATCATTCTCTGTGGAGCATAAGCCATTGACAATCATTTACCATCAACAAGTGGGTCATCAATGTTTCTGTAGCTTTTCTTAATTACAGGTAGGGGTATTGACCTTACACAAAACCCTTTATCCTTTGAAGTAAACTGGTTGCCAACCACAACTATAAAACCCAATATCTGTCCTGTTATTTAACCCATAGCTAGAGGGAGACAAGATGAATTAATATTTTTTGCAAGGGTATTTGCGAATAAGTGAATTCAAATGGAATTCAAAGTTGGCTTTTCAATTTCCCATTCTGAGCCAATAACCACTGCATCACAATGCACACCCTGGTTACATTTAACTATTTAATATAAAAGCACAAGAGCTGTGACACTTATTGTTAACCTTGACAGCAGCTAATCCAACAAATATATACAGAAATACAATAATGGGATAACACCTATACATTAAAACATATATCTTGTCACAAGATCATATGCCTCATCACATAGAAGACAATAATATATAAAATCAAATTATCTTTACACCGATACTCACCAGACACATATTTTCATACCACTAACATTCATAAAACCCAGACTTGAATGTACGATTCAGATACCAGCAAACAATGTTACCTAAATCTTTCACTCCACCTTGCTAAATATCTCATGATATCAAAATTAATGTAATAATAACGATAATATCTATAACAGAATTAAACCAACACACCTACATACTCAGAATTTCCAAATACATATCTTTCTCAACAAACGTTATATCATCATCATCATCATTGTCGTGAGCGGGGTTTTCTTGACAGTTCCATAATTGAATGATCATGAAATAATGGAGTGAGTTTTACAGCTAGATGCCCTTACTAACACCAGCTAGTTTAGGAGATTGGAAACTCAGTGGTTTTTTTTTGAGACATCTCTAGGAAGATTACCTACCAAGGTTAAAGAGGTCAGCCTACCCCATTCTACACATAGTAGGTGTAAAGGTTTTTATATAAGAAATTTCCTACTCTTAAATAAGTTACCATCCCAAGCTAAAGACTTACCCAGCTTAGCTTTTTTTTTAAATGACCTCATTTGCTCATGGCTGGGACCCTAACAGATGTAACCACCTCAGGTCAGGAGCAACCTAGAAACAACAACAATTAAGAGGTTATTCCATGCTCTGCTAAACCCCCAGTTTCCTGACAGTTTTTAATTTTTCGTATATAACCATCTTTGCTCAGAAATGTATTGTAATGTAAACAAACATAAACAGACAATGTTAAGGTAATTTCCAGAGATTAACGAAAAGTAATTAATTGTGTATATAAGGCTTGATTTAACTTTGATTAAACTGTGAAATCATTCATGGTCGAGCTGTCTAAGATGCACCAGACCAGATCAATTGGTAGCTTCCCCTATGTTGTTAGGGGTTGCAGGTTTGAATCATGCCGAATGGCACATTTTCATAACAAAATTTTTCATAAATAATCAGTCCAGGATAAATATTTATATAAATCAGTCAGTTACATGATACAAACTTTAACAATCATGTCTCTTTCGAGACATGACTGACTGGGAAGAAGATTATCTCGCAGTAGGTTTCCATTGCTTTCTGCAGTAGACTGGTTGCCAGCCAAAGCTATAGAACCCAATCTGTCCTGTTATTTGACTCATATCTAGAGGGTGAAGAGATGTATCATATTATCAAGTAGTAATTAGTGGGGGATCAGTTTATGACATCATGGCAACTAAAATCTGATCCCCCATTTTAAGACCAGTAAAAACCTTAATGATTCTATTATATTCAGTCAGTCAGTTAAGTGCCATACATGATACAAACTTTGACAATCATGTCTCGAAAGAGACATGACTGACTGGGAAGAAGATTATCTCACAGTAGGTTGCTATTGCTTTCTGCGGTAGACTGGTTGCCAGCCAAGGATATAGAACACAATCTGTCCTGTTATTTGACTGATAGATAGAAGGGGAAGAGATGTATTATATTATTACGTAGTAATTAGAGGGGAATCAGTTTATTACTTCATAACAATAGAAAACCGACCCCCCACTTTATGACCAGCAAAAGCCTTAATGAATCCTACTATTATATTAAGTCAGTCAGTTAAGTGCCATACGTGATACATGCTTTGGGCAATCATGTTTCAAAAGAGACATGACTGACTGGCCAGAAGATTATCTCAGTAGGTTGCAATTACTTTCTATGGTAGACTGGTTGTCAGCCAAGGCTATAGAACCCAATCTGTCCTATGATTTAACCCATAATTGGAGGAAATAGATGGATTAATACCTTTCCCAAGGGCATTTGAATGCAAGTGAATGCCATGAATTCAACCCAAAACCTGACCATTTTTTGAGGAAGGGATTCTTGGTCGAGCTGAGAATGTATACAAATTACAGGAGTTTCAAATGAAAACTTTACATAAGAGAAGTTTTAAACTCACATTTGATCACCACATGACTGAATTATTTCATGAAACTAATGATACCTCAATACAATTGTTTAATTTCCTGCCAAAACCTGATGAGGTTTTTATTCATCTTATGATTTAAAACATTAAATATATTTTCAGATAAATGAGCAAGTTTGACAATATTTTATTGCATATGACAGAGATGTTTCCTCAAAAGAAATCCTAAAATTTATAAGTTTACAAAAAAGAAACTTATTCTCAACCAGGGGTGAAAAAAGAGAATAAGTAATGATTATCCAGTAATGTTCATTGTATCATCGAAAAGTTTTTTTCTTTCTAAATATTCTCTATAGAAATGGGAATGTGGATTTAGATGCTGTTAATTACGTAATCATAAACAACCTAAGAGAGGAGGTTCAATCCTTACTGGGTGCCAAAACTTAATTAATGATTCATTCCTTACTGAATGCCCAAAGATAAAAGTTGGTTCAATCCTTACAAAATGCTCAAATCTAAGAGAAACGTTCAGTCTCCACTGAATGTGCAATACCAAGAAAAGGTTTAAAAGCATACTGAGCGATAAGAGAAGGTCTAATCCTTGGGAAATGTCTAAAACTAAAATCATGTTCAATCTTTACTAAATGCCCAAATCTAAACTTAAACCTTACCAAAGAGGTATTTCAATCCTTAATGAATGCAAAAAACTAGGAGGTTCAATCCTTTCAAAAATGACCATTTCCAAGAGGAAGTCCATTCCTTCATTAAAGCCCAAACTCAAGAGTATGTGCATTGCTCAGTAAATGCCTAAACCTACAATGAGATCCAATACTTTCTGAAAGATCAAACCCAAGATGAGGCTCCTAAATGAACATGCAAAGACAAGCGGATGTCCATTCCTTACTGAATGCTTAAAACTAAAAAGAGGTTCATTCACTACTGAATTTCCAAATCTAGAAAGAGCCTGATTTCTTGCTCAATACTAAAACCTTACAGAAAGTTCAATACTTACTGAAGTTGAATAATTGTCAATATCTACAACTTGACAAACACTGTATTTGTTTTTTTAAATATTTCCTGCATGTGTGTATATCAGTTTATGTCACTGAATGATACATGCCAACTCATCACCTTGCCATGATATAATGGCTAACAAGCCAGTTTTCTAGATTAAAAGGCTGAAGCGACTTCATTTTTCACTGGATACAAAGAAGCATATAAGACATTGTTAACCATCAAGCTATAGCAAGCTGGTATATATTAACTAACAAGCTATGTTTCTGCAGTTAGTTTGATTTTCACTGGCTGACCCACTTGTTCCAGACTTAGTAAATATTAGAATGCATCTTCATAGAGCTATTGTTAATAAACTAATCTTCCATATCAAAACTAATCATCGCATCAACAGGTGCCACATGTGTTTTCTTATGGATAGTGAATGACATCTGCTCTCTGCTCTATTCATGCAAACTCATATCACCCTTTTTGGATAGACTTGTAACTGGTGATGAAAAATAGATCTTCTATCATAATGTCAAATGTCTTAAACAGTGGCTTGGTAAAGGGGAAAAGGCCCAACCACAACTGAGAAAGGAACTTCATGAGAAAAAGGTTCTTCTCTCTATCTGGTGGGATTACAAAGGAGTAATTAATTTTTAATTGTTACCACCTAATGCAACACTCAATGGCCATGTCTATTGTCAGCAGTTAGAGCATTTGAACCAAGTTTTGAAGAAAAATAAAGACCCGCTTTAGTGAATTGAAAAGGAGTGATGTTTCATCTGGACAATGCATGATCTCACCCTGCAAAAATCACATCACTGAAGATTGAAGATCTTGGTTGGGAAAAAATTCCTCATCCACCTTATCCTCATCCAGTCATAGAAAATAAGAGAATATACATTGATGTTTAAATTTTGATTAAATGCAACATTTAAGTCAACTTTGCTCCTTCAGACTACTATTTGTTTCGTAGTCTACAAATCATTTGCAGGAAAATAACTTTCACAAGCCAGGAGGAGATCAAAACTGATATTGCAGAGTTCTTTGCTTCAAAACCAAAAGAGTTTTACCGTAAAGCTTTGTTTCTGAAGTAAGTTTGATTTTCACTGGCTGACCCACTCATGGCCTTGTTCCAGAGTTAGTAAATATTAGGATGTATCTCCATAGAGCTATTGTTAATAAACAAATCTTTCATATCAAAACTAATCATCTTATCAACAGGTGCCCCACGTGTTTTCTTATGGATAGTGAATGCATGAATGAATATCCTCAAAAACAAACCCGCATCATGTTTACCATTTTCAGGAAAAAGTTTGCCAGAAAAAGAATATGACACCAAGAATTGCTTACCTGGATAAACAACATTCTACCTGTTGGTCTGTCTAAAAGAAAGAATGTGCACATTCTGCATAAACTCTTGTCAGCATGAGTCTCTGAGGATATATAAATTCAAAATGAGAGTCACATTGCACTATGAAAAGTAGGTTCTATAGAATGGGTAACTTGATTGCAGTTGGGAATTTTATCTAGGAGTCGTTAAGTTGGATGGAGGCCAAGCTCTTGAGACATGTGACTGCTATCAGGTCACCGCAAAAGTTCTGAATAAAATTTAATTGTATTTTAGAATGTAAAATGAAATTAAAAACCATTTTCATGTATTTGGATACATTTAAACTAACTCAATTTTATTTTACAGATTAATTGAAATAAGGAAGACTTCGATTAAATCCCTTCTAACATGGCGGTATCCAAGGAGAATTTAAAGCATTTAATGATTTATGAATACAAAAAAGGAAACTTTGCAACAGAAGCGGCTCGAAACATTCACTCAACTTATAAAAATGAGTGCTTGGATGAAGTAATTTGCAGGCGATGGTTCACAAAATTCAAAAGTAGAGATTTCAGCCTTGAAGACGAAGATCAAACAAGTGTTCGAGTTGAGTTTGATAAGATTCTTGAGGAAGCACTTGAAAAGATTCTGCATTATCAGTTAAAGAATTGGCAATAAAGCTTAGTTCAAACCATACAATTACACACTGTCATCTTCAGCAACTTGAAAAGGCTCCTAAACTTGGAAAATGGGTACCTCATGAATTGTCTGAAAGCAACCGCAAATCTCGAGTCGACATCTGCTCTTGGCTCTATTCTCGCAAACTCATATCACCCTTTTTGGATAGACTTGTAACTGGTGATGAAAAATGGATCTTCTATCGTAATGTTAAATGTCTTAAACAGTGGCTTGGTAAAAAGAAAAAGGCCCAACTACAACTAAGAAAGGAACTTCATGAGAAAAAGGTTCTTCTCTCTATCTGGTGGGATTGCAAAGGAGTAATTAATTTTGAATTGTTACCACCTAATGCAACACTCAATGGCCATGTCTATTGTCAGCAGTTAGAGCATTTGAACCAAGTTTTGAAGAAAAATAAAGACCCGCTTTAGTGAATTGAAAAGGAGTGATGTTTCATCTGGACAATGCATGATCTTACCCTGCAAAAATCACATCACTGAAGATTGAAGAGCTTGGTTGGGAAAAAATTCCTCATCCACCTTACTCTCCCAACTTTGCTCCTTCAGACTACCATTTGTTTCGTAGTCTACAAATCATTTGCAGGAAAATAACTTTCACAAGCCAGGAGGAGATCGAAACTAATATTGCAGAGTTCTTTGCTTTAAAACCAAAAGAGTTTTACCATAATGGGATTAATCAGCTTAAAAATAGAATGAAGGAAGTCATAGAAAATAAGAGAATATACATTGATGTTTAAATTTTGATTAAATGCAACATTTTAGTCATTTGTTTTTATACAAAAACCGGACAGAACATACAGGATAACCTGATAGATTAAATTTTATCCCCCACATAACATTGAGCTAAACTAAGTTTAATCAATATCTCTACAAGACAACTTATAAACTTTCAAGACATTGAAAAAAAATAAATAAATAAATAACAAAAATAATTAAAAAAAAAGTTTTCCAAAAGTGAACATGGCAAAGAATGATCCTGTCATCTCAGGGTAGAGTGGAAATCTTTGAAAAGCTTCTCCAAACTTTAAGTAATAAATTAACAAGCTAAATCCTTCACTCATCCAACCCTTCCAAGCTTTCCTGATGAAGCAATCTCAGAGGACAATACCCAATCAACAAAGTGAGTCCAGTCCAAAATACATAGCAAAATGAAAATGATCACATGACATCATACATCTCAGGAATGACTTCTTTTGATTTAATTCTGTCGACAAACAAAGTACGAAGAAAGAAAGATCAAAAGTATAAAAATACTTTTCTTCTTGAATACATTTTAAGTTTATTGAAACAAACTTAATGCAATATCTGCTTCAGAAATAAGACTCTTGCTAGCCATTTTATTTTGGCAGTCATGAGGTAGCTACTAATCCATTGTGATGAGGATTTCATCCTATATTTGTTTTCTAATATAATAATATAATGGCTGAGCTTAGGGCCATATCACATTGAATACACTGGTTCTTGCTCGATCACCAAAGTTAAGCAACGTTGAGCCTGGTCAGTACTTAGATGGGTGACTGCTTGGGAATACCAGGTGCCGTAAGTATTTAGTGACAGATGTGCATTGTGGTGCAGTGGATGTCAGCTCGGAAAGAGAAATCAGTGAGCCGAGTTCGAATCCCAGTTGAATACCCTGCATTCACTTAAGCACTGGTACCCTTGGGAAAAGTATTAATCCGTCTCTTCCCTCTAGTTATGGGCTAAATAACAGGGTAGGACTAGGGGAACCTGCCCTTAAAAACAAGTCCCAATAAATTTTGATACTTGAAAAAGAAAAAAGTATTACTAGACTTAAAAAACTTATATAAAAACAACAATAAATTGTTGAAAGAAGAAATGTATTACCAGCAATAAATAAAGTTTAGCTGGCAATAAATCACCTGCCAAGGTTGATATGCCATAAAACAAAACAACCAACCAACCAACCAACATAATGGCTGATTGCTTGTTTGTAAGTATTAAAGGCTAGTAGTCATCTCTGTTGTAGATGCTTACTCAGGCATATTTGTGCTTGTTCAACCCCATCAGAGCCTATCTGTGATTTATACTACAGCTATATTGAGCAGACCTAAGTTACAGTTTTTGGGAGAGAGTGCACCGTCTATCATGATCAGTAATTGAACAAGGCCACACTTGGTCACAATGTGACTTTGCTCGAGTACAACCATTACTGAATAGTTTCCATCTAGCCAAAACCATTTCACTTACATTTTCTAATATATTTACGAAATATCTATCAAATACATGGTTGGAGTCCAACCATATCAAAAATGTATTTTCTCAATCAGTTAAGTGCCATACGTGATACACGCTTTGGGCGATCATGTCTCAAAAGAGACATGACTGACTGGGCAGAAGATTATCCCGCAGAAGGTTGCCATTGCTTTCTGCGGTAGATAGGTTGCCGACCAAGGCTATAGAACCCAATCTGTCCTGTTATTTAATCCATAACTGGAGGGAAGAGATGGATTAATACCTTTCCCAAGGGTAAGTGAATGCAATGAATTCAACTGGAATTCAAACTCGGCTCTTCAATTTGTCATTTTGAGTCGATATCCACTGCACCACAATGCACATTTCTCAATACCAGAATCAAAAACAAAGAATATATACTTCAAATATATTTGGGGCTAACTTGGTGGCTGAGATAGTAGCATATTTGCTTTACTAGTATCTGTGATTGACATTCACACCAAGTTTTTGTGTATTGCCTGTTTATTGAGTTAGGCAGACCAAACAATGTTACGTTTTGTTGGTTCCAGTTCTGCACAATGATTGCAAAACAATTTCCTTTTCCTAATTTGTAGGTAGAAGCACAGATTTTATCCTAGACAATAAGGCACCAACTAGTAAACTAGGTCCAGCCTTGAAGTCAAAATGCTATGCTTGCTTATCCAAATTTGCCTTGTGTGTTAACTTCAGTTCGGTAGATCAGTCGTCTCAAACACAAGAATGCAAAAGAATTCTTCCCAAAGTGAGTGTAGATTGAAGTGTAGGGAGCTGGTTAATGTTTCTTTTGTTCAACCTTGTGTCTTTCTTAACCGAACTCCCTACAGCTTACAAGTTTTATGTTGAATAATATTCATCAGAATTTTTATCAGAAGGTTGGCCGTCGACAGGTTGGAATATGTCGAATTAGTGCAGAAGAGTGGAATAATAAAATATACATTTTGAATGTAAAATAGAAATTTATTAAAAGAAAAGACTAACATAAGTTTTAGAAATTAATGTTCATTGAGAAAGTTATGAGTAGAGTTCGTGTTCAATCATAAAGTTGAGGTATTAAAGAGTTTTTGCAAAGTGTTTGTAGCAGTAATTGTTGAGAGAGATAAGGAGAAAAAGAACAAGGTGTGATCTGACCTTATCTCCGGGTTGATTTGAAGTTGTCGTTATATGTTAGTCGTGTGTCAGTAACCTGCCTCCTCACTACCATGACTGGTTAGAGACCATACTTAAATATTCATTGGGCTCAGAAACAATTTTTTCTTTAGCTATGGAAAAACCGTTTCTTTGACATATTTTGAATTTTGCAATTTGATGACCAATCAGGATCCAGAGTTCTGCTACGTGTCCATAAAAAGAATGATATTTGTTTATTTTTGGTTTACCTTTGGAACTTCTGTGTAGAGCCCAGATGCGCAAAGACCAGTTTTGGTCATTTGCTTTCTGAACCTCTGAGGGCAAACAACCAGTCCCTTGCTTGCTCAGTATCATCTCAAACACAAGAACGCTAAAGAGTTCTTCCCAAAAAGTGTATATTAGTAGTCTCAAACATAAAATTGTAAAAGAGTTGTTCAAAAGTGGGCTAGAAGCAGGATGTTGATATTTCCACAAATCTTGCAGTCGCCGTGAATTTGTGTCAATTTGTCCACATAAAAACAATATAACTTCCCTAAGAGATTCTTTTTACGTACAGACATCCATGAGGTAAGTTTTTTCTTTCAAACTACAAGTTTTTTGTCAACTTTTTGCCATATTATTGTTGCTTTACCTTATTACTTCTTATTTGCCTTGCATGTGTGTCGTTTACTTGGTTTATATGATTTTTTTGCCCAATTCTTTTATTATTATTGTTAATTACAAACTTTGTCAATTCCATTTGTTGGGTAATTCTGCCATTTGTTTACATTTGACCGACCACTCTACAAATCTTCAGAAGTTAACTTCTAAGAGTTAAGAAGAGCCAAACATTGCGGAATAACAAGTTCGGTCCCAAGTGGATGTGACACAATTCCTTGCTGTATATTCCCTCTTGTTTGTTCTGTCAGCCATTAATTTAGTCTCCCACTGATGACTAACTTTCAAGCCATAGTGAAAAGTGTATTCTTTTAATCATATCACTCCGAGCAAGGCGGTAACACCACTGATGTGCAGGGGGCTACATAAATGTAAAAAGATTAGATAGAAGAGATTGAAGAGAAAGACGAACCAGTTAGAAAGGAGCAAGAGAAGGATGAATATACAGGTGTGATGATAGTTGCAAAGGTGGAGAGAAAGGAAAGAATATACAGGGTGGTAAAGAAAGAACTAGAGTCAAGTGGTTAAGAGATGGGTATTGACATTGCATTTAAATCCTGGTGGTTGTAGCCATAAGGAAAGCAAGAATATGGAAGCAAGTTTCACACTATGCTATACTTTACAAGATAAGCAAAACATGTATCTTACCAAGTGACCTTGTACCAGACTAAATTTGTTGAGTCAGTTTACTTTTATACCTTCCAACTTATTGCAATATTTACTTTACATACGGACACAGTTCAGAAAGCAAGCAAGAGCATCAATTTCTAAATATAAATCTTGCATTTTTATGGGTATTTTCAATAGTGCCAGAGGTCAGGGTTCAAACCCAAATAAAAGCCAGGATTTAAAATGGTGATTTTTCATGTCAATCAGGCATACCTTTCTCACTTAGAAGACTGTCTTTCTGCCATCCTCTGGTAAGTGTAAATAAGATTCTGAATAAAGTATATTTTTAATATGATATCAGGTAAAAAAAAAAAAAAGAGAAAAACAGCGAGATAAGTATTATTAATAATAATAATAATAAAGACAGTTTCAAAGACAGCGAGCAAGAAAGGAAAGAAAATTATTTGGAGATAAACTATTGCCCCCCCCCCCCAAGATTTCAATCCAGTTTTCGGGTTTTGAACGTTTAGCAAAAAAGAAGAATCAAACAAAATGCAAAAAAAGTCAGAGAAACTGTTTGATGGAAGCAGAAATGCAGAACTGAAGAATTTCACTATTTTATGCACCACCCCCTACTCCACCCATTTCCCCCCCCCCAGTTTTTCTTCTTGTTTCTTCCAACTCCTTCACCGTTACATTCGCCACAAAACAAATTCTTCTCAGCCACAGTCTCAAGGTCACACTTTCACCCGATGTCATCTTATCTCCACACAAAGCACCAATATTGCCCAACACTGCATATTAAGAGCAATAACTAGCAGGAAAGATTTAACAATCAAAGAAAATTTCTGAATTTAAAAAAAAAAATTCTTTTGTCAGTTTTTTATATATATTTTTTTCATTTTTTTTAGCAGGCAAAGTTTTGGAATTGCCTTCAAGCATACCACAATTCTGCAATTTTCTAAAGAACTTTCTATTTCCAGTGTTGATGTCAAAAATCAGATATAAGATTTCTTGTGGCTTCAGAAATTACATGAAGCCTGATCTGCAGTATTCCAAAATGTTATAAGCAGATCCTTCTGCTTTGCATATCACAGAAACTTCAGCCTAATGCATTATCAACTTGGAAAAATATCGATTCTCTTATAAGAAATCCAAGAATGAAAACTCTTAGGTTGGACTCTATAAAATATATTTACTTCTTTGGACATTAAAATAAATTTTGGTATTTTCTGTTTAGAATTTTCAAATGAGGAATTTTCATTATTAAATTGTATCATAAAAGTTCCCAATGTCCAAATCTCCACGTACACTCACAGCCTCCTTGCAAAAATTCCCCTTTGTAGGAAAAGTCAGTTGCTTTTATAGCAGTTTGTTAGATTGTTATCAGGTTTTCAATTAGAGGAGCAATGGAAATAACTTAGTATAATATTCTATGCAATCCATTCCACTTGAACAATGACTGGTCAACAGAAACTAATTTACACGAACGTACTGAACTTATTCAGCGGGGAAAGCATTTCTTTTTTTTTTTTTAATTTTTATCTTTCGGGAGGAGTCAGTCAGTTAAGTTTCATACGTGATACATGCTTGGGTGATTATGTCTCTTTCAATTTGTGACTGACTAGGCAGAAGATTTTCTTGAAGTAGGTTGCCATTTCTTTCTGCAATTGATTGGTTGCCAACCAAGGCTACAGAACCCATTCTGTCCTGCTACTCAATCCATAGCTGGAGAGAGAAGAGATGGATCAATACCTTCCCCAAAAGTAATTGTGCTTAAGTGAATCAAACTGGAATAGGAAATCAACTCAATGAGGTTGATTTCTCATTTCAACTTGATATTCATTACTTCACAACAGACTTTGTTGGGTATGTCACCATTTTCTTCTGTAAATATACACTAATTTATTTGATTTGTCTACATATACATTGCTAAGTACAACAGCTGAAATACGGAAAGAAAGACGAATGAGGCTGTTTGGATTAAATGAGGGAATAAGGTTTGCTTTGGTTTGTTTTATGGCATTTCGACAATTTCGGGTCATTTAAGGCTGAAGCTTTAGTTTCTTAAAAACCGTATTTCTGTTGGTAACGTTTTTGCTTCAAAAACGTATTTCTGTTGGTAACGTTTTTGCTTCAAAAACGTATTTCTGTTGGTAACGTTTTTGCTTCAAAAACGTATTTCTGTTGGTAACGTTTTTGCTTCAAAAACGTATTTCTGTTGGTAACGTTTTTGCTTCAAAAACGTATTTCTGTTGGTAGCGTTTTTGCTTCAAAAACGTATTTCTGTTGGTAAGGTTTTTGCTTCAAAAACGTATTTCTGTTGGTAACGTTTTTGCTCCAAAAAACGTATTTCTGTTGGTAACGTTTTTGCTTTAAAAACATTTTTGTTGGTGACATTTTTGCTTCAAAAATCTTTATGTATATATTTCATAAAAGTGTATTCTTATACTTTCATAGTGTTTTGACCCCAGTTTGGGTGTTAACTATTTACCCATAGCTGGGACCCTAACAGGTGCTACCACTCCGGGTCAGGGTGGACCTGGGAACAACATCAATTAAGAGATGGTTCCATGCTCTTTACAACCTCCCAATCTGAGGCCTTGCTGCTGGATGCAGTTTACCATCATATTCAGGACCCACTCAATAAGGGAATCCATAATTATTAATCATAAGTCTGACATAAGATCATACTTGTAAAACATTTTTGATAGAAAGAAACATATCGAACAAGAAAATTTGCTTCGAGATGAGTTTGTTTAAACATCATGCTATGGTAGGCAAATAAGAAATCAAAGTCACGATTTTAGGTTCGAACATTTTTTAAAGATAAGTTCAACACAGTAGTTTTTAGATGGAGAATAACTCTTTCAAAAAAAATTCAAGAGTTATCACTCATATTTAATGTCTGCAGATGTGGATTGTATAAAAATTGGGAATTTTTACTCTTCCCATCCCGTGCAATGCCAGATACTTACTGATAGTCATCAATAAATGTGACAAAGTATTCCACTCTACCAAGTGATTTTACCTCAATCTTTTTATATACATCATTGTAGAATTCCAAACAATTTGGCTGATCTGCTTGCACTAGTTTTTGGAAATGAAAAATGCTAATGCTTTCTCTTCATGCATAGTTCACAAATGCTCATATTCTTAGTGACATCATAATCAAGCCGGTTACTAGCTGTTCTTTTGCTATCTTCTGCAAATTTTTTGCTCCAAGACAACCAAAACACCCATGCCAAATTTTTTCTTTACTATCATTATGTTACATAACATCAATGGAAAACAACCATTTTCTTGAGAGAAAACAAGGAACATGTATGTATAAAAACATAATCTTATATTTTTTATTCTTTTTTGGTGATGCTTGTGGAGGGCTGCCAAAGAAAGTTGTGTACACAAAAAGCTGTCTGGAGTCAGAAATCAGTATAAGTTCTCTATCTTCAGCCAAAATTCTAGGCTTTATATAGTCTTAAATCTCCCACACATTTTTGCTTTTTCAGGTTGTTGTTTTGTTGACTTATACAGCCGGATACACCTGCCAACCAGTTGTCACTTTTTTTGTAACACTTTGACATCATCTATGGCTGTATATATCTGTCAATCACTCTCATCCTTTGTTGACCTCACCTATGACTGGATGTGCCTGTAAATTACCTTTTGAAATTGGTCTGCTAATTTTTTCCACACCATGACAACATTGTCAGGGTTTCCAATTAAATACAAAAGTGAAAATTTGACTGACTGCACAATCATCAAGGTACAATATTTCTACAATAGGTATTTTGAATACAAGTTTCATACATTAATGACTAATCTTTCAAGGATGATGCTTTAACCATTTAGGCTACTAAAACTTATATGGCCAGGATTTCATCGTTAGTGTTTCTGCTCGAATGCTTTTTTAAAACCTGAGGCCACATATAGTCCCAGACATGCTTATTCAAGATGGAGAAATAACATGATCCCAGTGTGACTTCTAAAAGAGTCGCTAACACATTCTTTGTTCAATTGAGTCAATAGCTAAATCGACTGCTAGGAAGGTTGGGTCACGGTGTCGGGCCAGGGAAATTTTTCCCACCCGAGTTCCTGCACGTATAGATTGTCAATTATATCCCATTATTTTACTGTTGAACGAGCCAAATGTAAGTTTTTTCCACCTGAATCCATCTGGCACAGATACAAATCAACCATCCGACTGTGCATAGAATACTGTCACATTTGGCCAGGTGCTCCTGGTGTTCATCTCAGGGTTCTTGACAGGCTCCAAAGGAGAATTTGTGATGTGATTAGTACAGACCTGGCAGCTTGACTCCAGCCACTTTCTCACTGGCGAATGTGACTTCCCTATGTCTCTTCTACAAATATTTTCATGGCTTAGATCACTAGTGCCTCCTTACTTGAGCAACCAGACTGACAACAAGGTCCCACCTTTTTACAGTTAAATCAGCTAAATGCAGCCGCCACTTCTACTCCAGCAGCTTCCCTTCTCGACTTCCCACCTGTGGAACTCCCTTCCATATACTTGCTTCCCTGACAGCTATAATATCCAAGAATTTAAATGCAATGTCAATTCCCATCTCTGGTCCACTTGACACCAGTCCTTCTTCCATCCTGTTCCCCATCACCCTGTGTATCTTGTTCTCACTCTATCCTGGCAACTGTCTTCACACTGATATTTCTATCCTTCTCTTGCCCTTTCTCCAACACCCCCTGCAACCGGTCGATCTTTCTCTTCGCTCTTGTCCTGTTTAAACTTTCACTCTTCTCTTATGTAGCCCCTTGTGCACCAGTGGTGGTTCTGCCTAGCTTGGGGTGATTAAAAAAAATCTGAATTTCATCTTTGTGTGACGTGAGTGGCCATGGTCATGTGCAAAATAAGTGACAGAATTGTTCAACAATCAGAATTGACAAAGTTTGCAATAAAAAACGAAAAGAACAGGCCATAAGATAATATAACGTAAGCAAACAATATATTCAAGGCAAAATAACAAAGTAATTAAGGCAAAGCAACAGTGATGTAGTAAAAAGTTCACAAACTAAGAATTGGCGTTAACACATAAGAGCAAGTTTGGACAATCGAACATAATATTCTGACTTTAAAGCCAGACAGATCAAGACTGAGTCAGATGAAACTGAGACCCAGCCTCTTTTATAGTCTAGTAAAAAAATCTGTGCTTCTACCTATAAAATGGGGAGGAGCAAATATTTTGCAATCATTCCCCAGTAGATTAGAATCAAAACTTTGGGTAATTGAATTTGTTAATGCCAATATGTTAGCCAAACCATTCTCCATCCCTCAAAGGAAATCTCATGAAAAACCCAAATTACCTGGATATTTGTGTGCACCTCACGATGCAGGAAGAAAGTAGCCCAGCGCATATGTTTACAAATAATTCTCACTGATGCGGACTGGTGATGGGACCACGAAATTATAACTCAAAACGTGATGGTATGGTTAACAACATATATTAAGTCAAAAATAGATACAAGAGAACAAAGTAAACATAAGCTTAGCTTACTAGTAACTGACAGACAGACAGACTGTGCTGAGATGAACTGAAGCCATGAGAGTGATTAACTCTCAGTTAACATACTGGTAGGAAGAGTCCATAGTTAAGTGGGTAATGCCCCACAACACTTCTCAAAATTC
Organism: Ascarosepion bandense; assembly: GCA_037127315.1. Classification (NCBI taxonomy): domain Eukaryota; kingdom Metazoa; phylum Mollusca; class Cephalopoda; order Sepiida; family Sepiidae; genus Ascarosepion; species Ascarosepion bandense. Next base: position 2,308,439 of record JBBBDQ010001749.1, on the reverse strand, counting down.
TTGAGAAAAAAGGTTTCCTTTCCCGATTAAAAAATGCTAAAACATTGTTCAGACCAAATGGTTTAGCAACGGTAAATAAATGCAAGAATTTCATTATTTTAATGCAAACTTAAAACATATTTTTAAAATAAAATTTTTTAACATAGAATTTATTAATAAATTTTACTGATATTTTTTATTCGTTTTATAAAAATGTTTCTCTTTTAAGAAGCCACTTTATTCTGATAATGTTTTAAATATGAATTTTCTTTTGGTTCATCATTACAGCTGGCTATGATTTAAAAGATTTTGATTTTAATGCATTAACCGTGGTACAAATGAGCCATAAAAAGACCTTCCTTCTATCTGTAATTAATGGCTTAGTGAAGCAACAACATTAAAATAGACAATCATTATTTTGAAAATATTGAAGAAAGATATATTCATTTATTTATATTTTACTAAATTCTGCTTTTGATTTGAGCATGGTTGATGCAAAATTTACAACAAAAAAATTTCTTATTGAAGAGAAAAACTACGTTCATGAAATTTATGAATTTTTTTATCTTAATGAATTTATAATTTTGTAATAGATCGAAACTTATTTATAAATGGAACTTTGTGTGTGTGTGTGTGTGTGTCTGTGTATCCATTGCCTATAGACTTCCGAAACAGCTGAACCGATTTTCTTGAAAATTTACACAGTTGTACTATAAGCATCTGCGAGTGTTCTTAGTTAGGTTTTGTGTCGAGGTACCCCCGATAAATATCGAAAATCAATAATCGAAAAAATTGGGTTATAGAAGGAGTGGTCCGATTTTAATCAAATTTGATACACTTATACACAAAGACATAAGAAACGATATTCAGAAGTTTCAAGGTTGCTGTTCTTACAATAGTGCAGAAAATCGATAATATATATCTATATATATATATAAGGCAAGATGCGTGTGTGTGTGTCTGTTTGTCTGTATGTCCTTTCTACAAATCCACAATTTTTATCCGATTCTCACCAAACTTCACACAAACATTCTTTCGGCTGAGTCTAAGCTCCAGGACCATGGATTAGTTTTAAAGCTTTCATTACACCCGAGCAATGCCAAGCTATACTGCTAGTTAATCATAAACAGAGCTTTCTGATAGAATTATTTCAGCTGGACCTTTCAAATAAGCAGTTATCAAGCAATGATTTGGTTGTATGTTCTCATGTTTTGATAGCAAAATCAAACTTATTGTCCATTTTGTTAAAATAGTTTTAAATCAGCTGAACAAATCATTGAAGAGTTTACTTCATTCCTCAATCATCAGTAAAAGCCCAACTCAGCTAAGAAATGGTTTACTCAGACAGAAAAAAAACAAACTCAGAAAGGCAGACTCTAATGAAATGTGTAAGGAAATATCTTGGGTTGATAATTCTAAAAAAATAAATAAATAAAATAAAATAAATAAATAAAATTTTTTTAAAAATTACTGAAACCCTAACTACACCTTATTATCTAAACTTATTTATAAATGGAACGTTGTCTGTGTGTGTGTGTGTGTGTATCCGTTACCTATAGACTCCGAAACGGCTGAACCAATATTCTTGAAAACTTACACAGTTGTACTATAAGCGCCTATGAGTGTTCTTAGCTAGGTTTTGTGTCGAGGTACCTCCAATAAATATCGATAATCGATTATCAAAAAAAATTGGGCTATAGAAGGAGTGGTCCAATTTTAATCAAATTTGATACACTCATAGACAAAGACATAAGAAACGATTTTGAGAAGTTTCAAGGTTGCAGTTCTTACAATAGTGCAGAAAATCGATAATATATATATATGTATAAATCGATACCAGGAAATCAAAATTTCACTTACATCCATTCATTTTTCTTTCAGTCTACGGTTTTGCTTTAACTGGAAACAACTATTGCTTTTTAGTCTTTCATGCCAACGTCCAAAGAATCTGAGCTCCAGAGCCATGGATTAGCTTTAAAGCTTTTGTTAAACCCGGGCCACGCCAGGCTATACTGCTAGTTTCAAATAACATTGACATCTCATTTTTAGAGACATATTTATGAAAATTACACAAAAATATCTTGAAATACTAAAGAGTAAATTTATTCATTAAAATCACTAATGGTTACAACCAAAGTATCTAGACAACTTCAGAAAGTCTCCATGTTTAATTTGGTGAATGCTGCCATAATCCTTGCCTTCAGTTCATCGTTGGTTTTGCAAAGAATTTAGTTTGTCTCTTACTCAGCTGTGCCCCAAACATAGTAATCAAGGGGGTTGCAGTCTCAAGATGGTCAGATGTGAGGAGTAATATAGTTGCAGAGATTGTCTGAAAACCATTACTGGATTCTCTAGCATGTTTGGCATGGTGCAAAATCCTGTTGCCAGACATAGGATCTTCTGAGGAGCACCTTCTTAACTCAAGGTAGCATTACCTCACAAAGGCACTTGATGTAGACCTCAATGTTGTTTTTGAGGCCCTGTGGAAAGAGACATGGAGTTCTTTTCATATCAGAAGGATCAGGGTGAGTTTTCCAAGCAGTTTTATCTTCATGATCACCATTAGACTCATCCAACTCTTTCCGTATCCTATGCACTGGTCTCAGATTGACACCAAAACACTCTGAAATGTTCATAGTGTGCTGTTTTCAAATTTCTGGTGGAGTGAATTAGGTTTTGATGCTTTTTTTTATTTTTCACAGATGGTGCCCAACTGACCCTACTATACTGTGCAGTCAACAAAAAATGTGCATACACAAAATTTAAACATCAGACCCTGCCTCTGTCAAAGACTTTGGTTTCTTCTGTTCATTGTCTCTGAATGTTGCGGATTATTTTAATCTCAGTTTGTTCGTGCCATTATCCTGACGCTCTCTGCTGTCGAGCCACTTCCCACAATGCACCTGAAAAATACGCATGTAGTAACAGCTGAAATTCTCGTCTCATTTCTGCATTTGACTTTTTTATGATTTCACCCAAAGCAAGGTGATAAAGCCTCTATGACAAGTGGTTACTGAGAATGAAAGAAACAGAAAACATTTTTGAGGAGAAAGGACAATAAAAGAACAGGATTCAAGGAGAGAGAAGATGACAACTGACAATGCATTTAAATTTTTGTAGTTGATCAGTTGATAGGAAAGCTAGAAGCTGAATAAAACTTCTATAAGCAAGAACTGTGAAAGAAGAAACTATTAACATACAACTTACAGTTACATCCATCAATTTCAGTAGCAAAAATTATGAGACCTAGCTGCCACTCTAATACTAAATTTAAATTTGTGAAGTCAAAGTACCAACGATAAAAGGTTATCAAAACTATTGCAATGAAAAGATTTATAGAAAAGGCATAGAGAACGTATGTCACTTTCACAGTGACAAAAGTGACATCACTTCCTGTTATCTTAAGTTTCTTTTTAATCGCCCACAAGCAAGGCAGTACTGCCACTGATGTGCAGGGGGTTACATAAGAGAGTTAAAGTTTTAGGTAGGAGGAGTGTGAAGGGAAAGACGAACTAGCTCCAGGGGATGAAAGAGAAAGGGCAAGAGAAGGATGTGAACACAGGAGTGAAGACAGTTTCGAAGGTAGAGAGAAAAGAAAACAAGATACACAGAGTGATGTAGAAAGGGCTGGAGTTAATTGGATAAGAGATGGGAATTGACTTTGCATTTAATTTTAAGAATTCAATGAAGAAAAGCTATAGAACTAGTTTTGATCACAGGGGTGCACAATGACCTCATAAATTATAAACTTCAAGTAGTGAAAAAAAAATCGAAAAGATTTTTGCTCTAATGAAATTCAGGTAACAAATCAACCAATTTCAATATTGATTGAAAAACTAACATTATCTGGTCTCAGGTGATATTTTTTTAATCAAGTCTCACAGAATGCAATTTTCAGAAAGTGATTGCCTCAATTAGTAAGCATGACAATCATCATGACTTTTTGAATGGAATTTCCGTCAGGAGTTTTTCGAAAACTCATAAATGTATGATTTTTATAAGTTTGTGTCACTCAACCTTTTTAACAATCTGCATTATTCACTACACTTGCCTTTCTATTGCATTGTTTTTCAAGGCTCCTTTACTGTGTGATACAGACAGTCAGTTAAGTGCCATACGTGAAACACACTTGGGCGATCATGTCTCGAAAGAGACATAACTGACTGGGCAGATGATTATCCCGCAGTAGGCAGCCATTGCTTTCTGCGGTAGACAGGTTGCCAGCCAAGGCTATAGAACCCAATCTGTCCTGATATTTGACTCATGGCTAGAGGGGGGAAAAGATGTATTATATTAATTTGTAGTAATTAGTGGGGGATCAGTTTATTACTTCATAACAATATAAAACTGATCCCCCACTTTATGCCCACTAGAAGCCTTTATCATGCTTTCAACTGTTATATTCAGTCAGTCAGTTAAGTGCCATATGTGAAACACACTTGGGCGATCATGTCTCGAAAGAGACATAACTGACTGGGCAGATGATTATCCCGCAGTAGGTTGCCATTGCTTTCTGCGGTAGACTGGTTGCCGACCAAGGCTATAGAACCCAATCTGTCCTATTATTTGACTCGTGGCTAGAGGGGGGAAAAGATCTATTATATTATTACGTAGTAATTACTAGGGGATCAGTTTATTACTCCATAACAATATGAACCTGATCCCCCACTTTATGCCTACTAGAAGCCTTTATCATGTTTTCAACTATTATATTCAGTCAGTCAGTTAAGTGTCATACGTGAAACATGCTTGGGCGATCATGTCTCTTTCGAGACATAACTGACTGGGCAGATGATTATCCCGCAGTAGGCAGCCATTGCTTTCTGCGGTAGACAGGTTGCCAGCCAAGGCTATAGAACCCAATCTGTCCTGATATTTGACTTAAAGATAGAGTGGGAAAAGATGTATTATATTAATTTGTAGTAATTAGTGGAGGATCAGTTTATTACTTCATAACAATAGAAAACCGATCCCCCACTTTATGCCCAGTAAAAGCCTTAATGATTCCAACTATTATATTCAGTCAGTCATTTAAGTGCCATACATAATACATGCTTAGGCGATCATGTCTCAAAAGAGACATGACTGACTGGGCAGATGATTATCCCGCAGTAGGTTGCCATTATTTTCTGTGGTAGACTGATTGCTGACCAAGGCTATAGAACTCAATCTGTCCTCTTATTTAACCCATAACTGGAGGGAAGAGATGGATTAAGACCTTTCCCAAGGGTATTTGCACATAAATGAATGCAATGAATTCAACTGGAATTCGAACTCAGCTCCCCGATTTATTATTCCAAGTTGATATCCACTGCACCACAATGCACATCCTTATTGTGCAGAACATTTTACGTCACAACATGCTGATGTTATATACACTATAAACAATTGAGATGCGACAGTCAAATTCTACTAAGTCTGGTGACGTAACCAATATATCACCTCTGATCTCAGTCACTGGCTTGGAAACAGCTCACACCTCCACACCTGTATATGGAGTCCAGCCCATCACAAGTCAACCTATAGTGAAACCTCAGGTCAATATCAAGTCCTTAGAGCAAAAACTGGACTGGCTTAAGAAAAAACAGACATAGTCCTTCCTCCTTACCCCAACCACGATGAACTACGCTAATATCATTGGTAGTGAGGCACATTCATTAAGCCAGTGTGCTGACCCACGAATGGCTCATCGTGCAACCAAAAGAAACACCTGATCAAGCAGGCACTAGAAGCTGACATTGACACTGAAACTCAACACATGGCCTAAAAGGATCATTGAACTCTGTGCCAACCAAAAAGGCTTCAACATTCTTGTCTTTGTTGTCCAAAATAAAAACAGAATGAATCCGTGTAGTTTTAAATTTCAAGAGAACTCTCAACAAGGTTCAAACAGATTTAGTCCTGTATCTTATGTTAATGATCAATTCCATTTTCAACAAGATCAGAAAGAGAAACAAATACTTTTTCATCTCTCAATCTTCACAATGATGCTCTGGATGACAAATGATCAGAGGGTGAAACTAATTGAGTTTATCACTTTCATATACATCATCTTGTACCTAGTCGAGACCCCTTTATTTACACTAGGTACCTCTATTATTTACACTAGGCACCTCTATTATTTACACTAGATACCTCTATTATTTACACTAGGTACCTCTATTATTTACACTAGGCACCTCTATTATTTACACTAGGCACCTCCACTAATTTGCTGAAAAAGCAGCATCAATCAGTTAGTTAAGTGCCATACGTTAAACACGTTTGGGCAATCATGTCTCGAAAGACACATGACTGACTGGGCAGAAAATTATCCCGCAGTAGGTTGCCATTGCTTTCTGTGGTAGACTGGTTGCCGACCAAGGCTATAGAACCCAATCTGTCCTGTTATTTAACCCATAACTGGAAGGAAGAGATGGATTAATACCTTTCCCAAGGGTATTTGCGCGTAAGTGAATGCAATGAATTCAACTGGAATTCGAACTCAGCTCCCCGATTTCTCATTCTGAGCCGATATCCACTCCACCACAACGCACATCCCATGAAGAAAAAAGTTTTTCTGTCAAAATGTTTATGTTATCAGCAAGAGGAAAGATCAAAGTATTTTTTAATTACTTTTTAAAAATTTTTAATCCTTTCTAACGTGCCCAAAATTTTGGTAAAAACCTTTTTTTTTTCATCAATGGGAGACTAAATATTTACCAGAGTTTACCATGAAAAATGTAATATTATGAAACTCAATTGTTTTTTTCTGGTGGAAAATTAATCTAGAAATTCTTGCAAAAATCAAATGATTCTTGGATTTTAATGAAACATTCACAAATGAATTAAATTATTTTTGAAATTATTATTTTTAGACAACCTTGGTAAAATTATTTTTTTTTAATCTGTTACACCCTCCTCTACATAATTTCAAGAAATTAAGTTTTGTTTTAAAAATTTGTTTTATTAAACGCTGGACTCCTTGGAGAATATAAATCATCTATTTTTTTCCTTTTTCTTAACATCTGCTCCAAATAGTAAAATAAAAATGTAATAAAACTTTGACATTATTCAATTAGATAAGCTTTTAATTGCTTTTATATATATATATATATATATATATATATATATAAGGGCATTACAGTCTGGAGAAAACATTTTCCATGAATAATGAATTTTTACAGGAATTGTTTTCATTTTCTTTTTAATTGAAGTAATTTATAAAGTCTAAAAAATCTTTTTAAATTCTTCAAAGTCTTCTTGTTATTAAGTTATTAATATTTACTAAAAGAAAAAAATGAAGCAATACAATCCAGAATTTCCACCCAATAGCATTCATTCCCACCTATAAAAAAAAAAAATAAATAAAAATTGGTTCCAATCTGAGTCTTAAAAAATGAACATAAAAGTCGATTAGAAAAAAAATTCAGCAGTTGGACAACATCTTGACCCAGGTTTCACACACTTTGTCAGAAAGTAACCTTCCACCTGCAAGAGACAGCTCCCCCAAAACACCCCCCAGTAAGTAAAAATTGATCCTCTCTTTCTGGACACTTTTTCTCTCTTTTTAATGAGAGTCATCTACACTAATTTATCATTTGTTGTATTTTATGTTAATACAATTGTTTATATCTAAATTTTCATTGCTTCTTTTTTGTTCTGCTACAATTTGGTTATCATAACATGCACTAGTTCATTTCAGTCATGGTCATTTTCTGTTACCATAGCAGGATATGACAACACAACTTCAAAATTCAAACATGTTATCATTCATTCATTTTAGTTGCCAGCAGTGACAGGATACATCCTCCACCAACATTACCATGCAGTCAATGCCATCAGCTCTTTCATGCAAGGATTGGTCGACTTCGTCATCAATGCCATCATCATAAAGAAAGCAATCAGAAAATAAATTAAATTCTTAGATACAAAATAAAGCCAACGATTAAGTTCTAGTGATGAACAAGACATCATCACGAGACGCAGTTATCAATGACGTTATTGCAAATAAGAATAAAGCACAGATAACTCTCGAAAATGATAAAATGTCAGTATTTTTTCATCCTGACAAATGTCTTGGACTGAGAAAATTCTAATTAATGATAATTTACAAAGATTATCCCTTCCACTAATATTTCCGCTCTTATAAGTTGCCCCAAAAATCAAAACCGCTCTTATAAGTTGCCCCAAAAATCAAAACCGCTCTTATAAGTTGCCCCAAAAATCAAAACCGCTCTTATAAGTTGCCCCAAAAATCAAAACCACTCTTATCAGTTGCCCCAAAAATCAAAACCGCTCTTATCAGTTGCCCCAAAAATCAAAACCGCTCTTATAAGTTGCCCCAAAAATCAAAACCGCTCTTATCAGTTGCCCCAAAAATCAAAACCGTTCTTATCAGTTGCCCCAAAAATCAAAACCGCTCTTATAAGTTGCCCCCAAAATCAAAACCGTTCTTATCAGTTGCCCCAAAAATCAAAACCGCTCTTATCAGTTGCCCCAAAAATCAAAACCGCTCTTATAAGTTGCCCCAAAAATCAAAACCGCTCTTATCAGTTGCCCCAAAAATCAAAACCGCTCTTATAAGTTGCCCCAAAAATCAAAACCGTTCTTATCAGTTGCCCCAAAAATCAAAACCGTTCTTATAAGTTGCCCCCAAAATCAAAACCGCTCTTATAAGTTGCCCCCAAAATCAAAACCGCTCTTATCAGTTGCCCCAAAAATCAAAACCGCTTTTATAAGTTGCCCTAAAACAGGAATCGTTTTTATGAGTTACCCTAAAATAAGAATCATTTTTATGAGTGGCCCCCTAAACTTGTTAGCAATATGATGAATTCTGGATTGACATTTTTGAAAATACTGACTTTTCTTACCTTATTTGTTTTCATTAGCCTAAAATCAGATCAGCATTTATTTTCTAAAACAATATTAAAGTTAAGTTCAATACCAAAATAGAATGACAAAAAAAATGAAAAATATCAAAGACCAGTAATTTAGACGAGGTGCACCAAGTTAATAAGAGCAAATTATGAGGAAAAATATATATGTCATAGAAACAAAATAGGTGGATATGTTTAACAAGAAAAATACAGAAAAAAATTATTTTCAATCAAACCCAAACTCAGTGTCATGCATGAATCTGATGCAACCTTAAATTTGGTTCCTACCTGTATGATATATTATATTGAATGGCAGACGTGATTGACACTTACACTATCAGCCATGATTATTAGGCTATACCAGTTTTTTTTTTACAAGAAATGAGGTATTTCATAATATTTTTGGTATTTATTGTCAGGTAGATAATTCTAAATGAAAATAGAATGGTTCTTTTGTTATTATTACTTTGCAAAATTTTACAAGGCAAATAGCGACAATTTACCCATCGCACGCTGTAGATTTGCCACACACACACACATATATATATATATATATATATATATATATATATATATATATACACACACACACTACTGGGCATAATTATTAGGACACCCCAGTTTTTTTTTAAAGAAATAATGTATTTCATATTATTTTTAGTATTTATAGCCAAGTGGTTAATGTAAATGAAAACAGTATGGTTCTTTAAAAAACTGGGGTGGCCTAATAATTATGGCCGGTAGTGTGTGTGTGTGTGTGTGTGTGTGTGTGTGCGCGTATATAGCAAATCTACATGGTGCGATGGGTAAATTGTCGCTATTTGCCTTGCAAAAATTTACAAAGTAATAATGACAAAAGAACCATTCTATTTTCATTTAGAATTATCCACTTGGCAATAAATACTAAAGATAGTATGAAATACATCATTTCTTTAAAAAAAAAATGGGGTGGCCTAATAATTATGGCCGGTAGTGTACATCAGGCTGTAGATAGTCAACAAAGCAACAACCTAAAAAGCAAAAATGCATGGGAATTTTAAGATTATATAAAAATCCAGAATTTTTGGCTGAAGAGACAGAGACTGGCTAACAAGTCTCGACAGCTCCTTCATATGTGTGATCTCTTTCCAGCTGCCATCCTGCTCCACACAAGCATCACTGATGAAAAATAAAAATATAAGATTATATTTTTATATATACATTGTTTTTCAGCAGTAATATACAATATCAGGTGACTCATTTAATTTTTCAACTCTTTGCCATGTTATGTTTGTAGCCTTTAATGAGTTGTTGGTATGGTGGGAGTCACTGACTGGTTTCTCTATAAACATCCTAGACATAGTTCAGTGGTTGGCAACCCCCGATCCGCAAGTTGCGTCTGGCCCTCGAGTGAATCTTGTTCGGCCCGCTACCTTACTCTGGACACGATATAAATATAGGTAAACCAAACCAAAGTGACAGTTGATAGTCTGAATATATTGCATCAAAATTAAAAACATTATTTCTTTTTTCCTGGAGAATGTGTTTTACTTTTAATTTTTTATTTGTAGGGAATCGCCAAAATTAGCATACTGCCTCACTTTCACTTTTAATGTGAAATTGCATTTGTGAGCATGCACTTTTAAATGAATATAAAATCGTGTTTTCAACCAATTTTAATGGAATTTTTTTTTAGTTCTGATTTATAAAACATGTATTTTTAAGATGTAATATTTTTTTAACAAAATTCATTGAGATATTAAATTATATTGAATCCTTGTTTTCTTTAAACACATAGAAAATTTATGCACATATTTAATAACATGGTTCTTCTCCATGACACTTGAGCCATAGCTGTTTGGCCCTCCTCCATGATTCTACATAGCTTTTTGGCTCTCACTCTCCAGAAGGTTGCTGAGCCCTGACATAGTTTTTCACTAATGTACAGAATTATTGCCTGGCGGTTAAATACTAGCCACATTAAGTTTAACTTTGAATCGAGTCATCGGATTCAAATGCTTGCTAAAGTCTAATCCCCCAAACGTCAATAATACTATAAATATTTTCATGGCAATTGTTCTAATTATCTCTTCTCCTTGATATTTCAACCATATTAATCCAAACATATGACTGGATTGGCAATTAGGTCTCGTTTTTTGTTTCCTGCAACCTATAATCTTAAAAAAATTTATATTGTATATGCATCGGCATCTTCCTGGATTCTATTTTATTTTATTTTTTCCCTATTAAAGTTTTCTCATCAGGTATAACCGCTTGCTAAAAAAAGAAAGAAATATTTTGCAGTCAAACTGTTACTTTAAATACATTACAATGTTTATTACATATATTTTGCTGACGAAAACTGAAACAAAAATATATTTTGATAATAAAGATTTATATTTTCTTTCATGCCATTCAAAGTAAGTTTAATTCTCACTTCTCCACATTTTTCATAGCTTTTAAGCCAGAAAGCAAGAAAGACATAATAAATACTCACATTCTCATGATGTTACATGAAGATCACGTGACTATTGTGGATTTTATGAGGATAACAAGATAACAGTTCCAGGAAATAATCTACTTTTCTCAAGTTAGAAATCAATGATCTTTTCCAAGAGAAATGGCAGGATTCCAAGAACTGGAAAAGAATCAAACTGTTTTTAACAAAAGATTTGCTGCTTTGAAAACTCAGCCAATAATTTGTTTGTTGAGACCTACTGAATAGCCAGATTATCCCCATCACTTTGTTTATCCAGATATCTACTTAGCCTAAGTTCGGCATATAAATAAATAGGCGAGGATGCAGTCTTTAAAAGAAAAAGTGTTATACAAATCTTCTTAGTGGGGTAGAGCCTGCTTGCTCTGAAAATCAGCATTCAAAATCCTATTAACTGGACAAGAACTTTGAACACTCACAATATGTGGGTCAAAGCAGGGTTGATATAAACTGGTTTCATTTACTCGCTTTCTTCTTCATTCCAAATGTTGTTTTAGAATCTTATTCTCTGTTCAAGTCATTATGGTATTGCATCCTTACTTGGGGTGAAATGATTAAAAAAAAATTATTATTAATTTACATATCTGTCTATATTTCTGAGATGAGAGATTGTAACTATTTACATTGTCATATTCATGTTTCACCCATTGTATGCACTGGTCTTCATCGCCCAGTTCACACTCCACCCACGTCTATTGAACAGGTGAAGAGGCTCATCCCTTGTTCCCTGTTTAGGATGTGGTTTCTGGCTTTCTCTTTTCCAATCTTTTCACTCTTACATAGCTCCCTGCACATCAGTGGCGTTACCGCCTTGCTCGGGGTGATATGATTAAAAAAAAAAAAGGTGATATATGTTGGAGTTTCAAATTGAACCTCATCTTTGTCATCTTCATGTTTCAGTCGTCGTATGCTCTGGCTTTCCTTAGGTGATATATGTTGAAGTTTCAAATTGAAACCTTTTTTTCTGGTCCCCAGAGGTTGATTTTTCTAGTTCCACATGTCATGCCTTTTCTGAATATCTCCATTTCAGTAATTTCTCTATATTTTTCATTAACTCAAACCTCGAAGTTTTTGTTCACCTCTGCTTTGGCCAGGTATTGAACTCAGAACTATTTGGGTCAAGATCACTGGATTACTTTAACCAATATTTTAATCCACTCAGCCATGTGTCCTTGAGGAGTTGAATTACTAAAAGGAAATAACTAAAACTGAGATACCCAGAAAAGGCATGAAACCAAAACAATCTACCTGGGTGGACAATATAAAGGGTTCAGTTTAAAATTCCAATGTATATCACCTGAAGGAGGCTGGAGTGTAGTATGGCCAAAACATCATGAATACCACAATAAAGAAGTGGAAAACAGTTTGAGCAATATTGTAAATGTTGGGACACCTGCACCTATTCAGCTATAATGGACTATTCCATTACTATATAAAGTAATGGTGGCATCTACGTAGGGGAGTGTGCCGAGCAGCCGATCGACAAGTCAGTCGTAGACTTCCGGTGACGACCCGGAAGTACCCGTTGCTCATACTACATCTTACGACGGTTGAGACGATTAACCCTTATTCTTGTATTGGATACTAATAACCTTTGTAAATACTATTTTCACGGAATACAACAATTAACCTATTCCTGTTGTTGAGTTATTTATTCTTACTCACGACACAACAGTAAATAATGTAAATATTAACTAACATTGTTTTATTTAATAATTTAATTACAAAACCTGATTTTTTATTCACAAAACCTGTTTAGTTTGATAGTTTTGACTGTTTTCATCTTTTGATTTCTTAGTTAATGTGAACGTGACTAAGTTCCTGCACAAAAAATAAAGAAATGTTTCACTGTTGTGTTTCCACTAAACAAAATTTTCTAACAGCCACAAAATTTGTCAACTGATCAACAAACTGATTTTCCCTTCAGACAAAACAGAAATTTCTGACTCAATAAGACAAGACATTATTTAATTTCCCAGAGAGACAAACACTTCAAGTACAGTAGAAATTCAATTGTTTCAAAAGTATCTGTTGCCATTAGCAAAAATAAACCCCAAGATATGAAGACTATAAAAATAATTGGTCCATATTTTTCAGCTTTAGTCAAATATTACAAATTCTTTAAAGGTACTATTGAAATGTTAAAATTGGGATAAAAATAAACTTAAAACTTTCTCAAAAATTTGGGTCTAAATTCTTTCTTGTTCAACAATCAATTATTAATCAAAATGTTATATATAGTCATCCGCAGACAGATCTGTTTTGCTGTATCACGGCTCATCAGTACGGTTAGACAGCCGATTGCTTTTTACCTAGGATTGAAACCCGACCGAATTGGCATCAGTTGGCGATTCTACCTCTGAGCTATGGGTGCTCGGTAGACAGAGACAGACTTTATAGATATATAGATATATATAAAATAGAATTTTGAAAAAAGTGGGGTGGGTAACGGACAATTTACAAGACTTATTCCCTTATCGCTAACCCCCCACCAACATCCCACACACAACTCCCCAAATATAAAAAATGAGGCTTTCCATTCCTTTCCACACCACCTGATGAGACACTGTAATTTCAATGTCGAAACAAAATCTACACTTTGTAGTCGATAAAAAAAATTTGTACATATTCTAAAATATAATTTATAATAAATATTCACAGCTCTATATTATATATCGAGCACTGTTTTAAATTAATGTTTTGGATATTGTAAATTTTTCTTCATTCCTTATTCACTTGGAGATATATATATATATATTTTCCATTTGTAAGCGAGTTATTACACGACCTAGGTTTCTACCATGAGTGATGTCCTCAGGCTATTTTTAATAACTGATTTTAACGTTTACCCTTTTTTTTTAAGAATGCTCATGTGGCAGGGAATTTTTGAATGCACAATTTTTAAAATTGAAACAAATCATGGCATTTTCATCCATAGTTGTATGAACCTAAGAGGTATTTCTTGGTATGGTTACAATTAGTCATAATTTCTGTTCTTTTATTCAACAGTTTGTTTTTGTTTAGGAATAGCATAATCTCTAACTTTTCTTCTTGGCACAGTCTACATATTTTGCCTCTGTTGTAACCAATATTTAATAAAAAGAAAAATATCTATGAGGAGGCACTAAGAAATCTGTCCATAAAAACATTTTACAACATAATTCTCTACCAAACAGACAAATCAAAAACGATAAGAGAAAACAAAACATTATCTGGTTCAACCCACCATTTAATTTAGAGGTAAAGACCAAAATAAGACAAATATTTTTTAAACTGATAGATAGACACTTTCCAAAAGAATCGGTACTAAATAAAATTTTCAACAGAAACACAATCAAGCTAAGTTATAGTTGCATTAGTAATTTAAATAGTTTCATAAAAAAACAAAACACCAGAAACTTAGATAGCAGTGTACAAAACAAGATCACTAATAAAGAATGCAACTGCAGGGACAAAAATAAATGCCCACTTCAAGGACTTTACAATACACAAGAAATCATTTACAAGGCAAAGGTACATGACTTAAATGGCCAAAATAAAATATATTTGGGTTCAATCAAAGACACCTTTAAAACCAGGTGGTTTAATCACAGGTCTACATTCAAAATAGAAAAAATCTGTACAAAATTGGCTAGCCACATTTGGAAATTAAAATCAAAATATGCAAAAGACCCAGACATAATGTGGAGTATTGCAAAAACAGCCAAGCCTTACAACGATGGCAAAATATGTAGACTGTGCTAAGAAGAAAAGTTAGAGATTATGCTATTCCCAAACAAAAACGAACTGTTGAATGAAAGAACGGAAATTATGACTAAGTGTAACCGTACCAAGAAATACCTCTTAGGTTTATACAACCATGGATGAAAACGACCTAATTCATTTTAATTTTAAAAATTGCGCGTTCAAAAATTCCCTGCCTCATAAGCGTTATAAAAAAACAAAACACCATTACATGAGCATTCTTAAAAAAGCTCTGCCATCCACTCAACCCCATCAAATATCTTGCATTTCTTTCCCTTGTCTTTCTTTTCCTCTATCCATCTTGTGAGTGGTGTATTGAATATACATACACCTTGGTTCCCTCTCACAGTAATATGATTGGCTGGTGTCAGCCATAAATACAGACTAAGGTAGGGATGCCTATGACTATGCCTATTGGAATGCCTATTGACTACACCTATGCCTAAGCATGCTGCATATGACTACAACGAGTACCAGTCCATTACGGCTACTTGCTAGATTGTCTTACTCGGTTACATTGCCAAAACCACTTTGCTACTTTGAATAATATATTTATCCCTTTCTGGGGCATATCAGTGAGTATTAGATTCTCCAAGCCCTCCTAAAAAAACTAATCCATGGTCCTGGAGCTCAGACATTTTGGACATTGGCACGAAAGACTAAAAAGCAATAGTTGTTTCCAGTTAAAGCGAAACTGTAGACTGAAAGAAAAATGAATGGATGTAAGTCAAATTTTGATTTCCTGCTATCGATATCAAATAAGTTTTTATGTCGTAAACTGAATTTTGAAGGCTAAATAAGTCCTCTGAGTAAATGGTATCATGGCTGAGACTAAGAACTACAATTATACCTACTCAGAGCCAAACCCTAAGCAAAAACTAAAATAAAAGGGCTGAAAAAATACAGATATACAGGCAGATAAACAGACACACACACAAACATCTTGCCTTTGATATATATATATTATCGGTTTTATGCACTATTTTAAGAACTGCAACCTTGAAACTTCTGAATATCATTTCGTATGTCTTTATCTATAAGTGTATGAAATTTGATTAAAATCAGACCACTCCTTCTATAACACGATTTTTTCGATTATCGATATTTATCAGGGGTACCTCGACACAAAATCTAGCTAAGAACATTCGCAGATGCTTATAGTGTAACTGTGTAAATTTTCAACAAATTCGGTTCAGCCATTTTGGAGTCTATAGGTAATGGACACACCCAGACACACATACACAAAGTTCCATTTATAAATAAGTTTAGATTCCTAATCCTGATGACAAAACCAATGTCTCACTGTTCAAAAATATGAAACTACTTCAACTACAAGAAAAGACCAATATTTACTCAGTCTGATATTTTAGACTGGCATAAGGACACCATTGTTGAGAAACTGTCAGCATTAAATTTCAGTTCACCCATGAATGGTCAGTGACAGGGTCTTATTCATTACTGTTCATTGGCAAATCACCCTAACATCTTTCATTCTTCTGCCAAAAGTGCACAAGCACCATATTAGCTCTCCAAGATTTACAATTATTATTGTTATAGAATGCTATTATTTTAGCAGGTAGGCCCTCCTCATTTGGAAAACATTGCTCATTCATAATCTGAACTCAGTTGTATAATTTCTCCAGAATTCATAACCAGTTATACATAAAAATTCTTAGATTGGTTCAAAGATTTAATATGAAGCCTTTCCTTCCTTGTAAATGTTTATCTCCCTTCACCAAAGTTTTATATTGCCACTCTCATAGATAAAAATAATTATTTCTCCCTTCACCAAAGTTTTATATTGCCACTCTCATAGATAAAAAAAATTATTTCTCCTTCACCAATGTTTTATGTTGTTGTGGGGAAAATTGTGATAACGGCTTACCTCAGAAACGCCAACGAGTCAGTGTAGAATCCAGCTGCTCCGTGGTAAAAAGAATCAAAATGTCGGCACCCATGTTTTATGCCAGGCAATCTTGAACAGTTAACATGAAATCTCATTGTCTCATCATTTGCATGCAAATTATGGTCAGTCCTCAACTGTATAAAGCAAACTGTTTTTTTTTTAGAACTGGGGATCATGTTTTTTTTGTTGCGGACCATGATCGGGTTGTTCGAGATAAGAAGAAGAAGAAACAAAAGAGATGACTCTCACCTGTTTTTTTTTTTTTGGTATTTTTACCACAGTTGTCTCTTATTTTATCTGAGTGTTGGGATTTCAAACATTTAACAACAACAACAATAAATCTTTTAAATGAAACATAAAAATGGTTATTCTCTGAATGAAAAGGAGATGCAAAAAGTCAGATAAAATAACACTGATAAATTCTTTTTAAAAATATACAATAGCAATGAAATGTTCAATTTTCCTTGAAGTGAAGTTTGTTTTATAAAGTAATGAAATGTTCGGACAGATTTACTTTATGACAGTCAGCCTGATGTGTTTGTGAATTTGTAGACAAGGGCTGAGTCAGCAGCTGCTGACTGTTATCTCTTCATTGTGTGCATTGGTATGCATGTGTAGACTAAACTGGCCTCAGAAATTGGTTTAAATCCCTGGGAAGCAGTATGCTTCTATTTTTATATCAGTAAGGGGATTCAAAATCTAATTTCACAAAGAGATTTGAACTTTTTGAATACAAAGTTTTCATTAGTTACAAAATAATTTCACAATGGCTTGCAAAAATCTTTTTCATTAATTTGTAGGAATGGTGAAGAGATTTATAGTGGTTATTTTCTAAACTGTCCCAAAATAACATGTCGGGCAGGTCCACAGGTATTTTGGCAACATTTGCACTTGTAATGATTATCAAACAAACATGATATTTTATTAATTGAAAAATGTATATAGGATTTAATTCCTAGAATATCATTTATGTAAAAAGATTTTGCTTGACAGTGTTTTTAAATTGGACAATATTGAGTTTGAGTTCTGTTCATATCAACCTCTGTGGGTTATTTAATGCCAAAAAGGTAGGGTTTTAAGGTATTTTTTAATGTTCGATTATAGTGAGTGCAGAAGTCAAATAACTTACCTTTCAACATGGCTGTCTCCTTTTGTCTCCCTGCAGGAAAGTGCCTATTCAAGAGTGTGGATATTGTGCTCAATATTTATGGAGCTCAATATACACACTGAAATTATCAGCCAATCAATACTTATAGAATGGACTTGCCTGTAACAATGGAATCTCCCAGGTTATTATTTAAACCACCTACCAATTTGCCCTGGTGGCTTTTTTGCTCACTCAAACCCAACTTCACGTTGGAACGTAAGTCTGTGTTGCTTAGTTTACCACAGCTCTGTCGGGTTTGGAAAGTTTCGTTGGCGTCTGTGTTCGTGTCGGGGATCGTTACGTCGGGTCATGTTCATGCAGGGGTTTGATCGTGTTCGTCGGAGATCGTAGCGTTCGGTAGTGGAGAGTGAAGCCTCCGTCAGCAGGAGGACCATGGCGGAGGCGTCGCCAACTCCTTCCACCTCGGCTTGGGTGGGAAAGAAGGAGGGGGATTGGCAGATACCGCCACCTGAATCCCCTAGCCCCTCCAAGGCAGCAGGATCGGTAGCAGCAACAGCTGCAGCAGCAGTTGGACTACCAGTGTCAGCAGTTCCCTCCACCATGGCATGGAGTGTGGAGGGAATGTAAAGAAGGGAGAAGCCTATTACGAGGCTTTGAAAGAAAAGTACGCGGAATATATTTCCGGAGCAGAACTCCTGTCAGTTCCCGAAAAACTGCAGGAAATAGAGCCGCGTATCATCTCTCTGTTAACCAAGGACCCCAAAACTCACAAGTTTATGGGAGTTAGCAGGGAGGTGGTGGAAGAAAGCTAAAATGGTGGCTAGGCGCAGCCATGCAATGTGGGACGTCTTGCTAGGGTCAGCTGAGGAGGCCAAGGAGCTGGCAGGAGCCACCTTGGACACAAAGATGCTCCGATTACAAACGGAGTACATGGGCACCCGCAAAACGCGGGTAACTTTGCACGGGGTGCCCATGGATATTACTCTCGATCATATCGGGGCATTCTTTGCCCGTTTCGGCTAAGTGGCGGAGGTTAAAGAAGTAATATCCAAAGCAGGATTTGCGACCGGCGATGACACTCTGCAGGTGACGGTGGCCAGGAAGGAATTTGGAGAGATTCCAAATATCATCACCTGCAGAGGCCGGTCAATCTTTGTAATCGTGGAGGGCAGAAGGCCGTTCTGTTGGGCATGTGGAGCCTCAGACCACATTGCCAAAAACTGTCCGACCAAGGCTCCCAAAACCAAGTCAAATCAGCCAATCAGTGAGAAAACGACCAAAGATGCCTGCCCTACCCAAGAAGAGACCAAGGAAGACAGCGATTGGAAAAAGGCAGGCAAAAAAGGCAAGAAAAATCCTCTGCCACCAGAAAAATCTCCCGTAAAACAGCCGCAGAATTCTCCTCTCAAGCAAGACGTCCCACAGAGGAAACAATCACCGGCAAAGCAGCAGAAGCAGCTTCAAACACCGGACAAGCAGCAGCAGCAGCAGCAGCACCAAGACATGGACGTCGATGTACCAGATCGTCGAGCGTCCTCTCTAAAGAGAGGAAGAGAAGAAGAGGAAGAAGGAACACACAAAGCCTTAAGGAGTCGAAGCAGGGAGAGTACGATAAGTAAAGCTGCTTCACTACCCGTCTCTCCCATCAAAAACTTTAAAGACTCGTATGCACAAAAGGCGAAAAGCCTTCCAGCCTCCCCTCAGAAACTCCCCCAACCCCCAACCTTCAAATTGACAGCCCTAACCCCGGCCTCGTCTGACAAATCACCCACCCCTTCACCTGTATCCGCTCCCTTGACCTCACCCACACCCAGTAAGAAGAAGAAATCTTTGCCCCAGGGTGAAGACTTGTTAAAAATTAACAAGAAAGAAATACAAAAGGACTGGTCTGTGCAAAGGCGTACTTTGTTAAAGCCTTTGCTTAAACTATCTTCGGTGGACGGGAAGTCCACGGAGGATCCCACAAATTTTCCAGGGACCCCCGGTGTACTGACACTTGTGCATAGTACAGGGGGGAACCTCAAAGTGTGAGATCACATCGAGCAGGCCGAAAAATATTATAAAGGCATTACGATGTGTAGGAGTGATACTCCTGAGCTAAGAAAGATGCGCAAAAATTGTTCAGGGAGGTTCCCCGTTTTAATCCATCCCTGTCTTTATAGGGTGTTAAAACTAACCTACCCTACGGACGTCGGCGGAATTGTCCAAGACGGACGGACAATCTGTCGGGGTCCCAACTGCTAGAGATTTTCATCCGGTATGTGACCACGAGTAATTTTCTCCTTTTCTAATTGTAGATCTAACTGATGTCTATCAAATTAGCCAGTGTAAATGCGAAGGGCTTGAGGGATCGGGGTAAGGTGGCCCGCCTGCTTCGTGACCTCTTGTCTTTCGGCGTGGATGTGGCCGCGATCCAAGAGACTCACTTTGTTTGCGACGTCGATTCTTGTGTGCTGGCTAGCGACTTTGTTGTCTATTCAGCATATGGGAACCGGCAAGCCAGAGGTGTTTCTTTGCTGGTCAAGCATACCCTGGATGTGGAAATCGACCTTGTCCATGTTGGTGCCGATGGCCGGTTGATCGTGGCCGATGTTGCAGTGAAAAGCAAGAAGTTTCGTCTGGTTGCGGTTTATGTGCCCAATGATCAAGAGGAGCGTGTCGACTTTTTCTGTCTGGTGAAGCCCTTCCTGGTCGATTCCAAGCGACTAGTTCTAGTTGGGGACTGTAATGCCATCCTGGACCCCAAATTGGATAGAGGGTGGGGCTCTAGCGGGAGGAGTGGTGATCGTAGCCTGGTTGATCTGATTGACGAATTTGGTCTCGTCGATAGATACCGGGTCGATCATCCGGGCGGGAAAATGTGGACGTGGGCGAATAGTTGGCCTTCTACCAAGATGGTTTCCTACCTTGATAGAATGATAGTGAGAAAGGCTGATATTTCTTAGAATGCCCAACGTTCCACTGGTTAGGCTACACAGACCACAAAATGGTATGTGCCCGTGTGGTGTTAGAATTTAGGGCTAGAATGGCTGGCTACTGGAAGTTCAACCAGTCCTTGCTGGACAGGCGGGACTTCCGGAACCAGCTGATTAACATAGTTCAGCGGGCGTTAGCTGGAGGAGTCATCGGGAATAGGTGGTGGGCTAGTCTTAAGGATAGGATTAGGTCTTTCACCACTGAATACAGCCAACGGCTCAACCTAGATAAGGCTGCCAAGGTGAAGACGCTTAGATCTAATTTTTCCCGGGCAGAGGCTGGTGGGGATCCCCTAGAGATAGCCGTAGCTAGGGAGGCCCTGGAGCGGTTGACTAGCGATCGTTACATGGGTCAGGTAATTAGACATAAGTTAAGCAAGATGTCTTCCGAAGCTGTGAACATGGGCGCGGAACTGCGCAAGGAGGAAGTCCGTCAAGGTGGCGACCGGTACATCCGTGAGATACGAGACCCGGAGGGGCACGCCCTTAGGTCGACTGATGACATGTGCGAGGCGTTTCGGCAGCATTTCGAACGCCGCTTCACCAAGGAGCCTGGTCTCCGCGACGAGGAGTTTCGCAGCTATTTGGCTGACTTTCCCCGGCTTTTGCTGGCTGAAGCAGCTAGTTGCGAGGGAGAGATTACGGAGGATGAAGTCTACGCGGCTTTGAAGAGAGTCAGCAGTGGCAAGTTGCCAGGTTTGGATGGTTTGCCCTATGAATTGTACTTGAGGCTGTCGCACATCTTTGTCCCTATCTTGACAGTTGTGTTCAACAACTGGTTCCGTCAGGGGTCCATCCCCAGTCAGTTCACCAGGGGTGTGGTCACGCTGTTGAGAAAAGGCAAGGATGTTGGGAGGGAATTAGACGGTTACAGGCCCATAACTCTGCTAAACACAGAGTTAAAGATTTTGGCCAAGATCCTGACGAATCGCTTGCAGCTAGTTGCCGAGTCTCTGTTGGGACCTGATCAGACTTGCGCTGTGAAGGGCCGAACAATTCAGAGCAACCTGCACTTGATCTGCATGATCCTAGAGGGTGTAAAAGACGACGATGAAGCCGCGCTGATCAATTTGGATCAGTCCAAGGCATTTGATAGGGTTGACCATGGCTACCTGGCGGCTGTCCTGCAGGCTGCCGGATTCGAAACCGACTTCTGCTGCTGGATTGGTCTCCTGTATCGCTCCCCCACGGCTGTGGTGCAGGTGAACGGAAAGCTGTTGAGCGCATTTGCGCTGCCTAGGTCGGTTCGACAGGGTTGCCCGCTGTCGTCCTTACTCCATGTTTTGGTGTTGGAGCCCCTCCTTCGCCGGCTTAGTGACAGGTTGTGCAGTCTGGCTCTATGTGGAATCGCTATCCCTGGTGGTGCTCGAGCCAGGGTTTCCACATACGCCGATGACGTAACGACTTTTGTGTCCTCCCGCAGGGACATAAGAGCGGTACAGAAGGCACTTGAACGGTACGAACAGGTGACAGGGGCCAAGATTAACCGTGACAAGTCTTCCGGCTTGCGGTTAGGCGCCTGGAAGGGGATTCCCCTCCTGGGGCCCTTCGACTGGACGGACGGACCGGTCAAAATCCTCAGAGTTTGGTTCGGTCTGGACTTGCAGTTGGAGAAGAATTGGCCGGATATACAGGCAAAGGTTGGCACGTCGGTCGAAACTTGGTGTCGACGGAGTCTCTCCGTAAAGGGCCTGGCGGAGGCGTTTGCCGCTTACGTCTTCCCCATGGTCCTTTATTGGCTGTCTGTACTTCCACTTTGTGAGGAGCGTGAGGAGGTGATCGAGCGTCTGCTATTCTCCCTTCTGTGGAGAGGACGCAGACATCACGTCGACAAACGTGTCTGTTACCAACGTCCGTGTCAAGGGGGACTGGGAATGCCGCACTTGGCGAGCCACCGGCGCGCCTCGAGGTTGGCATTTCTCAGTCATGCGTTAATGGAAGACTCGTTGCTTATGGGGGTAGTGAGGGACGCGTTCCCTAGCCTTACTATCACTCCCCCGGTCTCGTTGCGCTGCCGCAAGCTTCGAGAGCAACCGGCTTTCATCCGCGAGTGCCGGAGGGCCTTGTGGGCCATTCCACGGTCTAGTGACATTTCTTTTTTTCCTAGGAGGCACTTCTATCGGGGATTAGTAGAGGGCATCGCGAAGGATCGATTGAGGGATAAGCTCGGCATGACGGAGGAGGAGTATCGCTCTCATTGGTCTTGGGCACCAGGATCGGATTGGCTCAGCAACTCTGAGTTTTCTCTGACCTGGCAACTAGCTCGTAATGCCTTGTCTCTCAATGACATGCGTTTCATAATGGGCCTGGCGGATTTGCCAGATTGTGAACGTTGCAACCTTGGCTTAAAGGAGACGTCGGCGCACGCCTTCTTCCATTGTTCGCGCGTTCACCCGTTGTGGGATCGTGTCGGCGAGTTGACTGCTCGCATCGCGCCGCGGGAACTTGTGTCCATTGATCGTGCATATGCCTGCGATAATGTGTCGCCCCTGTACACCGGAGTGAAACGGATGGTGTTTCTGTCGCTTCTGGCCACGGCTCGAATGGTGATATGGACGACACGTTTGGAGGAAGTCTTGCAGGGTGGCCGTCTTTTGCATCAGGATCTAATCCGATATTTTGAGTACCAACTCAAAATGAAGATTAGAACTGATCGGAAACGGTTGCCACCGACAGAGTTCAGCAAAAGGTGGGTAAATGTGGCGAGCCTGGTTCGCGTGACTGGGGCTAGCCTTGATTTTCTCTTTTAGATCTGGTAGTCACACCGGGTTGGATTCCTCTGGAACCCTCCCCTTTGGTTAAGGTAAGTCCCTTTTTGTGTACCTAGTTAATGTGAGTGAGTGTGATTCCTGGCCTGTTCCCCGGCTTTCGTCTTTGGTTATGGTCCAGTTTGAGATTCCCAGTTTCCGTTAATTATTTTTTGTCCCGTTTCATCTTGTCTGAGCCAGTATTATATTTTCTCCAGTCCAATTTCTTTTTTTTGCCTCTCCACTCCCTGTAGAAAGAGAGTTTCTTGATTTCGTCCTCTGAGCGGAATACAGCGACCTCTTTGTTTTGAGGGTAGGTTGGGTCCAGCTAACACAATGTTTATGTTGTTATTTTTGTTTGGAATTTTATTTGGGGATTTGTGTCATGCCCCTCTCCCTTTGTCATTTCATGTAGAAAATTTTTATATCTTTTTGCAATTTATTGTAAATATTGTACATTGTCAAATTTTTATGTACATTGTGGGGAATTTTTAGATCCCCGGAATGCTTTGCGGTATTTTGGTGCACGGCAGTATGAGTGTTGATGGACAAGTTCTTTTGGTAATTGAGAAAAATTGTAGCGTGTGTCTGGGTCGCGAAAGAGATTAGCTAGGTATAAGATAGATTACTGAAGACCATCCTCAGTTTTGTTTCCCCCTCCCTTTTTGGCCGTGTGCCACAATTGTAATTTTATTACAATAAATAAACAGTCAAACCCAACTTCTATTCTAGTTGATTACTGGCTGGTTGTTCTAGAAGACTTTTACAGTGAGAAGGTTGATTTAGTCAGATTTTGATAAATTTATTTTTTTATTTTAGAAAACTGAAGATGTCTTCTAGTTTTGTATTCAAAAATATTTTGCTGGGAATAATTTTTATTTCTTCAAAAACGTGTTATGTTAATAATTATTTTCTTCAGAAAAGTATTGTTGGTAATATTTTTCTTTCAAAAATGTATATTTTTCTATAAAACTATTTTTATGTATATATTTCTATAAAAGTCTTTCATAGTGTTTTGACCATAGCTGGGACCCTAACAGGTGCTACCACTCCAGGTCAGGGTGGACCTGAGAACAACAGTAATTAAGAGGTGGTTCCATGCTTCTCACAACCTCCCAATCAGAGGCCTTGCTGCTGGATGCAGTTTACCGTCATACCCAGGACCTGGACAACATTGAAGATTGGCACATCAAAAATAGAAAATGATGAGAAAGATGAAACATTTCAGAGAAAATTAACAACGCAATATGAAGAAAAATTACACAAGAAAGACACAGACGGAAATATTCATGTTCTACTTCAAGTCATTTAAAAAAGCCATATTATGTTATTTTGACTAATAGAAGCAGAGAGGTAAGGGGAAAAATTAATAACAAATCACTTCTTTGAGTAGATATTAATGTTCAAGGAAACTTAAGGTTGGGCTTGGAATAAAGTCAAACATTCACACCAATCATTTTATGCGGCTGTTATTCTTCAAGAGGAATCAAAGAAATGACATTTTTGGATTTCTGATGTTAGAAAAAATATCAGGAAAAAAACTGGTTAAATCAGTAAATAAAATAATGTGAGAAAAAGAAAAGGAATTACAGAGATTTGTGATTTTGGTGTGAGGCCAAATTCCACAGAAAAAAAAATTTTCTTTTTAAGGCAAAACATTTATTGGCAATAGGCCATATAAAAGTTTTTTTTGTGATTTTTAGAGACAATTCCCATTATTTACAAAAAAAAAAAAAAAATGACCAAGTCTATCTAAATCTGATGGCCAGACACAAAACAGATGCAAAAAATAACTCAGAACCGATAAATGAAAAAAAGATTAGTTAATAATAGGAATCCCGAAGACTGAACAAGAAGGTGGATTACTTATAAATCAAGTAAGGATACAAGAAGGAGCAAAAGAAGGCTTAGTTAATAAGGAAGGAAGGAATCCCGAATACTGCAGCAAAAGGCTTACTTAACAGTCACAGAAGAAAAAAATGATGAAAGAAAATTTGGCAAATGATAGCAGAAAGAACATTACAAATGCAGAAGAACATATGTACATTTTATATACAGAAGCATTCAATAAGGCAGAGCGCAAAGATCTATTTGAACTGTTAGGAAAGATTGATTTATTTGGTTATGTTATTAGTACAATCCAGTACTTTTACTGTGAGTAAAACACTTGCATTTGGATAGAAAATTAATTCAGTAAATATATAAATATATAAACCTAGAAAGCGGCATGAAGCTAGGATGTGAATTCTCACCAGATTTAATCAACATTTACAGAAAGATCTTAAGAAAACTAGAAGTCCTACTAGAATTTATTATTTGTGGGCATGATCTTAAGATATGCAGAGGCATGGCCGAATCTGACGACCGGGCACGGGTCCGGGCCAATCCGTGCAATCATAGTTAAAATCCGGGCAAGGAAAAATGTCTGTCAGAAATCAAATTAAACAATTCATGAAGAAAGAAAGAAAGAAAAATGAAGAAAACATCCGAATGAACACAGTAAAAATCTGTTTATTTATTAATCTTGGGAGAAAAGACTGGTTATACTCAGAAAGTCCGAACCCGGTTTCCTGCTTTCGTTCACGTTCCATGCTTAATTTTCATTGGAATAGCCAAAAAGTTTCTGGAAACGGATGACACTGATGACGTCATCACATTGTCAACTAATAAATCCGGGCAATTTTCTCTGTGCCTGGTGATTTTTTAGCATCAGCTACGGCCGTGTGCAGAGGCACAGGGTTGAAAACCATAGAAAGGAAACTAAAGGGATGCTTAAAAAAAAAATAAATAAATAAAATAGGGAAAAAAAGGACTCAACCTCAGTTGTAAGGAGACGGAATGTTTGGTTATCCGCAAAAGAAAAATAGCCCAGGATGTGAACTATGAACCAGATGTCAAAATTAAACAAGTATGTGTAGCTGAAATCTGGAGGCATAAAGATATTTTTCACATCTAAAAATACCAAAAAATAAGAAAATTTTATTTGGACCAAAGAAAAGAGTCATCAATTGTTACATATCTATCCTCCTATACGTCAATGAATACTGGAAAATTCTCTCACAAATGAAGAGGAGCCTTCTTTGTTGTGAAGCAACAGAGAAGTGGTTCTACAGAAGGATGCTGAGAATACAATGGAGTGAATATGGGAGCAACAAGGTTTAAAGAAAAGCGGAAACAAAATGACACTTATTTTTAGAATCAGAACAAGAAAGTTGAAATTTCCAGGACAAATAATGAGGAAAGAAAGCTAAAAAACTTTGCAACTCACAGGACATATTAAAGAGACAAAGGGAAACAACGAATAATTTTCATAGTGGGCATACATAAACGGATGTCAATAAACAAAGTGAGAAGCATAATAAATAAACAAATGTTAATATCTTAGCTACAAAGGAGAGGAAATTTTGTCATCCATGTCTTAAAAAAACAGTACAAAAAAGTTTTTGATGTGATCTCAATAGTGAAAAGTTTTATGAAAAGAGATGTTACAATCCTGCATTTTCCAAAATCATTCAAGTTTTAAATTCAAAGACTTTCATCCTTTTGTAATGAACAAAACAAGTTCTAGATTTAAAAATTCAAATGCCAAGCACTGACTAATTGATTTTGTTAGAAATAAACAAATTTTCTCGAATTTACAAAACCTTTACTTAGCACACACAAAACTCATGGAATTTCACACCTCGATGCGAAATGTTTTTGGCCATTAGAAAACAAGTAAACACCAAAAAAACAAAATAGAAAGGTCGGAATTACAACCAGGAGTGAATTTTCAAATGGCCTCCACAAACAATATAAAAGATGGGACTAGACGACCGCTACCAGAAAGTTAAGATGACGAGTGTAATTAACACGTACCCTGGACAAATGTCGAGCGATCGTTGTTATTATTATTATTATTGTATCTATCTTTGTCTCTCATCGCCTTCCTTTTTGCCATTCACCCTGAGCAATAACTTCAGAGACAATCCTACCCAACACTTAACACTCATACATACATTCCTGCCTACGTACACAAACTCATTCTTGCAAGGACTACTACAAACTCATAATACCCTTAATATTGTTTCCCAATGAACATTAACTTTCATACATACATACATATACACATACATTCCTGCCTACGTACACAAACTAATTCTTGCAAGGGCTATTACGAACTCTTAATACTGTTTCACAATGAACATTAACTTCTCATACATACATATACACATACATTCCTGCCTACGTACACAAACTAATTCTTGCAAGGGCTATTACGAACTCTTAATACTGTTTCACAATGAACATTAACTTCTCATACATACATATGCACATACATTCCTGCCTACGTACACAAACTAATTCTTGCAAGGGCTATTATGAACTCTTAATACTGTTTCACAATGAACATTAACTTCTGCCAATTCATGTTATTCTTTTCCATTAATCAATTTCTATTTAAACATACAAAAGGTACACTTTTATTCTTCCACAAATCTACACATTCCAATCTCCGACCTTCTGATGATAGCGAATAATCCTTAGTTGTAGGGAGTTTGGTTATGTATGACACAAGGCCAATAAACATTAACCACCTCCCTACTGCTTCACTCTCAGCTAGCTTCCTACAAAGCCTAAAACGATCAGTCTACACTAACTATAGCTAAGTGGCAAAGGGAAGAGATAGGGTCATGCCTTTCCCATGGCTATCAGTGCAAAGAAAACATAAACTGTCTTATTTAGGATTCAAACTCACTATCAATTCCATTTTCTGTACGTTCAACCTCAAGTCATTCAGCCCTCCAGTTTTTTTTTGTTTTTTTTTTAATCATTTCACCCCGAGCAAGGCGGAAACGCCACTGATGTGCAGGGGGTTACATAAATGTAAAAAGATTAATTAGAAAAGAGTGAGGAGTACAAACTAGTTAGAAAGGAACAACAGAAAGCTGAGAAAGCAGGTGCGATGACAGATTTTCATTAAATAAATATAAAACAGCTGAAAATATGTCTTGCTTATTGAATTGGACACATTGATAGTTGCTTAATAAGTTTCAACAGTTGCTGAACTGGTTGCTTTTATATAACTATACAAATTGTCAAAATTATCCTTAAGAATATTGGCTGGTATGTGTTAATCCTCAATGCCAACAACTTACAAATTCCACCCATATTACTCATGACATATGAATTTGTAAATTAACAATTGTTATGATGGGGAGGTATAACATCTTTTGGGATCTTTGAATAGTTTTAAAATGCTCCTATCTTTATTTAGTAGAACAAAAATTACAAGAGTTCCAGAAGTGACCTTTAACTATACATTATATAATAAACAATCTTTTCTGTTTGCATTTCTGAGTTGAAGTGTTATCATTATTTACACTATTGTCCTCATCTTTGTTGTTTTTATCACAACCTTTCACCTGTTGTGCCCTCTGGCCATCCTCAAGTGTATAACTGAGCAGTACTACAAGTAAGAACCAGAGAATGGGCAGTGAAACCAAAACAGTCTGCCCCTGTAAATTAAATAAGGGGTTTAGCTCAGAATTACCTGTAGGTTTCCCAGACTGATATACACCTGAGGAAGGCTGGAGTTCACAATGGCCGAAACATTGTGATAACAACAACAAAGATGAGGACAATCATTCAAAACAAAAAACGCAAATAAAGAATCTATTGTGGAATAATATATCATAAGTTGTCATTGTTCAAGGTTGATGTTCATTTGTTATCAACTTAGCATTAAATATCCAGCCATCATCAATTATCATTGTCAGTTGGTGTGTTGCTTTGGGGCTTTCTCTAAACATGGATTCTTGAAAAGATTTATGAGAGTCTCTCCTGCTGCTTCATAGGCGGATATTTATGGATTTACCTGACAATTTTTTTTTTTTTACATGTGCACATCCTAGATGCAGCTGGGTAACTTTTATATTCCCGTGTACGAAAGGCTGTGATTGTTCGTGACCAATAGGGGAGTGCAAACAATTACCATATTTCAAAGTCGACTCAGTCTTGATTGTGAATTATTTTTTTTTAACATAGGCACAAAAACAAAACAACCAAATAAATTCTATTGGAGATAAAATTTGATTTTCTTAATCATCACATTTTCATAATTTTTTTCCAAAAGTTTTAAATTTTCCTCATCACTGTACTTAAATCCAGCACATCCCTTCGGATCAAATAGATTGAAAATCTCAGATCCGAATTCACAATGTTGCCTAATCCTACGGATATTGATGCACTCTTATTATCAGTAATCTCATTTTGAATCTCATTTTTACAGCTTCTTTAACACATTCGAATTTAATCAATTTACCAATAAAAGTTCAAAATAGATTAAATTTATTTCCTGAGATTTGATTCCATTCTGATTCCAACTCAAATCTTAGCATTAATATTTTCAATCCATTTCATTGACCTTTGCCCTTAAATTTTTAATTAGGCAACATTGTTCAGTTTCCAAGTAAGGTTATACATTTACTTGTTTACAAGGTGTCAAAGACGACACACACTAAAAAAAAAGGCAAGACAGGGAAGTTTGATCATTTATTGAGCATTTCATCATATTTGAGAAAAAGGAAAATAATTTTCATAGAGAATAATTTTTAAAGTGAGAAAAAAAAATCAAAATTAGCCAAAAAAAAAAAGTCAAAGCAATAATGAAGCGCCAACATTTTCCCAAATTCGGAATCCAAAATGATTTTTTTTGTCCAAATATTTCTTAAACTATTATCTTTCTTTTTATTTAAAATAAATGCCAAGAAGTATGTAATGATGAAAATAATTCATCTCACAACTTTAAAGAATGCACAAAAGCCAAAGAACCTAATTGAAATGCTAAAACAAACAAAAATGATGAATGAAAAAATTGTTAAGAGTAGTGAGGGAAAGCTTTTACAGTGAAGAAAATATTAAGATTCTGATGAGACAATAAAAATAAACTTGTGACAGTGAAAAGAAAAATGTCAAAGATTAAAATTCCATATAAAGTGACTTTAGAAAACAAAATGGAAACTCAAGATGTGAAAATGGAAAAGAAACAATTGTCCAGCCAATCAGAAATGTTCAAATAAAAGGAGAAAAAAAGACATTCAAAGTAATTGGAATGCTTTCCATATTTGAATAGGAAAATTAGGTCACTAAAAGAAAATTCTCTTTAAAAAAAGCCCAGATTTTCTTAATCTGGAAAAGATTTATACGTTAATCAGACAGAATTACTTTGTTCAATAAAATGATAATTCTTAGTCAATTCACAATACAGGTTTGTAATATATAATGACTTGAGTATCAATTTTAATCTCCAATAGGTGCTCCACACATTTGGCCTTGTGTCATTAATATCAGATTGAATTATCATAAAACAGCAGTTAGCATAGTCATAGCATAAATTAATTGCAAGCTTATGTTTAACAGTTTTCCTATATTAATTAAGAAAAATTGTATGTTCAATTAAAATTACTTTGTGTTTTATATTATTGAATAATATATAATATATATATTTTTTTTTTAATTGTATCACCCCGAGCAAGGCGGTAACGCCACTGATGTGCAGGGGGCTACGTAATAGTGAGAAGATTGGAAAAGAGAAAGCCGGAAACCACATCCTAAACAGGGAACAAGGGATGAGCCTCTTAACCTATTCAATAGACATGGGTGGAGTGTCAACCGGGTGATAGATAGATCTATCTACTCCAATTTGTACATATTTGTCTGCCAGGTAACATATTGATGTTAAATTTATCTCCCTTGCACTGACAATGACGGGTCATAAGACAGTGGCAGACTATTTCAAACATTATCTTCTTCTATATGCCCTGTCCTTTCAGGACGTAGGTGATCATGGCTTTCCACATCTTCCTATCCCTGGTGGCTCTTAGTATAATATAATATTAATAAGTACTAATGATCAAATTTTTCAATTCTGACTATTTACATAAACACTGTCTTAAAGAGTATCTACTCAATACTAACTCATTTTCTCTTTATAGAATTTATAATTAATTGAAAATATTTATGATCTCTCAGCTTATCATTAATTCAGTTTTATCACGGGCTGAGTTTTTAAAAGAAATAAAATATCCAAGGATAGTCCACTGCTTACTCCTTTTATTTTCTTAAGAAAATTTTAATAAAATCTGTAATTAGCAGGTAATCGACCTTCTGATTTCTTGCATCACTGCCACTTAAAATCTTTAAAACTTTAAATTCCCCTTGTTCCCTGTTTCCGATGTGGTTTCCAGCCTTCTCTTTTCCAATCTTTTCACTCCTTTTTCTTTTTTTTCTCAATTGGAGTAGATAGACTAAACTATCACCCGGTTCACACTCCACCCACGTCTATTGAACAGGAGAAGAGGCTTATCCCTTGTTCCCTGTTCAGTATGTGGTTTCCGGCTTTTTCTTTTCCAATCTTTTCACTCTTACGTAGCCCCCTGCACATCAGTGGTGTTACTGCCTTGCTGGGGTGATATGATTAAAAAAAAAATTTCAGCTCATAAAATATTTTATGGCAAAACTCTCCTTTCAGAGAGATGGGGGAAACCTGTTCTTCCTTTCATGTTTGACTCAGATAACTTTCTGCTTTTAGACACTCAATAGAAGTGTTCAATCACGAAAAATTATTTGCTCGTTACTGACCCAAGATGGCCACTAATACAAGAGAAATTAATACTGCCAGTCATTACAGCTAAACAAAAATCTGCGATCTAACCCTAACTACCCATTCATAATTCATATATTCAGAGGTGAATCAGTGCTACTTCACTTATTGTGAAATTGTTAAACTATTGCCCTTGAATATATGATGGCATACTCTTGATTTAGAATGGATATTTTTCATACAGTACAAAAATATGAAAGGTCAGAATCTGCTTGATAGCAAAAATGGCTTTAATGGCCATAAATCTTTCATAAGCTTGCAAAAGTCTTTCTTAAATATATCAAAAGTTGTACTTATTGTTTATTTTTCTCAAAAGGTTTTGGCTCCCAAATCACTTTATAACATGAAGGTGTGAAAGGAATGGTTTGGGTGATCATATTTAGCAGCATATCATTATTTAATGCTGAAAGCTAAATATTTGACACAATTTTATGCCTTCAACAAAATATATTTTGAATAGAATTGTACTGTTTGTCATAAATAAGCATTATAGGTAATTTTAAGATAGATATAAAATATTGGTAGTTTTTTTTATATAATAATAAATGACATATTTCTACTATAAAAAAAGTATTTTTATATTTTCATAGGGTTTTGTTTAGGGTTTCACTATTTGCCCATACCTGAGACCTTAACAGGTGCTACCAACCTGGTGAGGAGGGGTTTGGTTGATAGATTGGACATACCACCCTCTCTTTTCGACATGAAAGTCCCCCAATTGATACTTACTTAATAAAATTTAAGAAATAATAAAAAACACACCTCGTTTGGAGAAAATGTCTTTCTTTACAACTAGATACATTTGATGCTCCTAAAATAACTCCAAAAATGAAACTTAGGTAAACAGTCCGGTTTTTCTCCAGATGCTATACAGCAGCTAACTGCTCATTTACTTGTTGTGTAGCAAGTTAATCCCTGTTACAGATGCCTGATCAGTCACATTTGTATTTATTTAGCACCCACAGACACACACTATGGTTTATAGGGCAACTCTGCCAAGCGAATATTAGTTAGGGTTTCTAGGAGAATGAGCTGACAAACTGGCATAGTTGAAGAAAGCTAGAACAGTTCAATGGCCTCTGTATAGTTCATCGAAACAATTTCACTCATAAGGGTGGTGTTTTTGGGACCCCCATTCCTAATGGGAGAAGTCAGTCAGTTAAGTGCCATACGTGATACACGCTTCGGCGATCATGTCTCGAAAGAGACATGACTGACTGGGCAGAAGATTATCCCGCAGTAGGTTGCCATTGCTTTCTGCAGTAGACTGGTTGCCAGCCAAGGCTATAGAACCCAATCTGTCCTGTTATTTAACCCATAACAGGAAGGAAGAGATGGATTAATACCTTTCCCAAGGGTATTTGCGCATAAGTGAATACAATGAATTCAGCTGGAATTCGAACTTGGCTTTTCGATTTCTCATTTCGAGCTGATATCCAATGCACCACAACGCACAATGGGAGAAGGCACATACTGAAATTGTCTCCTGAGGTTTCTATTATGAAGAAGTCACCTCTTTAATAAACTATGATGAGATTTGAACCCAAATTTTCAGGCTCAAAAGATGATCATTCTAAACTCACACACCCCATATATCAGAATCTACAATAATTAGTATGTATCAAGAAAAAAATATATATTCACAAGTACAATCATTTTTGGATTGGGATTTTTTAAAAATCTTTTTGCTTTCAAGCATATCTTGTAAAAATTATATTTACATATATATATATATATATATATATATATATATAATATTGACTATAGTAATTACAAAACCAAAAGTAACAGAACTCTACCAAAACTAGTACTAATTAAGCTGTAATTTGAATCGTCTTGAACAGCCCACCGAAGACAAACTTGGGGGAAAAGAAGGGGAAGTAAAAAAAGAAACAAACAAAGTACATGAACAAAAAGTCATGTACCCGTAAGAAAGAAAAAAAAAACCCAAGACGAAAACCCTAACACTAAAGAGTTCAATACGAAGGTAGAGCAACAAAGACAGAAAATCTAAGCCTGAGCCAACAAACCTACCTAGGTTTCACCCTACGGCTCGTCAGGGTAAATTGGAGCCAACAAACCTACCTAGGGTGAAACCTAGGTAGGTTTGTTGGCTCAGGCTTAGATTTTATATATATATATATATATATATATATAATCCTGCTGAATGACTCATTAACACTGATATAAATAATCAGGCCGTAAAAATAAATATATAATACTGTTTGATTATAAACAGAATATCTACTTAAATACAAGCATTGATCAAAAATAATGTTCAACCAAATCATTTCACATTGTCGGTTGTTTATCACCAGTTTCGTTAATCTTCGTCAATTTCCGTAACATGATGATTATCATAAATAATTAGGCTGGGAAAAATTAATATATAAACAGAATAACTATTTATATACGAGTATCAATTAAAAAATAATATTCAAACACACACACACACACGCATTATATATATATATATATATATATATATATATATATATAATTTTTACATGTTCTGCTTGAATATATAACATGCTAAAATTTCCCTTCTCTGATTCCATGCGCCTATAGCCTTAGGGGTTAGTGACCCCAACTGACACCAAATCGGTCGAGTTTCAATCCCAGCCAGAAGCAAGCGAATGTCTAGCCACACTGATGAGCTGTGATACAGCAAAACAGGCTTGTATGGGGATGACTAGTGTATATATATATATATATATATATATATATATATATATGTGTGTGTGTGTGTGATAAAATATAGTTTTAAGGTATGCTATATTTTTGGGGTTAAAGTGCTCAATATCTGGGATAGAGTGTATGTAAATATAAAAGAGGCCATTAACATCAACACCCACAGGTGACAGTCTGTAAGCACAATTGTCAGGCCATGTGCTTTGTGTTTTCACTTAACTTTTTACATACACAGGACAATGATGCACTGTGGGTAGTCTATTGTACTATTCTAATAGTTATTTTAGTGGGCGTGGTTTGTTAATTTGTTTATTTACTTATTTGTTTTGATGAAATTATTTTACTTGTTTTTGTTTATTTACTTCATTTATTTTTATTTATTGTTGTTTGTTTTCAGGTTTCAATTTCTAAGTAACGTAATAAATATTTTCATGTCTGCATTTTGAGATGAGTTCTGATCATTTATTTAGTAGTTTGTTTTTGTCTGGGAAGGTAATTATATGTATTTTTCCTCCAGGCAGAATTTAGTTTTTGGATTAACTGTGGTAAGCTGATATGCATTTTATTTTTTGGTGAAATTTGTTTTTTGTTATTAATCTCTCAGATATGTTTAGAAAGCATTGTGATGATTGCTTATTTTACATAAGAGTAAATACGCAATGAAATCTTGTACATTATACATGCAATAAAGTCACTTATGTTACATAAATATGCAATAAAAATCACGTATATTACATGAGTAAATATGTGTGGACATTGGCATCAGCATCAAGTGGTAACAGTCTGCTTTATACTTGAATACAATCTTCAGGCCTGAAGATGTTCATGAAAATGTTGAAACTGCATGAGATGGTTGCTACTCAAAGTTGATATCGATGTCCACATTATTCCAAAAACCATATTTGGTCAGTACTTAGACGGGTGACCTCTTGGGAATACAAGGTGCTGTAAGCATTTATGGACGGATGTGCATTGTGGTGCAGTGGATGTCGGCTTGGAAAGGGAAATTGGTGAGTTGAGTTCCAATTCTAGTCGAACACTCTTGCCACTGGTATCCTTGGGAAAGGTATTAATATATTCCTTCCCTCCAGTTATGGGTTAAATAACTGAGGTCTGCTGTTCATGCAATCTGTGGCAAACTTCTGCACCGATTGTTTGTTATCAGCAGTTCCAAAAAGTGTGGATGGTGCTACACAAGCATTCTAAACAATTCAGTCCGAGTTAGACACTCATAGGTCGAAATTGACGGGAGAGTCCATAGTGTTCACTTGTATTCAAGAATACTTGTTGACTGGGGTGACTAGCTAATCCCAATTGCAGAAGCTTGCTCAGGCACACTTGTGCTTGTTCAACACTCACAGAGCCGCCTGTCATTTATACTGCAACTATTCTGAGCTGACATTAGTTACAGTTTCTGGGAGAGAGCGCATTATCTAGTGTGAACAAATGACTGAGCAAAGCCAGGATGCTAAAACCCTCAGTCACGATGACTTGTGATTTCACACTAGCACAAGCATCAATGACTCCTCAAAGGGAGCCGTCTACCCAATTTTGCTCACAAGGCTTAAGTCAACCCATGCTATAGTTTCTCGGCACTTTCCAAAGGTGCAACACACTGGGATCGCCTCCTCCAGACTGATAACATCAAGAAGTCACCTTCCTGACAAACTGACTATGAGGAGATTCAAACCCAGGCAGAAAGCAAATGTTCTAACCATTTGGCCAGGTGTCCAAAAAGAAATATATATATATATATATATATAAATAGAAATCCCACATCTATAGCATGACTCAGCTTTATGTATGTACTTGCATGTATATCCATATGTATATTTATTGAGATCCATATTTTTTAACTTTTACATCAGAACCCATAAATAACTACTACAATATTATACATTTTATAAACATTTATTTACATGCTCTACTAAAAAAATTAAATAATAAATATTTATTGCTCTATTTTTCTATTGAGCTCTGTTTTAAATTAATGTTTTGAATGCTGCAATTTTATTTGTTGTTCTTTTACATATATATTTTGTAGATATTTATTTATTTTTAAAACGAATCATGATTAATTCTTATTCGAGAGTTTCTTTTTTTTTTAGCCGTTCGACAAGTTTCGGACGAGTTCATGTACGGTTCGCCTCCTATTGTAAAGTGGCTCTGACTGTCGCCAATCAGAAGTGTTTGCAAGACTTCGTACCGCTGGGTCTAAATGTTATAAATTTTTCCCAGTGTCTGAAAGCGCTGATTGAGGGAGGACCAGAAACTGATCATCTCTGGTCGGGTCGGCGCAGTGAGAGTGGGGTATGATGTTGAGAGACCCGAAAAGATCCACGCAAAGACATCACTGATGACACCCTCTAGCGCCCCCACTACAGTGCGTATGTTTGCAAAAAATATGTTTTTTTTTATTTTATTAGATTACTTAATCCAAACGGAAAAGTAGTAAGGTAAATCCCCAAAACCTGATCCTAATTAATATTAAATTTTATTAAAAAATGATACAGGAGGGGAGCTCAATGTAATTAAAATTACAGAGCTAATATAAAATAAAATAAATTTTCAACATTCAAAATTGTTGAATGAACATTTCAACATGAAATCCCTAAGAGAGATTCCACATCTCCTCAGCAACAGTTCAATCTTCCAAAATGAGAATAAAATTAAAAAAGGGAAATAGAAATAACCCAATTCTCAATTTAACGACTTCCCTTCTCTTCCTTAACCCCTTCCTTAACCCATTTCCTTTTTTAAAGCTCGACATGCCAAATTTTCCATATCTTCACTTGCAACTCTATCTAATAGTAAAAATCAAAAATAGACTGATTTACAAAAATTTTTCATAACGTAAATTTCTCAATTCTTAACCGTCATTTTTTTATTTATTTTTTTTATTTCTCTATTTCCCTTTTTTAATTTTATTCTCATTTTGGAAGATTGAACTGTTGCTGAGGAGACGTGGAATCTCTCATAGGGATTTCATGTTGAAATGTTCATTCAACAATTTTGAATGTTGAAAATTTTTTTTTTTATATAACTTAGAATCCTTGGTATTTTGTGAGACAAACTCCAAACAGAACTCAATGCTAAAATTTATTGTTAAATATAACAGAGTAATATAATCAAGGAAAAAAGTTTGGATATTTTACAAATCCAAGGGTAATAAATATTTTGCAGCCAAACCGCTCTTCAGACCCAAATCATACAACAGACTGAAGAGCGACTTGGCCGTGAAATATTTATTACCCATGGATTTGTAAAATATCCAAACTTTTTTCTAGATTATATATATATATATATATATATATATATATATATATATATAGGATTAAGACAAGGAAAGTAATCACTAAACTGATCAGATTCATGGTGATTTCATAAGTTTTGTGAGAACACCATTTTTTTATCTGCTATATATATATATATATATATATATATATATATACACACACATGAAAGCAAAATCTTTTGTTTAATTACCTACTAACAGTCAGTTTCCTGTAGGAGACGATTTAAATTGAAACACTGGGGAGAATTTAAAGCAAGATATGCAAACCATTTATAGTCATCCAAATACAAAAGATAAAAATAACACCATTTTATCAAAAATACGTATGGGAAAGTAGAAAGAAAAAGAAACTGTAGTACAATGTGATATATTAAAAAATAATTAAAAAAGAAAGCAATAATTGTAATCATCTGTTGGGTTGAAATTGAAAATCATAGAATTTAAAAATATGAATAGATTAATGACCAAAAGGAATTAAATTATTTCAAACTTTCAGCATTCCTTTTGAAAATATAAAAACTATAAAGTTCAAATACAGCCCAGAGAAATAAACAGCCATTTTGAAAAACCCACTCTGTGAATCAGAAGTTCAACATTTTGGTGGAATTAAGATTTTCTTGATGTTCGGCTGGGCATGTTCAAAGGATTACAAACAACAGAAAAACCTAAATAATGTGTAAATGTTATTTTTATGAATAATAAAAGCTCTTTTGAAAGTATTTAAAATAGACTATTTGATTTATATATATACTAGCAGTATAGCCCAGCGTAATGAAAGCTTTAAAACTAATCCATGGTCCTGGAGTTCAGCTTCTTTGGATGTTGGCATGAAGGACTGAAAAGCAATAGTTGTTTCCAGTTAAAGCAAAACCATAGACTGAAAGAAAAATGAATGGATTTAAGTCAAATTTTGATTTCCTGGTATCGATATCAAATAAGTTTTTTTCATCGTAAACTGAATTTTGAAGGCTAAATAAGTCCTCTGAGTAAATAGTATCATGGCTGAGACTAAGAACTACAATTATACCTACTTAGAGCCAAAGCCTAAGCAAAAACTAAAATAAAAGGGCTGAAAATAATACAGACATACAGACAGATAAACAGACACAGACACAAAAATCTTGCCTTTTATATATATAATCGATTTTTTACACCATTGTAAGAACTGCAACCTTGATAATTCTGAATATTTTTTTGAGATCAACTCCCAATTTGATGTTATCAAACCTATATGCTATTCACACACGAACAAATAGTTCTCATTAGTATAGATACCAAGTCAGGGACTACCTATATATATATATATACTAGCAGTATAGCCCGGCGTTGCTTGGGTGTAATGAAAGCTTTAAAACTAATCCATGGTCCTGGAGCTCAGACTCAGCCTAAAGAATATTTGAAATAATAAAATAACTGCGACAATTTACCAATCGCACCTAATATATATATATATATATATATATATATATATATATATATATGTATATATATATACTAGTAGTATAGCCCGGCGTTGCTTGGGTGTAATGAAAGCTTTAAAACTAATCCATGGTCCTGGAGCTCAGACTCTTTGGATGTTGGCATGAAAGACTAAAAAGCAATAGTTGTTTCCAGTTAAAGCGAAACCGTAGACTGAAAGAAAAATGAATGGATGTAAGTCAAATTTTGATTCCCTGGTATCGATATCAAATAAGTTTTTTTTCGTTGTAAACTGAATTTTGAAGGCTAAATAAGTCCTCTGAGTAAATGGTATCATGGCTGAGACTAAGAACTACAATTATACCTACTTAGAGCCAAACCCGAAGCAAAAACTAAAATAAAAGGGCTGAAAAATATATAGACACACAGGCAGATAAACAGACACACACTCATCTTACCTTTTTTATATATATATATATTATTGATTTTCTGCACTATTGTAAGAACTGCAACCTTGAAACTTCTGAATATCATTTCTTATGTCTTTGTCTATGAGTGTATCAAATTTGATTAAAATTGGACCACCACTCCTATAACCCTATTTTTTCGATTATCAATTTTCAATATTTATAAGGGGTACCTCGACACAAAACCTAGCTAAGAACACTTGCAGACGCTTATAGTACAACTGTATAAATTTTCAAGAAAATTGGTTCAGCTATTTCGGAGTCTATAGGTAATGGACACACACACACACACACACAGACAAAGTTCCATTTATAAATAAGTTTAGATATTACTAATTATTACTTTAGAACATGTACAAACTACTACAAAATTATACGTTTTGTTTTGACATTGAAAAACAATGTATCATCAGGCAGTTAATAATGATGGTATTTTTATATTGAGCACTGTTTTAAAAAAATGTGTTTAACATTGCAATTGTTTTCTTCAATCCTTATTCATTTGGAGATATGTATATATATATATATATATATATATATATATATATATATATGTCAAATATAATAGGACTTTGAGTAAGTTCTTGCTGTTTTCCAAAAGATAGTGTTCCCAGAACTACGTGTGTGTAGTTTCAAATGAAATGCTTAAGTGGGAAGTCTGCCCCACCCACCAGACATTGCCCTTTCTAATTATCAATTGTGCCGAGTGGTGGCACATGGCCTGGCTGAGCAACACTTTCATTCTTATGAAGATGCAAAAAAAATGGATCAACTCAAGCATTGAATATGTAAGATATTCTTTCTAGGTTTTTTGTTTACATGACATGTTGAAGCTATAGTGGGTTATCCGTTATAGTGAAGTGTATTTGTGTGTTGAAACAGATTAACTGAATTTGACCTTGTGAGTAGATAGCCCACTATCAGAGGGGTATAAAACAAGAAAATCAAATTGTGTATAGAAACAACATTTTTATATATATATATATATAACAATTAAGGTCTTAGAAATAAGAGTAATATCTTTTGGTTGGTACAAAGGCCGTTAAAAATGTTCATAGCAGTAAATGCCGAAAAGAGTTTGAATGTATGTGTGAGTGTTCGTTTATTAGGAGTATCTTTGAAGTCTCTGTTCAATCCATTCGGGTAAATGGCTCAGTGAACAGTGAAGAAGAAATTGAGAGAGAAAGGAGAGGCAAGCATAATGCGATCGCTTGACGTGGTCAAGGGACGTGCTAATTATGCTTGTATTTTCCCAACTCCCAATTGCTTTCTTGTGTTGTCCTTTTATTTCGTCTTTGGGGCTCCAAACATGTCATTTGGAAATTCACACCCAGATTAAATTCTGGCCTTCCCATTGGTTGATAAACAAAATTCACATCGTCAGCTCGCTAAAAGGGTCTGTAAAAGGAATTTGATATTTGTTTATTTTTTATTTACTACCGGAACATCTGCATGGAGCCAGATGTCCAAAGACCTTTTTTGGTTATTTGCTAACTGGACCTCTGAGGGCAAACATCCAGTCCCTGGTATCACCACAAAGTACAAACTTTTGGGAAATGACAAAATTTTCAGTTACTCCTTGTTAGGGCGCCACTCCTAATTGACTACAAATGGACTGTTCCCATTGCTATATATAGCAATGGTGGATTCTCTACAGGGAGTCGTAGAGAGTCACTTGAGAGTCTCTAATGAGTTACTGAAGAGTCAGTATGAGTCAGTGAAGAGTTAGTCACACTTCCGGTGGCGTACCGGAAGTAATCACGTATACACACGTCTTACAACGGATTGGACTCTTGTATCTTTCTATTGTAAATATAACTAATCACTTCTGTACATACTAACCGTCTTTCCGCGGAATACAACTTATATTCTGATTCTGTTGTTGAGTTATTCATTTATACTTGGCGACATAACACTCCTGCAGCCTTCATCAGTGTTATATATTAAATAATGTTTTTTTTTTTAAATATTTTATTCATTTTAATATTTCTATGGTCATACATGTTTGGGAAGGGAGCATTTATTTTACAAAAGAAGATGTCTGAGAAAATCCAAGGCACATGTTAGCATTTGGCAAGATTCAATAGCAGTACTCTCAAGAACCTTCTGACGAAATAAGTTATTTTATCTCTTAATAAAGACATTTGATAATATTTGTGCTTGTTATAATCAATGTTAAAAATGATTCTATCATCTGCAGGTGTAAGTGTCAAACTAATACCTTCCACAGGTGTAAGTGTCAACCTAATACCTTCCACAGGTGTAAGTGTCAATCTAATACCTTCCACAGGTGTAAGTGTCAATCTAATACCTTCCACAGGTGTAAGTGTCAATCTAATACCTTCCACAGGTGTAAGTGTCAATCTAATACCTTCCACAGGTGTAAGTGTCAATCTAATACCTTCCACAAGGTGTAAGTGTCAATCAATACCTTCCACAGGTGTAAGTGTCAACCTAATACCTTCCACAGGTGTAAGTGTCAACCTAATACCTTCCACAGGTGTAAGTGTCAATCTAATACCTTCCACAGGTGTAAGTGTCAATCTAATACCTTCCACAGGTTTAAGTATCAATCTAATACCTTCCACAGGTTTAAGTGTCAATCTAATACCTTCCACAAGTGTAAGTGTCAACCTAATACCTTCCACAGGTGTAAGTGTCAACCTAATACCTTCCACAAGTGTAAGTGTCAACCTAATACCTTCCACAGGTGTAAGTGTCAACCTAATACCTTCCACAGGTGTAAGTGTCAATCTAATACCTTCCACAAGTGTAAGTGTCAATCTAATACCTTCCACAGGTGTAAGTGTCAACCTAATACCTTCCACAGGTGTAAGTGTCAACCTAATACCTTCCACAGGTGTAAGTGTCAATCTAATACCTTCCACAGGTGTAAGTGTCAATCTAATACCTTCCACAGGTTTAAGTATCAATCTAATACCTTCCACAGGTTTAAGTGTCAATCTAATACCTTCCACAATGGCTTCAGAAAGTCTTTTATCATTGTTTCATCATCATAAAGAAGACACAAATCAGGTATTAGTGTAACAAAGATATATTTACGAAAAACAAGTGAGAGTATTGCACGTCAATCTGACTGCCAAGTGGAGACCAACTCAACTCCTTTGTCAATCATCAATTGCCGAACGTCCACTTGAGACAGTCTACCCATATTTATAATTATGAGAAGAGTTCATTAAGGTACAATGGGTAGGCCACATAACACCCCCCTCCCAAGCCTTGACCTCTGCAGAAGTCTCCACATCGTCTCTTTTTTGGATTGATGACGATAGGATCCGTCAACTTCTGCTTTCTTTTAGATAATCGCGGTTCTGGGGCTGCTTGGTCTATCCGAATGTCAAAGGTGTCGTATATGGTACCTATAACTTCTTTTTCTTCTTGGGAAGTACTGTTTCAGTCATCCAACAGTAGCTTCCTGATTTGATTCAGGTGTCTCTTATGAGAGAACTGAGGGCCTTGGATTATGTAAACCATATTTCTAATACTCTTTTCTGTCGTACCATGCTCCCAGGATGATGTGTTATTTTTTAACATCTTGATACGGAATATTATTCCATCCATACGTACCCTTTACTTATGTACTGTATTCTTGAAAAGGGTTACAATATACAAAGTTGGTACTTGATGGAAAAGAACAACCAAAATATTTACAAAGTATTTCATGTCAGACTGACTGCCAAGTGGAGACCAACTCAACTCTTCTGTAAATTGTCAATTACCGAACGTCCATGAGACAGTCTTCCAATATTTATACTCATGAAAAGAGTTCATTATGGTACAACGGGTAGGTCCCATAACAATCACCAACACTATTAATCTGTTATTTTAGGTCAAAATGACAGCTGGAATTGGCAGATTTACAAGAAAGATTCGGATAACAATATTCATCACAGGCAATTTGACCTACTTTGTCGTTTTAAATAGAGAGAGACTAAGGCATGTTTAATTGGCAACAGACAAAAATAAAATGTTTGAATTTTTGTTGTCTTTAACACAATATTCAACTTATATGGGGCTGGATTAAAACCCACGAGTGGCTTAAGCACGAGAAAGATTCTGGTGTGGCTAGAAATCTGCAA
The DNA here is from genome assembly GCA_037127315.1 of Ascarosepion bandense. Taxonomy (NCBI): domain Eukaryota; kingdom Metazoa; phylum Mollusca; class Cephalopoda; order Sepiida; family Sepiidae; genus Ascarosepion; species Ascarosepion bandense. The sequence continues at coordinate 2,264,030 of JBBBDQ010001749.1, read as the reverse complement.
GTTAAATATATAAGCATCTTGGTGAATAGTGCAATCTATATATATAAAAAGCAATCTGTGGGTCTGTATGTGACTGTTACATATGCATGTCTACATTTTTAAGCGACGCCATTCAAACTTTCTAGGGACACATATCTACTGGGAAGCCAGGTCGACACATACTTTTTGGGTTTAAGTTCAGCAATTTTTACCTTTCACACTTTTTGGCCAATGGAGCTGATTGTTTACATTTTCTCCATAAACATCTAAGATGGTTGCCAGATTACATCACAGAAATCAAATCCATGTGTCAAACATGACTAAAAAAAAAAATGAGCCTTTATATTTAATTTTTATTCTGATGTTTTAAAAATTCATTTGGTCAACAAAAAAATGTGAAAATTTTTCCCTGTAATCTTGAAACAACAGAAAAATTTTAAGAAAAAGTGTTTTTTCAAACAAAAACAAAATATGTAAAAAAAAAATTCATTTAGTCAACAAAAAATGTAAATATTTTTCCCCATAATTTTGAAACAGAAACAAACGCAAAATTGTTTACAATGTCACACAAAACATCAAATCACGTTTACGCAAAACAAATGAAAATAGTTTTTTTTATAAAATATTTTAACAATTTTTAAACCACAATTTTTTATATAATTATTTTTTTATATAACTGAGCTTTAAAGTGAGGCAGCGATTCCAAGTGCTTGGAAATCGCAACACGCTGTATTAATCATCTAATTAAAAAATGTTCTGAGTTGCACAGGCAACGCCAGGCTATGATGCTAGTAAAATATATCAACCAAGAACCTATACCATGGGAACTCCAACTGGAAATATATATAGAAAGTTACAAAGACACATACAACTATCAAGAGAGGCGGACCGTTTGTTCCAACCCAGAACTACACCAATGCCATGGAAACCCAGCCAGAAAAAAAAACAGTCAAAGCTGAGCCACTAATATCAAATGAGCCACTGTGACCAGAAACGGTTGTATTATTAACAAATCAGCACATTACAGAATCAACTAAACATGTTGTATGTCTACCTATATTCAGGAATAGGATGTTTCTATCCTCTTAAATATGTGGACACTGTCAGAGTAAAAAGTAGAGTAGAGAGAAATTATACTGACTAGCAGTGTATCTACTTCACGCAGCCTGCAAGTCCTGTACTTGTTGATATACTATTATTCCCAACCTCCGTTTTGGTGATTACTTCCACAGTAAGCTTTTAGGGTTACAACAGAAACACATGGCCAAAATAATGCCAAGCGAGACATGAAGCTTAGTCTACCCGTGTGATTGTTCACTATAATGTTAGTTAGTAATACTAACTTATTGAAGAGGAGAGATTAGCCAATTTCCCTATTAACCAATCAGAATTGCAATGAAGACTTATCACAGGTCAGTCATTATCCTATTTCATAATGGTGCCCAGCAGATTCAAATATTAATCTTGTTTGACTTATTTCTTTAGACACATAAAACATCATATAGTGCCCACTCCCCTTGGTGCACTTAGCCCGTGCTTATTTTGCTTAATCGTTAATCCAGCCCTGAACTGATATGATAATCTTGTGATTGATCTTGTTCCTCATTAACCCTTTGTTGCATATTGGTTACAATTGTAACCAATATGCAACAAAGGGTTAAAAGGATTTTTATTATTCAGTAATTTCGATGTATATATGTTTTAACTTTCAGTTTTAAAGTCTTCCAGATTAAAAGCTAAAAGACAATCAGTTAATTCCTTCATTTTTACCTGTCTTTTTTTTCTTAGGGCTAACATTAAACTGTAACATCCAGTCCTGTGATTCAGTTAGACTGATAACAGAAGCAACTTCTAAAGATAACCCGATATCACTAATATACATCTGTGAGGAAAAGAGAAAAATGAATATTTCACAATGGAAGAACAATAAAGTTATATCTGCGTCAATATGATAATCAGGACAAATAAATTTAAGTTTTATTTTCCTTTTCCCAAAATACAGCTTCTTAAGATTCTATTTTCTTCGAAAGATTCTCTCAAATAAGTGAAGATAAAAAAGAAACAGTTTTATTATTGCGAATAATTCAAATGTGAAGAAAGATATTGAATATTTTTAAAACTCATAAAAAACTAAAATGAAAAAGATTCAAAATCCGTTTGGAAAGTCAAACCATTCTTTGTAATAAAAAAATTGGTATTCGTTAAGAAAGAAGAAAATTAAAAATTCTTAAAACCTAAGAAAAAAACAAAAAACTTACAATAATAAAACCTGATTGTCCTACCACCCTCCACCACCATCCACCACCCCACTCAAGTGAGTGACTCTAGCTGCTGAAACTCGTAACCTGAAATGTATTTCAGTTAACTTGAATATTTCCCCATAGCACCATTGAAAACAAGTCAGATTGGTCATCTGTGGGGAAAAAGTCAAATTTAAAGATCGGAATAAAGCGTTTGTAAAGTCCACTGTAAGTAAGATACAGTTGTCTTATGTCAGACAATTTGTAGTAAATATTTAAATGTCTGTTATTTTAATTTTAATTTTTCTTGTTTCTTTTTTTGTTTTGAGGGGGTCAGTTGCTTATTGAGGGGGTCAGTTGCTTATTGAGGGGGTCAGTTGCTTATTGAGGGGGTCAGTTGCTTATTGAAAGTTCTTTCAGTTGGTGGTCTGCCTTCCATTCTTTTTTTGCTTCTCTTTTTGCTACTCAAGAATTAGTCATACACAGCCACCAAAAATAAGTAAGCCACAAACAAATGCCAAATTTCAAATAATCTGTGTGTGTATGTATATGTATGTATGTATATATATATATATATATATATATATATATATATATATATATACATATAGTTCTAGTTTAAATTTTAAAATCATTTGTTTCTGACGAAAGGCCGAGGCCGGTCTGAAATATCAAATATAATAGTAGAAATAAATAAATACTGTCAAAAATACATTTTTAAACTTACAACTTTTTAGTAGTTTTTCCTATATATATATATATATATATAAAGGAAAATTCAGCACGTCATATTAGTTATAAACTATAGTTCATTTCAATGAGCTTAACTAGCTCATATCAGACTTTTACAATATTTCCTCCATCTGGCATAAAATTTCTTTCGGAATTTTCCGGCAGAAATTTTCTTAAAATGAAGAGGGAACATAATAGAAATAATAATAATAAACATAAGATTACAAACAAATAAATAAATGACAATAAATGTAAGGGGAAGTGGGGAGAAAGAAGGAATTGGGGGGAAAGTGGGGAGAAAGAAGGAATTGGGGGGAAGTGGGGAGAAAGAAGGAATGGGAGGGAAGGGGGAGAAAGAAGGAATGGGAGGGAAGGGGGAGAAAGGGATATAGAGTCCAGTTTCAAATATGGGTAGTATCCATTTGAAGTCATTTGGCTGTCTTAGATGGTATGACCTCTGAAAAAACCAATTCCCCTGACTTTAGCAGTCTATTTGACCCCATCAGGTCAACTTACTTAATTATACTTTTATCCACATATATCTATGTGTACATTCCCACATATACTTACCCTGTGATTTTGTTTAAGTTTACATATCCACTGATTTCTTTTTTATCTCTTTTTAGGTCTTAGCATTTTCATCCTCATACATATATACGCTTCATAAGCATAGGGCATCTGTGCGCCCACATAGTGCGGTGTATATGCACACTCACATATCATGTTAAATAAATTGTCGTATTCTCAATCTCGCATATACTTATATACACAAGATATATATGAGATAATTAGGTACATATTTAAGCCCATATACCCAAACACAATTATATATGTATGTATATATATATATATATATATATATATGTGTGTGTGCATATGTATACAAACATGACGACATATGCATGCACAAGCCATATACCTAACTTATACAAGTGCAATAGTAGTTTATTATGTCTCCATGTATAAGGACCCTGTATAATGTTTAATTTCTAAATGAATTGGTAATTTTTTTTTTTTTAAATTTGTAATATATATTATTACTATTTATTATCTAGTTATACCATTTTACTTCTTTCGGGTGTTGATTTATCCATATATTGGTGGAAATATCTTGTACCACCAAGAATCTTTTCAAATATATATATATATATATATATATATATATATATATATATTTGAAAAGTTTCTTGGTGGTACAAAATTTTATTATGGCAAGGAATAAGCGTAAATTTAACGACATACTAAACACTAAGAACTAAAGCAAACAACCGGTTTCATCCCAGATCTCCTCAGGTTTTAATTTTCTGGGAAATTTATTCTTAAAAGTAAATAAAATTCTAATGGGAAGGGGTGAAAAAAAAATATATATATATATATATGATGAAAAGGGCTAGAGTTCAATCACATTCAAACCCAACAAGCATTCTCTGTTTGCAGAGAGCAGGCTTGCGAGATTTGATGTAAATGATATAATGAGTGTAACTTGGATAAGATTGGAAAGCAGTCGGCACTCAATCCAGCCAAACATTCCCTGCTAGTTATAACATGTTGTGCCATAGAAGACCTGCATGTATTTACTAGTTGACCATTATTCGTGGACGAATTTAAAATTCGGGGGGGGGGGGGGGGGGTAAATGCTGTTTAATTCTAAAATCCAAACACTGAGATTTACTACCTATGTTGTCGCATCCACAACTACATTCAAATTTATAAACGACAGAATTAATGTGATGGGTCGGGGTCGGGGGGGAGAGTTGTAAAACATCCTTGCGAATAAAAGAAAGAATTGCTCGAGTAAAAAATATTACTCGAACATTAGCAGAATAATAGAACTTACTAATGGAAAACGAAATTCACCGCTAAAGATTCATCATCTGTACCAATGTAAGGAAGACGCAAATAAATCGGACATTTTTTTAACAACATACATCACTTATCCTCAGAAAATTTATTAATGACATCACGCATAATGGAATCCAAAATGTTGTTTGTTTTAGTATGTCATTTAATTTCCACTTATTCCTTGCCATATATATATAATGACCGGCCACTTGATAAACATCTACCAGGTGGGGGGGCTAGCTAATCCTCATTGTAGACACCTGCTCAGGCACACTTGTGTTATTTATACTGCAACTATGCTGAGTGGACCTTAGTTACAGCTTCTGGGAGAGATTGCGTTATCTATCTTGAAATATGGTATGAATAAGGCCAGGCCACTCAATCCCTCGATCACGATGACTTGTATCTTTGCATTAGTACAATTTTCGGTGACTCCTCAAAGAGAGCCGTCTCCCAATTTTACTCACAAGGTTTGGGTCAATCCATGGAATGGTTTTCAGGCATGTTCCAAATATGCCGCATGCTGTGATCACCTCCTGCAGACTGATAACATTGAGAAGTCACCTTCCTGACCTCACTTTCCAGTCTTGATAGAGTTCAACAGTGTCTCTGAGTCCTTGTTGGTGAAGGAGGATTTCTCACCCTCCGACATCTCTCCCTCTCAAAGGTGGAATGTGATGAGTCACTCATGGCTTTACCACCAATGGAAAGTGCTCAGACAAACTGCATCTCCAGGTTCCACCAGGTCTGACCTTCATGGCAAAGACCCACTACATTCCTTTGTTCTGCCAGGTCTGACCTTCACGGCTAGGATCCACCATGCCACATACATAGTAACAAACCACCCACACACCCTCTGCATTCCATTGACAAGAAATAAGTTTCATTCAAACAGCTTTTTTCTGTGAACCACTGTCCTGTGGAACAAATCCCTAAGAGAATGTTTCCATGATTATAAAAATCTCAAACTATTTACATAAATTATATGACTGTGTTTAAACTATACATACATACATAAAACAATCCATATATTCAATTAAAAATAAAATAAAATCCATCCTTGATAATGGCTAAAAGTATAGCCAAAAGCACTTAAATGAATAAAACATTTGAACAATTTTTATATAATTTACGTACCAAAAAGAAAAAAAAATGAACACATGAAAAATTATATAATAAATTTAATCACAGAACCTTGTCTGTCATTTTTAACAAAACTTGCAGAAAATAGTGATTAATGTGTAAATGCATGACACTCTCTCACCCTGACTGAGCACCCCTGGAAGAATGGTAGACTTTGAAAAACTGTAGCTACTTTAGCATATACGCAGCGTTCATTCAGCAATGAATTAGAACACTCTCAGCTATTGAGCATGGATAATGATAATATACATGCTGAAAAGTATGCCTCCTTCTACTGAGCATCCATAGATCAAATGTAGAATCGCCGACTGACACCAATTCAGTTGGGTTTCAATCCTGAGTTAAAAAGCAATTGGAGTCTAACTGTACTGATGAGCTGTGATACAGCAAAACAGATCTGTCTGCGGATGACATATATATATGTGTGTGTGTGTGTGTGTGTGTGTGTGCACACAAACAAAAGGCTGCTAAAATATTCTCTGTTCAACCAACTTTCCAAAATGAGCAATTTCATTCAGGCTGGGACTTCTTCAGCACCCCCTCATAGAAAAGGATATGCATTGTTTTATACATATGTGAATGTAAATAAGATGCAAACATCTTCAATGTTTTTAATGCACATGCCATTACCAAGAAGTGCCAAAAAGTTCTCAGCCTGGCCAATTTTTCCAAATCAATCTTTCCGTCACCAAACATTGAAAGTGGGTTGAACTTGTGACACTTGATCACTCTTCTAGGTTGGGCAGGGAACATTTCAACAGCACCCCCACCCAAGATATTTCTCAATATCTTTTTAGATTACTGCTCTTGAAGACAGGAACAGCTTTTTGCTACTACTTCTTAAACAAGCCACTCAAAATTATGTCTGCAGTAGTCTGCTGTAGTTTCTTAACTGGATTCTACACATTTCATTCCATATGCGCCACAGAAAAAGGTCATAAAATTTGGTATGCTGGTCACTTCCTGGCAAGTTGAGGTTCACCTTAAACGAATTCTGGCTATCAGCACTTTCTTCGACTCATTTTCTTTCATGTCCAACCAGATCTTGCAAAGTCAAACAGTGATAGAAAATGAACAATGGGGTTAAGTTTTTAGTAAAACCAGAACCTTCTCATACCAAACCTGTACATGCTGGCAGCAAATTTAGTCATCAACAAAGAAATTCATTTCTTGCATACAAGATTTAGTTGACAACCTAAACAAAAAAAGAGAGCTATGGGAGAGTGATTTACTGAAGATTTCATTTGTCCATTCTTTTCTGCATAAATTATCATGGCATTCAAGTGATGAGACTTTTTGCCATTGTATGGCAATGACCATAATCTATTTGTCTCTGAAAACAGTAGAAAAACCATTTTTTTTTTTTTACAAAGATCAAAGGGTTTTATTTCAAGAGATTTACTTATACTAAGTAAAATAGAAATTTTTCACTTACCCTTAAAGCACTGAATTTGGAGCTTTTGATTCCTTAATTTACAGAATTATTATTCAGCATCTGAAAAATAAATAAAGTTGGCATCAAACGAGATACAGAAAAAAAATGTTTCATGAATTTAAATAAAGATATTTCATGATTTCCTTGAGATGTAATTTAATGATTAACAAACAGAGTACAAGGAGAAATAGATTCATGTCTTTCCTAAAGACATTCCTGTGAACTGAATGCAAGCAGTCTCTTTCAGGATTTAATCTCAGATGACCAATTCTGCTTTTCCATGTCAGTAACCATTATATGTTTACGCCAACCAAGACAAATTAGAAATTATCAAGCTAAAGTTTTTAAATGTCTTTTTTCCAGTAAACATAACATTTTTGATTGGATTCTGTCAAAGAAAGAAAGAAGATTTTCACTTAAGCTGAAAAATTATGACAGCAGTTGCTTAAAAAACATATCGCATCTTTGGAAATGATGAAATATTGATTAAAATTTTGACGGTACTTTGTTGATATTTTGACAAAACTGTCAGTAGTTTTAATGTCTTGCTTATTCTGGTCATAAAATCTATTTTGTTTTCTTCAACTTAAGATGCTTTCCCATATTTAATTTTCATAGCAATATTCTAATTGAAGATGGAAAGTGCAACACAGAGATCTGAAGGTGAATTGGTATGTTGAAGGACATGTTTCAGAAGCTAAGTAATGTACTAAGATGCAGGAAAATTTCACTAGAAACAAAAAAGTGAGTGCTAGATTGCTATGTGATGTCAGTTCTTCAATACGGCAGTGAATGTTGGACCATATCATTGAAAATGAAGGGAAAACTTGAAGCAGCGGAAATGTGGTTATACAGAAGGATGCTGTGGATATCATGGACTGAGCATGCAAGCAATGATGAGGTGTTGGAAAGAATGGCAATGAAAAGAAAATTAATAGTGAGTATCAGGAAGAGACAACTAAAGTTCCTGGGACATGCAATAAGGAAGGAGGGCTTGGAGAACCTGATACTGACAGGCCAGATAGAGGGAAAAGGAGACAGGGGAAGGCAACAGATAACATATTTGAAGGGCCTGAGCAGATGACGGAACAGGGATTTTGTGGTGTAACAGGAGAAAATGTACTAAGAGCCACCAAGGATAGGGAGATGTGGAGAGTCATGATTGCCTACGTTCTGAAAGGACAGGGCACATAGAAGAATATTTATTCTGTTGTTGGAACTTAAAAGAGTCAGAGGTTTAAATATGAGCTATCAATTTCCTACATAGCACAGGTATTTATCAGGAAGATTTCAGGAAAGGATTATAAAAGAAGCAAGACGAACACAAACTTGTTGATAAAAGAAGAGTAATGTAATTAGTTATTAAAGCCATTGTGAGAAGATGTCCATCTAAAATGAAGAGGAGGCCATTATTTTTGGTGACAAAGAAATGCATAACTGCTCACAATAAAGAGTAATGAGGAAAAGAAATTTTTTATCAAAAACTGGAATTCTGGGTAGAAAAGATAGTTGATAAATTTAGAAATAATTTAAAAATATTTGTCTATATTTAAATAATAGATCATTCTATTTGTCTATATTTCTCAGATGAGGTAGTATTTATAGTATTTACATTATTCGAACTATTGTCCTCATCTTTGTTGCCATTTGTACAACGTTAAATGAGAGATTATTCTATTTGTCTATATTTCTGAGATGAAGTAGTATTTACAGTATTCAGACTATTGCCCTCGTCTTTGTTGCCATTTGTACAACACTCCGGCCTTCTTCAGGTGCTAGGATTTTAGGATTAGAGGGAGATAATTCATGACTTCCAATTGAGGTATTATGCAAGGAATGTGGATGATATACCTCGGTGGTTGTAATAAAGTGTCCGGTACAACATTCTTAGCACTTGAAGAAGGCCAGAGCATTCAACAGCTGAAACGTCATACAAATGGAAACAAAGATGAGGACAATAATCTGAATAATATAAAGACTGTAATTTAAAAATACTTGATAAATTTATAAATAATTTCAACGTAATACCAAAATAAAACAAACATCAGCACAATGACAATTAACCTCCCCACACAACTGAAAAAAAATAGAAAATATATCAAAATAAATAAATAACTGAATATGTTAAGTGTCCAAAACAATAAGAGTGATGAAAAAGTTCAAATCCAGTCTCACAAATCCAAAAGGCAGGAAAGATGAGTAAATCCAGAATCACAATATCAAAAGGCAGGAAAGACGAGTAAATCCAGAATCACAATATCAAAAGGGAGGAAAGACGAGTAAATCCAGAATCACAATATCAAAAGGCAGGAAAGACGAGTAAATCCAGAATCACAATATCAAAAGGCAGGAAAGACGAGTAAATCCAGAATCACAATATCAAAAGGCAGGAAAGACGAGTAAATCCAGAATCGCAATATCAAAAGGGAGGAAAGACGAGTAAATCCAGAATCACAATATCAAAAGGTAGGAAAGACGAGTAAATCCAGAATCACAATATCAAAAGGCAGGAAAGACGAGTAAATCCAGAATCACAATATCAAAAGGGAGGAAAGACGAGTAAATCCAGAATCACAATATCAAAAGGGAGGAAAGACGAGTAAATCCAGAATCACAATATCAAAAGGCAGGAAAGACGACTAAATCCAGAATCACAATATCAAAAGTCTAAAAAGTCAAATAAAAGCGCATCAACAATTCCAACTCACAGATTCTGACACAGCAAATCCACTCTCACTCACAAATCCAAAAACGATGTGCTTCCTTGGCAAGAAGAGCAACAGCTTCTATTGAAGAGGTAAACATTTCTATTGATCATGAGCTGGTGAGAATAAAAAAAAATTATATCTGAGGCAGTAATTATCTAGGATTTTTTTTTTTTTTTTTTGGACACAATTTGTTTCGGTTGATTTTCCTGTTTGCTATAATAAAGAACATAAAAAAAAATGTCAAACAAAAACTTTACATCTGTTATGACTTAGTTATAGAGGTTGCTTCAGATGGTGGCTACATACAAAGATATTAATGTCTCATGTGTCTTTGTTGAATAGAAGAAACTAGTGTGGAATATGGGGGGTGTATTATGATGATGGGAACAGATAATACTAATGACAAAATCGTATTGTCACCAACTGAAAGTTACTATGGCAACAGGATGTTGAGTGCATTATCTTCTTAATGGTTATACATGCAGTTAAGTGGTGGTGGGAGTTGAGTGGTGGTGGGAGTTGAGTGGTGGTGGGAGTTGAGTGGTGGTGGGAGTTGAGTGGTGGTGGGAGTTGAGTGGTGGTGGGAGTTGAGTGGTGGTGGGAGTTGAGTGGTGGTGGGAGTTGAGTGGTGGTGGGAGTTGAGTGGTGGTGGGAGTTGAGTGGTGGTGGGAGTTGAGTGGTGGTGGGAGTTGAGTGGTGGTGGGAGTTGAGTGGTGGTGGGAGTTAATGGATACATTCTGAAAATAGTTACGTTTTGGGCAGCAGGTTGTACGATGAGTACTTGACAGTTGCAGCTGCTAAGAAAGTCGTCTTAGTTCATTTCTAATGACTAACAACATTCCAGAAGTGAGAGGATTATTTATTTCTGCCTAGAATCAGTGTAGTATCTGTGCACTCTCCCTAATGTAGTGTTTGAAAGTTATTTTTATCATGTTGCTCAAGTAAAAGAACGGATACATTTGCAGGTCAGGTGTTCAAATTAGGACATGAGTTACATAATTTCAAATTTTTTCTCAGTTTGTTTTAGAGCGAGTGAAATTAGGGAGAGAAAAACCAAAAATGAAAACATATTTTCTTCATTATCATATATGGCAAGCAATGATATCTGCTATTACGTCAGCCAAATCCTTTTTCATGACTGAACTACGAACTTAATGGAGAGATTTGCTTCTGCTATAAAATGTTAGAATTAAAAGATTTCAATAAGATTAAACATTTTCAAAATATATTTTAAGAACATATCAGCATTGGTTAGTTCTTTTAAATTGAAAGATTTTATCTGAATCCTTAGTTATCAAACAGCTACTTTCAAAGCAAAAATGGTTGAATCACTAAAAAGACTATCTGAATCCTTAGTTATTCAATGGCTAATTTCAAAGAAAATAATTGCTGAATAACTAAAAAGACTTTATCTGAATCCTTAGTATCCAAACGCTACATTCAAAGCAAAAATGGCTGAATAACTAAAGAAAATTCACTTTTAAATCCATCTACAAAACAATTATTTTTTAAAATCCCAAAAAACGATCAGATTTATGAGGATTCATTTTTGTAATTTAAATTTTAATCCTTAGCACACAGCTTTATTATTATTTTCCTTTTGACTGAATTCTTTTTCAAAGACTCAATTTCAGTACCTTATTGTTAATTTCACTCAAAGATGTTTTCTGTTGCCATAGTAGGATATGACTACACAACTATGAAATTCAAAAACACTATTTTTCAGAAATTAGTCACCTTCAATGGCAGAACAAAATTTTTGTACAGCAAATGAAATCACATACAAAGTAATAAAGGTTAAAGCTGAACAAACAAGATAAATCTTCATTAAACAAGAAATGCTAAGCTTAGCAAGACATATTTTGGCAGATATCTAAACTTATTTCTAAATGGAACTTTGTGTGTGTCTGTGTGTGTCCATTACCAAAATGGCTGAACCGATTTTCTTGAAAATTTACACAGTTGTACTATAAGTGTCTGCAAGTGTTTTTAGCTAGGTTTTGTGTCAAGGTACCCCCTATAAATATTGAAAATCGATAATAAAAAAAAATCGGGTTATAGAAGGAGTGGTCCAATTTTAATCAAATTTGATACACTCATAGACAAAGACATAAGAAACAATATTCAGAAATTTCAAGGTTGTAGTTCTTACAATAGTGCAAAAAATCGATAATATATATGTATAAAAGGCAAGATGTTTATGTGTGTGTGTGTCTGTTTATCTGCCTGTATGTATTTTTTTCAGCCCTTTTATTTTAGTTTTTGCTTTGGGTTTGGCTCTAAGTAGGTATAATTGTAGTTGTTAGTCTCAGCCATGATACCATTTAATCAGAGGACTTATTTAGCTTTCAAAATTCAGTTTACGACAAAAAAAACTTATTTGATATCGATACCAGGAAATCAAAATTTCACTTACATCCATTCATTTTTCTTCCGGTCTACGGTTTCGCTTTAACTGGAAACAACTACTGCTTTTTAGTCTTTCATGCCAACATCCAAAGAGTCTGAGCTCCAGGACCATGGATTAGTTTTAAAGCTTTCATTACACCCGAGCAACGCTGACCTATACTGCTAGTTGATGATAAAACTGCAATCTCAGCTCTGGTGATGGAGGAAGTCAGCCTTCTAGTCAGCACCTCTTGCATTAAAGGGGGAAGCATCAGAGTGAATACTTGATATCTGCGGCATCTCAATGAGAATGTGCTGACAGAGCTTGACAATTTTGATTTTTAATCCCATGTATGAGGTTTTGAAAATGATGGAAATGAAAAAGAAATTAATACTAAGCATCAGGAAGAGACAGCTAAAGTTCCTGTGACATGCAATGAGGAAGGAAGGCTTGGAGAACCTGATACTAACAGGCCAGATAGAGGGGGGAAAAAGAGACAGGGGAAAGCAGCGGATAGCATATTTGAAGGACCTAATCTGGTGCATGATAGAACGAGAGTTGCATGGTGTAACAGGAAAAAGGCATGCTAAGAGCCCCCAGGGATAGGGAGACGTGGAGGGCCATGATCACCTATATCCTGAAAGGACAGGGCACATAGAAGAAGAATATATATGCACTCTTTATAAGAGATTATAATGTGGATATAAAATGGGGGATCGATTCTATATAATCAGTATATAAACTGATCCCTCATTTTGTGGCCAAGGTAGTTTCTAGGAATTTATATTCTAGATTTATGGGCTTGAGCTGGTGGATGGCAGAGTGGGTCTGGGTGGTGTAACAGGAGGAGGCATGCTAAGAGCCTCCAGGGATAGGAAGACGAAGAAGGCCATGATCGCCTATGTCCTGAAAGGACAGGGCACATAGAAGAAGAAGACCTATGAGTTTCCCACATTAAATTCACTATCTGCACCATATTCTGAATGAATGTATGCCAAACCGTCAGATTTATTTGATGTCAGTTTTACGTAACACTTACACACAAAGAAAAATACTCTTGAGTGATGGGTCCCTGGTCAAATGAAAAAGAAGTAACGGAACAGTTCTAAAAAACAGAATTGACAAAGTTTGCAATAAGCAATAACAATATAAAGAAAAGAATAAAGCAAGTAAACAATATCGACACAACAAACCAACAATAATATGGTAACATAATGTTCTAACTTCAAGACAGGATAGACAAGGACTGAGTCAGATGAAACTAAGAACCAGCCTATTTTATTGGCTAGAAAAAAGTTCCAGCATGCATCTGTGTGCTTCTGCCTATAAATTATGAAGAGGACATTTTTTTCAATCATTCTTACATGGATTGAAACCAATTGTGTGTTTGTATAATTAGTTTTGAGCAAAACACATACAATCTTTCAACTTTCAGAAATATTCAAAATCAAAGTTTAAACAGATTATACAGTGAAAATTTGTTCATCAAATCAAAGTTGAATTCATTAAAAGATTTTGATAAAATTTAGTCTCTTTTGTAAATGTGCACATTTGTTTTAATGGATAACAGCTTCAAACAAGGAATCAAAGAGCTGAGTTTGAATTATTTACAAATACACTTGGGAAAGGCATTTATATAGATATTGCTGCCATAACTAGTTGGGTGCCCCTGCTAACCACCTAGGGGTCCTCTGCTGCTATATCTGGTCGGGTGCCCCTGCTAACCACCTAGGGGTCCTCTGCTGCCATATCTGGTTGGGTGCCCCTGCTAACCACCTAGGGGTCCTCTGCTGCCATATCTGGTCGGGTGCCCCTGCTAACCACCTAGGGGTCCTCTGCTGCCATATCTGGTCGGGTGCCCCTGCTAACCACCTAGGGGTCCTCTGCTGCCATATCTGGTCGGGTGCCTCTGCTAACCACCTAGGGGTCCTCTGCTGCCATATCTGGTCGGGTGCCCCTGCTAACATATCTGGTCAGGTGCTCCTGCTATCCACCTAGGTGTCCTTGACCAAATCCAACAGAGAATCTGTAATGTGATCGATCCCAACTTGGCAGCTCAGATACAGTCACTGTCTCACCAGCGCAATGTGGCCTCCCTGTGTCTTTTCTACAAATACTTTCACGGCTTCTTCTCCGATAAACTCAGCTCACTGGTGCCCTCTATATATATGAATTTACTTGAGCAACAAGATTAACAATTAGGTCCCACCCTTTTACTGTGAAACTAATATAATGTAAACAAATTCTACTCAATCAGCTTCTTTTCTCGCACTTCCCGCCTGTGGAATTTCCTTCTGTTTACTTGTTTCCCTGACAACTTAATTTAAATGTAAAGTCAATAGTCATATATCTCACTAAAGTGCATCCTCTCTCATGATCCTTTCTGTCTGTTTCACTCTGATCAGTATTTTCATCCTTCTCTTACCCACTTCCTGACACCCCCTATAATCTATCACTCTTTCTTATAACTTTCCTCCTATGTAACCCCCTGCATAACAGTGGCAGTAAAATGTCTTGCTTGGGGCGATATGATTATAAAAAAGAAATTTGGAAAACAATTGACGCTTTTATTTAAAAATAAACAAAACCTTTTGTTTGGCAGAGAAAGGCTGGTTATTAGATGTGCGTAAATATGCAGTCAAATCCAGTTGAATTCATCGCATTCAGTTACGCGCAAATACCCTTGGGAAAGGTATTAATCCGTCTCTTCCTTCCAGTTATGGGTTAAATAACAGGATAGATTGGGTTCTATAGCCTTGGCTGGCAACCAGTCTACTGCAGAAACCAATGGCAAACTACTGCGGGATAATCTTCTGCACAGTCAGTCATGTCTCAAAAGAGACATGATCGCCCAAGTGTGTTTCACGTATGGCACTTAATTGACTGACTGAAATATGCAGTCAACTACAATGCGGATTAGATAATCCTCACTCCAAATGACTCACAAATCAGCATCTGTCACTAGGAGTTCACTGCAGTCCAAATATTTAATCTATCTTTCATTCATCAACGTTCAATTTGCAACAATCTTTCCTGATACCATTTGAAAGGTTAAACACGATCTAAGACTAGAAATAAAGTTATTGTGACCTTTTCATTTAAGAAATAGCAGTCATTTACAAATCTGACTTTTCCTTGTCTTCTCCTACCAAAATCTTTCATTTTTAGTTTATTTAATACTTTCTTGGGGATGTGATACAGTGGATATCGGCTCAGAACGAGAAACCGGGGAGCCGAGTTCGAATTCCAGCTGAATCCATCATATTCACTTACGCGCAAATACCCTTGGGAAAGGCATTAATCCATCTCTTCCTTCCAGTTATGGGTTAAATAGCAGGACAGATTGGGTTCTATAGCCTTGGTCGGCAACCAGTCTACCGCAGAAAGCAATGGCAACCTACTGCGGGATAATCTTCTGCCCAGTCAGTCATGTCTCGAAAAAGACATGATCACTCAAAGCATGTCTCACGTATGGCACTTAACTGACTGACTGAATATAATAGTTGGAATAATGATTAAGGCTTCTACTGGTCATAAAGTGGGGGATCAGTTTATTACTTCATAACAATAGGAAACCGATCCCCCACTAATTACTACATAATATAATACATTTCTTTCCCCTCTAGCTATGAGTCAAATAACAGGACAGATTGGGTTCTATAGCCTTGGTCGGCAACCAGTCTACCACAGAAAGCAATGGCAACCTACTGCGGGATAATCTTCTGCCCAGTCAGTCATGTCTCTGTCGAGACATGATCGCCCAAGTGTATATCACATATGGCACTCAACTGACTGAATACTTTCTTAAAAGAAGAAGTGAAATGATTTTCTTTTCGGTTATGTGTTTACCAATGAAGAGGGGCGGAAAAAATCTGCAGCTTCTGGAATCAAACAGCAAAAGAGGTGAAAACGAGATAATGATGGGCAGGGCACAAACAAGTATTCCATACGCTGCATGTCCAGGGGAAATGAACCAGAGACACGAGAGACAAACAAGACCGAATGAATTTCAAATCACACTGGGTAGACAGAGATTCTTGGTCACACAAAGCAATCATATTATACAGTCAACACGACGTGTTATCAGTCTGCCTTTTCTCAAAAGACGTGCCTGCTTTTATGGAGCCTAAAACTTTAGCGGTTGGCTAGCAAAAGAAATCATTTGCATGGCTAACACCACTCAGCTTACCATTCTGATTATCCCATGGGGAATCCGGTAAACACTTTCTTTGTTCATAAGCAGATGTTCAGTGATTCGCATTGGCTCTTTTTTAGCAGAACAGCCATGAACTGTTTTTCTGCAGAGACAGCACACTAAACATTGTCTCTTTAACCGACAGAAGTTTTTTTTTTATAACCATATTGCCCCAAGCAAGGCATTTTACTGCCACTGTTGTGCAGAGGGTTACATGGGAGAAAAGTTATGAGAAAGAGTGACAGGTTACAGGGGGTGTCAGGAAGTGAGTAAAAGAAGGATGGGAATACTGATGAGAGTGGAGTGGACAGAGAAAGGAGCATGAGAGAGAGGATGCAGGTTAGTGAGATAGGAGATGACTATTGACTTTATATTTAAATTCTTTGTGATTGTAGCTGTCGTGGAAGCAAGTAAACAGAAAGGGAATTCCACAGGCGGGTGCTGGAGTAGAATTCGCAATTACATTTAATTTGTTTCACAGTAAAAGTTTGGGACCTAATTGCTAATCTTGTGGTTCGAGTAAATTCATATATAGGGGGCACCAGTGAGCTAAGTTCATCAAAACAAAAGCCGTAAAAGTATTTGTAGAAGAGACACAGGGAAGCCACATTGCGCTGGTGAGAAAGTGACAGGATATGAGCTGCCAAGTCAGGAGAGATCACGTTACAGATTCTCCGTTGGATTTGCTCAAGGACACCTAGATGGATAGCAGGGGCACCCGACCAGATATGGCAGCAATATTCAATGCACAGGCAGATGATAGATTTATTTATGTGCAGGATAGTTTCAGATGGGAAAAACTTCCTGGCTCTACACAAAGTACCAACCTTCTTAGCAGTGGATTTAGCTATGGATTCTATATAGTCATTCCACTTGAGGTCTGTTGCGAGAGTTAAGTGGGTAGTTTTATCAGTAGCAGGCGGCTACTCAAACTGCATTTTATTTCTGCTACAAAACAGAAAGCTTGTATTAACCGATAGAAATATCACTAAAGTGAGATTTAATTTCTCCCTAAATGTCTTTAACTGTTGGTTTTTAAAAGCAGATTAAGTAGACCCATTTCTAAAGAAACGACTTTTGTGAAATGCAACATTAATAAAAAAGATAAAACTAGTCGTCAATAATATCAGCTATGAACACGGCCTCAATGTGCTGACTGTTTTTAGAAAAAAAATTCCTATAACTCCAGATACATTCATAAAACAATCCATACATTCAGTTAAAAGTAAAAAATAATAGCTATAAGTATAGCCGGAAGTGCTCAGACATGCCAAACATTAAGACAATTTCTATACTATTTACGTTCAGAAGGAAGAAAGTTACAAGAAGACATGAAAAAGTTAATCACAGTACCTTTTAAATAAAACTTGTATAAGAGAAAACCTGCTAACCAAATGCACAATTATATACAGGGTGTAATCAATGAATTGTCATCAGAAATACATAAAAATGAAAATAACACTGACGTCTCATTTTAACATATATATATCAAGATATATATCTTCAAATACTAAAGAGTAAATTTAATCAATAAAACTACCATTGGCTTCAACCATGACCTGCAGAGAATTCTGGAATCTCTTCTGGATGGTCTTCTTGTTAAATGTGGTGAATGCTTTTATAATCCTCATTTTTGCTTCATCTTTAGTATTACATGGAGTTTTGTTGGTCAATTGCTTCATACATAATAATCAAAGGGGGCTGCAGTCTGGGGTCAGTTGACCAGATGTAATGGGTGATCTGATTTCAGAAATTGTCTGACAGCCATGACTACATTATCTTGCTTGTGTAGCATGATGCAGAGTCCTGTTGCCACTCAGCAACCACCCTCTTGACCCAGGACAGCAATACCTTCTCAAGGCACTTGATGTAGGCCTCCGTATTGAGGCCCTGTGAGAAGATGAATGAAAGAATAACATCACCATCACTCCAAAAACTTTTGTAATCACCATGAGACTCATCTCTTTCTGAATCCTGTGAATTGTCTTAAGATTGACACCCAAACACCTTCAAATATTTGTATTAAAGTTTTCAGTGTGAATGTCAAGCAATTTAGCATAACGTTTGCAAATTCTCGTGGAGTGCATTGTGTCATGGTACTATTTTTCTCACAGATAGTGCCCAACTGACCATACTATACTGTGCAGTCAACAAAATTAAAAACAAATAATGTGCAAGATGTGCTTTGTCGTGCAGTGGATATCAACTCAGAACGAGAAATCGGAATGTTGAATTCCTTGCATTCACTTATGCAAAAATACCTTGGGGAAAGGGAATTTATCTGTCTCTTCCCTCCAGTTATGGATTAAATAATAGGACAGATTGGGTTCCATAACCCTGGTGGGCAACCAGTCTACCACAGAAAGCAATAGCAAACTACTGTGGTATAAACTTCTGTCGAGTCAGTCATGTCTCTTTCTGGACATGATCGCCCAAAATGTGTATTACGTATGGCACTTAACTGACTGACTGAATATAATAGTTGGAATCATTAAGGCTTTTAGTGGTCATAAAGTGGGGGATCGGTTTTCCATTGTTATGAAGTAATAAATTGATCCCCTAATAATTACCACTTAATAATAAAATACGTGTCTTCCCCCTTTAGCTATGAGTCAAATAATAGGACAGATTGGGTTCTATAGCCTTGGCTGGCAACCAGTCCACCGCAGGAAGCAATGGCAAACTACTGCGGGATAATCTTCTGCCCAGTCAGTCATGTCTGAGACATGATCACCCAAAGCGTGTATCACGTATAGCACGTAACTGACTGAATGTGCATGCATAAAATGAAAAATATAAAATGGCAATTTTATATATATATATATATATATATATATATATATATATAGTGTAAATTACATATTTGCTTATAATCAACCTAAATACGAGTATCGATCAAAAATAATGTTCAAACAAATCATTTCAAATTGTTGTTTGCTAATTTCTGTAACATGTTTACATATGATGACATTACGATATATTTCAGAGCAGATATGGTTATTTACGGTGAATCGAAAATTGTGTTGTATAGGCTTGATTTGACTTCATTTAGACTGTTGGTCATTCATGGCCGAGAGGTCTAAGATGCGCCAGATCAATTGGTGGCTTCCTCTATGTGGATAGCGGTCACAGGTTCGAATCCTGCCAAATGACACATTTTCGTAACAAAAATTTATCGTAAATAATCAAGCCGGTAGAAATAAATATATAATACTGTTTGATGATAAAAACAATATCTACTTAAATAAGAATATCAATCAAAAATAATGTTAAACGAATCATTTCATATATATATATATATATATATGTGTGTGTGTGTGCGTTAATGTTATTTTTTGTATTTTCTATTGAATCCGATATTTTTATGACTTCAAACATTATTTTTTTAGTAGCTACCCATGCTTGATTAGATGCCCCATTTTTTAAATGCTGTTTACTTCATCTCCCAGTCTGTGCATTCACAGAAACTAGAACTGAATGTATGCCATACTTTGAAGGAGGAACTACCATCTGATCTAATGTGCTTTGATCACTCATCTACAGAGAGATTTATGGTCTAGCAAGGTTCTACTTCAAATCCTACTGGAGGACACATTTTCTTTAAGTTTTCCAAAGTGGCAGATCAAATAAATGCTGTTTACTAAATGGCGTGTCTACTCAAATGCAGGTATCTACTAAAAATAACGTCTAATAAAAGAATATTAAATAAAATTCATTAATTCTTTAGAAATTGTTTTGTTTACTCTTTGGATCTGAACCTGAGAAAATATTGCTTCCAAGAAAATCTGAACGAGTTAATGTGCTTAAGTCAAATAGAACTTTGCTTGACTGTGAAGCACTCTGTAGATAAATGGGAAAAACATGATGAATCAGATGGTGGTTACTCCTGCAAAGGAGGATACAGATTTGAATCCTGCTGTAGGGCACATTTTCTTTTAGTTTTCTTAATTGTGCAAAGCTGGTAGATAAACTATCAGTCAGTTAAGTGCCATACGTGATACACGCTTGGGCGATCATGTCTCAAAAGAGACATGACTGACTGGGCAGAAGATTATCCCGCAGTAGATTGCCATTGCTTTCTGCAGTAGACTGGTTGCCAGCCAAGGCTATAGAACCCAATCTGTCCTGTTATTTAACCCATAACTGGAAGGAAGAGACGGATTAATACCTTTCCCAAGGGTATTTGCGCACAAGTGAATGCAATGGATTCAACTGGAATTCGAACTCGGCTAACCGGTTTCTCATTCTGAGCCAATATCCACTGTACCACAACGCACAGATAAACCATAGATAAACTATACATTGCTTAAAAAATGAAGCATCTGCTCAAATATGGCTAGCCATTAAAATTGATACTTTAAGTAATATATATATATTTTTTTTTTTCCATTCGCAGATGAGTTATTACACGACCTAGGGTTCTACCATGAGTGGTGTCTTTAGGCGATTTGCAATAAATGATTTTACCATTTACTGTTTTCTTTAAGAATGCTCGCGTAACAGTGTTTTTTTTAACACTCACATGGCAGGGAATTTATGAACGTACAATTTTTAAAATTACAAGGAATTATGGCGTTTTGAAAAATATCTTAGGTTCATACAACCATGGATGAAAATGCCAAAAAGTTATTTCATATTTAGACTTTTTCTTAACATTGTTCTGTTCTTTATGCTCACTTATATATATATATATATATATATATATATATATATATATATATACATATACATACACACACACGATATGTCTTTAAAGATTTTGGAATCAATCTATATAATTACAGAAACCATTTCTCTTCCAACAGAAAGATTTTATAAAGTCTCTAAATTTGTTGGGGGTTATTTTATTTTAATTGTCACTTGCTAATCATTTACACATGATTTTCTTTTCCCTCAAGATATCTATATATTTATTTTGTTGTGTTTTCCATCTTTTCTTTGCTGTTCATTTTCATCGTTACTGTTCTTTTCACTTAATTCTTTATCCAACAATTTTCTGATGAGATGTTGAACGAAAGGGCCGTTGAGGCTAATAATAATTTCCTTGTTTTTAAAACAGTATATCAATTTGGTTAATCTAAACATTTGTTTTATATATATATATATATATATATATATATACACACACACACACACACACACACACACACAAAGTGGCAGACAAAAGAAATAATTTATCTAGAAGACAAATCAATTTGTTTACTTTTTATTAAGAAGGAGTAAGTAATCAACAATGTACTTTCAGAAGCCACATCACATCCAGGGCTGTCTTGCAAAGCTGCCATATTGGAATCAATACAGTTAAAGGGAGAGACACAGATTTGAATGTAGTGCAATACTGTAAATAAAACATGCAAAATGTATGAGCCACTTGACAAGCCTCGAGATTAACATAATCCCAGATTAGGGTCCGCATACTAATTTCTCATATTAAATGATTCAATACAGATTGCATAATGTCTGGAGTCTTTAACTTGTCTTTTTATTGAAGTTGATTTAAGTTTCGAAATAGAAAGACTGAATTTGGAGAAGACAATGAATATTATTGAAATTATACAAAAAATGAGTAAATGTCGAATCATAGAAGAAATGTTCTGATATTGAGAAGGTTTTTGATCTAAAAAGAAAAACTGATGTTCAAAATTAAACAAAAATAATGAAAAATACTAGTGAGGTCATTAGTATCCAACCCAAAAGGAACAGCTTGTCAATTAATGGATAAATACAACCTTACCCCGAAGTGGCAGTTTATACATTAACAGATTTTATGCAAACGTTATCTAAATGGAGGTATTGCAGTAAAAAAAAAGGAAGGTCACCCTTAACGAAAAAAAAAAAAACCACTTAAGAAAAAGATTAAAAAGCAATTGGTATAGAGTTTGAGTTTTGTTTAACAATATATCAACATCTGTGGGTTACTTAATACCAAAAAGGTGGGGTTTTAATGGGGTTCTTTTTATGTTTGGTTATAGTGATAAGGTTGATTTAGTCAGACTTTGATTAAATTTTTGTTTTTATTCTTTTTTAATTTAGAAAACTGAAAATGTCTTCGAATTTTGTTTTCAAAAATGTCTTGCTGAGAATACCTTTTTCTTCTTCAAAAATGTGTTATGGTAATAATTTTTCCTTCATGCTTTGGGCGATCATGTCTTGAAAGAGACATGACTAACTGGGCAGAAGATTGCCATTGCTTTCTGTGGTAGACTAGTTGCCAGCCAAGGATATAGAACCCAATCTGTCCTGTTATTTGACTCATAGCTAAAGAGGGAAAAGATGAATTATATGATTACATAGTAATTAGTGGGGGATCAGTTTATTACTTCATAACAATACAAAACCGATCCCCCACTTTATGATCAGTAAAAGCCTTAATGATTCCGACTATTATATTCAGTCAGTCAGTTAAATGCCATACCTGATACACACTTTGGGCGATCATGTCTTGAAAGAGACATGACTAACTGGGCAGAAGATTATCCCACAGTAGTTTGCCATTGCTTTCTGTAATAGACTAGTTGCCAGCCAAGGCTATAGAACCCAATCTGTTCCATTATTTAATCCATAACTGGAGGGAAGAGACAGATTAATACCTTTCCCAAAGGTATGTGTGCATAAGCGAATGCAAGAGATTTAACTTGAATTTGAACTCAGCTCCCTGATTTGTTGTTCCGAGTCGATAACCACTGCACCACAACGCACATTCCGACTTATACTTCTTTATAATGAAAGACTGAATTATCTTTTTAAAGCCCTCTGTATACTAGTATCATTCCCACAATACTTGAAGTGAAATGATTTCTTTTAAAAAGATCTCCCTATATATTCATATCCTATTTAGCTAGCCAGAAATTTATTCGTAACAATCTCTCTGTTTAGGCAATTTGGAAAAAAAACAATGTTGCTGACGTGACGTAGAATCTCTATTAGAGATCCTATGTCGAAATGTACATCCGACACCTTTGAATTTTGAAAACTTTCTCTAATTTATATATATATATATATATATATATATATATATAATCGATTTTCTGCACTATTGTAAGAACTGCAACCTTGAAACCTCTGAATATCATTTCTTATGTCTTTGTCAGGAAAATCAGTTCAGCCGTTTCAGAGTCTATAGGTAACAGACACATACACACACAGACAAAGTTCCATTTATAAATAAGTATAGATAATCATTTATAAATTATCCAAATCTTTTTCTATCACAGAGTATATCATTATTATAAAACATTTCATTAGCTTAAATGGAATAAAGTAAAAAAGCTTTATATGGAAAAGCGTTTTAGTGTTCCCAAACTCAAAGATAACCTTGTCTGAGACTTACAGTTGACTGCTTCAATGAGTTCTGAAAAATCTGACTTTAATTTTCAAATGAAACATAGACCAGTTTTGTTTTCGGTGCCTACGAATTATGACAAAAAATTCACGAGGTAGTAAAGTGTAATTCCATGTTTGAAGGCTTTGAAAAACCTCACGCTTTAACACCAAGACAAGAAGATGTAAAAGAATTTCATTTTGAAGGTGCCCAATAACTTTTCTGAGAGATGGGGAAAACCTGTCAACTTGTAAAATAAGTGGAAATAAAATTCTTCTTAACAAAAAAGAGAAAATTTATAACACAATGCTCAGGTTCAAAGATTTACTGTCATAATAATAAGCAATGCTGAAACCTTGCAATATGACGGATATCCAAATGCTTTTCAAACTTACATGTATATGCAGAAGAACACGTATTCATTTCGAAGCTAATCTGTTTATGTGCGATTACATCAATACAACCACAAAAGAGACTGGATCATTTTTAATAATAGAAGCTGAAAAAAAAAAAAAGAAAGAAAGAAAATTTCATATTTGATGGCATATAAGGTTCACTTTTTTTTTTTTACTAAAATTATCTTTTAAAATTCCCCTGCGTCTTATATGCCATATGCTCGATTTTAATATTGTTTTCTTATCTTTTTGGATATAAGAAAGATTGTATAGGCTTGTGTTCTTTCTTTACAATTACATTTCATTTAATTATAATTATGGCTTGTTTAACCAAAATCATACCTCATAAATATAGCCGACACTGTACCATTTACTAATAATTTTACTAATTACTAATTTTTTCTTGATTCGCCCAACTGAAATTCAGGCATGTCTTATATACTGACGCATCTTATAAGCCATCAAATGTGGTACAACTTCCATTTATTTGATAAAAAAGATCTTGTTTCTCTCACCAGCAATAGTTTCTCAATCAGAGATTTCTGCATTGTAGCAGCAGAGAAAAGAAAGCATAAAAAAGAGAGACAGCTGTTAATTCCTTTATATGAGGAGAATTCCTTGATTTTAACTCACCAAGACAAACACTACAGAAAAGGCACGTATGGAAAACATATGAAAAATAGAAGAAAATATTTAATCCATACATTTAATTCATTGTGTCATTAGCATTGAATATTTCTTCCCCAAGATAACAGTGATTAATTGGGGCTTACATTATTGACTAATCTACAATGATAACTGTTCAACAAGTGTTTTCCTACAGATATTTAAAATAAGAATCAATAAAAAATGGCTGTTAATGACACTTATTCATATTTGATAAGTTTAGCTTCACACTGAAGATCAAACAAATTTCAACTGGACAAATTTGCTAAGTGAAAAGAGTTTGCTTTCCTTGAAAATCAACATACTAAATTCTAACTTCAGATTCAATACCAGTTTCTGGATCCAAATATTTCAAGTATGAGGTACACCTGAACTGATGAAATTGACATTATTCCGCCTCCGAAATGGTTGTTATCAACATCTGACTGTGGGCAATACAAATACTTAGATACATAATCGAAATGTTTAACTCAAATTCTGAATTCTTTCTGACAAAAGCTCTTCGGGTAAGTAATATATGGAAAGAAATGCACTCGGGCAGAGGGTGATGGAATGGGGGTAGTCTGTCAACATAAGTTTGATGAAAAGCTGCAGAAGCCAAACTGCGAGAGAGAAAGATCATTCTCCATTGGAAACTCTGCAATTGAACAAAAGTACTGACCTTGTTGTCGTGAAAGACTTGCCTTTAATTTACTTAGTCTATACAACCAGAATTTTCTTTTCTGTCTGTATAAAAACAACAAGACCAATAAAATATGATAGACATTGCACGCAAACATCTCCAGCACTATCAGAAAGTAAGATGAATTATTCATCTGAGGAAGGTAAAAGAAAAAAAAAAACCCTGGGCAAAATATTGAATAAGAATTTTGGTTTAAACAAATTGTTGAATAATGGAAAGGCAATAACTGAGAATTTCAGACAAAAATATGAAAGCTGAAGACGTCATTGACCGAAATAGACTGATGAGAAAAACAGCAAAGATGAGGATACTAATTTAGTTAAGTTGTGGAATAATGAGAATAAGTCATCTGACAATTATTGACAGTAATTTGTGAAGTTGTATTACACAGATTTTTCAAAAAGGACATTAGCACAAATTTCACAAAGACTCTTTGGAAATTATAATGCTTTAGTCAAGGAATGTTTTGAGAACTTTACCAAAATTAAACAATTTGCATTTCTCTCATTTATGATTTAAATATTTGAGATTTGGCTATACCTGATGGGGAAAATGGAGGGAAAAATAAATGCAAAAAAGAGGAAAAAAAGAATGCAAATAAATGTAAAACAGAAAGAAAATAAATTAAAAAAGAAAGAGAGAAAGAATGCAAAATTAAAGTGAAAAAGAGAAAATGAAGGGAAAAATGAAAGTAAAACCAAGAAAAAATGAATTAATAAATTAAGTGAAAAAAAAGGGGAAAGATGCAAAAATGCAGAGAAAATTAATACACAAATGAAGTGAAAAAAGAAAAGAAAAAAGGGAAAAGAATGAAAAATGAAGGGAAAATTAATACACAAATGAAGTGAAAAAAGAAAAGAAAAAGGGAAAAGAATGAAAAATGAAGGGAAAATTAATACACAAATGAAGTGAAAAAAGAAAAGAAAAAGGGAAAAGAATGAAAAATGAAGGGAAAATGAATTTTAAAAAATGGAAGGAAAATGAAGTGAGAAAGAATGGAAAATGAATGTACAATTAAAGTGAAAAAAGAAAGAAAAAAGAATGCAAAAATTAAGGGAAAATTAATGTAAAATTGAAGGGAAAAATGACTATAAATGGAAGAAAAATTGAATGTAAAAGTAAAGAGAAAATGAATTAAAAAATGAATTGGGAAAAAAGGGAAAAACAAAGCAAAAATAGAACGAAAAATGAATGCAAAAATGAAAGATAAAGTTGACAGTTTTATGGTACGTGGAAAGAAGCATAAGGGAGTCCCAGTGTGAAAATTATAAGTGTCATATTCTTAATAAATAATTTTATGAACCAATCAAAATATCGGAAAAAAAACAGACTAAAACCAAAATCAAGTCAAGGAAACTGGATTTATGTCCCCTGTGGAATTTTGAAAACAACTTATTTCATAGAATCCCATTTTTTTATTGCTTATAATATAAAACCTATAAATAATAAATTTCAATAAACTAGTTTCATGATCAGTAAATAATTCAAAATCAACAGATTAATTAGGAAAAATAGCTCAAGAAACAAGGATTCAAATTTTTCTTGACTCACACTTGTTTCAGCCTGAAAAATAAATCCTTGCTATCCAAGCCAATGAAGTAAAATTCACAGGACATTGATCTAATAACCAATAAACTAATGAAAATATCTGGATTATTGATTTTACAATCAAGGAAATCAAAGTAAATTTTTAGTCGATTGGTTTAATAAGCAATGATCAATATTCATACTTGACCTGTGTCTTTTGGCATCCAGTCAATGTCTACAAAGGGATCTTTTGATAAAATTCCAGAAATTAAATTCTCAAAATTATAAAAACAATAATAAAAACTAGATTAGCTGTATCATCAAAAAGTGATTGAAATATTTAATTTTGTAATTACAGTCTACTTCTAAAATATCAAAATATTAATGTTGTTTCTTCACTGTAGTTTCTTGTTTATGTACAGTATTTTCTTTCATATATTTGCCGTGTCCCTTCCGGATGTTGGATAATCAATATGGCTAACTTCTTATCCATTGTAGCTTGACATTTTATCAACCATCTTCGTCCCCTACACTCTTTGATAATGGCTTGTGAACATTGAAAGGGTTCAGAAAACAGTGGATAATTTATGCTTTCGACAGAAATCAGAAAATGAATATACAGATCTAAGATATACTATATTTATGGGTATAAGTGCTCGATATTGGAGATAAAACTTAAGTAAATACAGGGTGTCTCAAAAAAATGTAGTCACACGTTAACTGTCTCTAACATACTTTTTTTTTTGCTTTTTATGCAGGTGTAATTAATCAGGATGTGCGTTGTGGTACAGTGGATATCGGCTCGGAACGAGAAACCAGGGAGCCGGGTTCGAATTCCAGTTGAATCCATTGTATTCACTTATGCACAAATACCCTTGGGAAAGGTATTAATCCATCTCTTCCTTCCAGTTATGGGTTAAATCGCAGGACAGATTGGGTTCTATAGCCTTGGCTGGCAACTAGTCTATTACAGAAAGCAATGGTAACCTACTGCGGGATAATCTTCTGCCCAGTCAGTCATGTCTCTTAAGACATGATCACCCAAGCGTGTATCACGTATGGCACTTAACTGACTGAATGAATTAATCACAGCATGGCAAGAAAACAACTTAGTTTGGAAGAGAGGAAGTTTGTCCTGAAATGTTACTGGAAGGCCAAAAATGCCATGGAAGTGCAACGATGATTCAGAAGGGAATTCGCAAAACTGCCACCAACACGCCAGACTATTGCTCGCATCAGAGACAAATTTGAAGCAGATGGAACTGTCTAGAATGTCAACAAGAAATGTTGTGGATGACCACGAACATCAACGAGCCCTGGAAAAGAAGAGCAGGTGCAGGACACACTCCTTCGATCAGCACAGAAATCACTTCAACTGGTCAGGAAACCCACATCTCAAAAGATAGTGTCTATCACATTATGAAGCGTCTGGACAATAATGGTCATCAATTTGAACATTTGCGAACATGATTCTTCAATTACATTTTTCTTCTGTATTCGAAGCTATTCCATTTCACTATGTTCATAAATGAAGGTTTCCTCATCATTCAAAGTGTGAGTACATTTTTTGAGACACCCTGTATTGAAGTAGATATTGATGCCAACATGAAGAAGTGGCAGTCTCTTTCATGCTTCAATACATTTTTCAGGCCATATGCGCTCCATTTTGGCTTGACTATTTTTATGGATCTACATTGTGGTGCAGTGGATATCAGATCAGGAGAAAACAGAGAAGCCGAGTTCAAATTCACTTACCCATAACCCGTCACTTCTCCCACCATCTATGGGTTAAATAGTAGAACAGATTGTGTTCTATAGCCTAGGCTTACAACCAGTCTACTGTAGAAAGTAATGGCAACCTACTGGTAGAAAATCTTCTGCCCAGCAATCAGGTTTCTTATGAAATGATTACCCAAGTGTCTATCACATACGTGCTGTAGAGTGGCCAACACCCTTGTAGCACTCAGTGATCAAATAGCGCATGACCTGAAATAATTTATTTAAGTAAAGAATAGTGTCATTTGAGTAATATTCAGACTGATTACTTTGGAGACTATTGCAATCTAAATTCCTCATCTGTGTGTTCTAAGTTCTGTCTTGTCTGTCATTGCAATTATTGCACTATTGTGCGCATATCCATTTAGCACCGAATATTGCGCTGAATAATACTTTTTCTGCGTATGACATCCACCGCCGCGTTACAACAGTATGACACTTGACTGACTGACTGACTGATTTATATATACCAGTCAGTGGTACATTCTGGGTAGTAAGGTCTCTTTTGCATTATCCTGATGGTTACATTTCAAATTATTCTAAAGACTAATAATCTAAATCTGTGTGTGTGTGTGTGTCTCCATTACCTATAGGCTCCGAAACAGCTGAACCGATTTTCTAGAAAATTTACACAGTTGTATTATAAGCGTCTGTGAGTGTTCTTAGCTAGGTTTTGTGTTGAGGTACCACCAATAAATATCGATAATCAAAAAAATCAGGTTATAGGAGTGGTCCAATTTTAATCAAATTTGATTAACTCATAGACAAAGACATAAAAAAACAATATTCAGAAGTTTCAAGGTTGTAGTTCTTAGAATAGTACAGAAAATTGATTATATATATATAAAAGACAAGATGTTTTGTGTGTGTGTCTGTTTATCTGCCTGTATGTCTGTATTTTTTTCAGCCCTTTTATTTTAGTTTTGGTTTCAGGTTTGGCTCTAAGTAGGTATAATGTAGTTCTTAGTCTCAGCCATGATACCATTTACTCAGAGGACTTATTTAGCCTTCAAAATTCAGTTCACTACGAAAAATGAATGGATTTAAGTCAAATTTTGATTTCCTGCTATCAATATCAAATAAGTTTTTCATCATAAACTTGATTATGGGCTTGAGCTAGTGAATGGCATAGTGGCGTATGAGTAGTGTAACAGGAGAAAGCGTACTAAGACCCACCAGGGATAGGGAGACGTGGAGAGCCATGATCACCTACATCCTAAAAGGACAGGGCACATAAAAAAAGAAGATTTTATGGCAAAATGCGTCAACTGTGTCAATTTAAAGCAAATATAAGCAATAAAAAAGTGTATCACCTAAATAATTTGCATGTAGCTAAATACTTCTTTCCCTTACTATATATGGATTTAGAGACTGACTTAGTAGTCACTGATTGCTTGTGCATTGTTTTAAACAAAATATTTGAGAGTTACTTCAGGTAATTATCTTGTTGAAGAACACAACTTACTTCAAGTTACTTTTAAACCATTTTGCTGAAGTATTTTTGAAAAATTATCTATATTCTTTCTTTGATTTTTTTTGTTGCTTTATGTCACAACTTTGTTGATCCAAACTTTTTCTCTTAGCAAATCAAAGTGTGAATTTGGAACCAAGTTATCTTCTTTTCTTTTGCAGTGTAAGATTAAGATCAATAATGAAATTCTAACTGAATGTTAAAGAATCCAGTTTGAATAGTAATGAATAAGGCCTTAAAGATGGCTCCGATTGGCTCTTTTGCTGAAAATGGAACAGAATGTATATACCAAGTTTTAGGGCTCTAATTGACCAAAAACCATTTAGTTAGCAGTGCTGATAAATGGGACAAGGGAATTCATTTGACAAGACAAAGAAAAAGCTATTTATCTAGGCAACGAGCAGAGAATTAGAGTCAGTAAGGTTTTGTGAAACACAGTCTGCATTAGACAGACTAACAGTAGGAGGAAATCTGATCTGCAAACAAAGACATGAAACATGGACATATATCCAGGGACCTCCATTTATCAAGCTCAGTTTTTTCACTTGACAAGCATACGTCTACATGCTATTTCTTTTCAAAAAGTTAGCGATCATGGCTCTCCATAACTTCCTGTCCTTTGTAGCTCTCAATATCTTTTCATTATCTCGTCTTGCCCAAACCATGTTTTACCATCCGTTCACTGAAGCTTTCCAGTATTGTTTTCCTGTTTTTCTTACCTTCAAGCTTTCTTGTGAGTATCAAAATTTCCATGCCCTCTTTCTTCATTATGTGCCCTATAAATTCTTGGTTGTTAAGTATGTCCTCTTTTTTATCGGTTGTCTCTAGAATTTTGTCATTACTTACGGTCATCACCCATCAAATGAAATGAACTCTTCCAACCATTACATATACCTCCCCTCACAAGAGGTGAGTGTAGGTAGTCTAAGTAAGTAGCCTGAGGAGAATGACCTGAACATAGCCGAAGAGTCGTCTACAAACACTGCTACCGTAACGATCATTGCAAGTCCCAGTTCTAGGGTTGAATTATACTATTACTAACTAATTATACTATTACTAACTAACCTGCATTATCGTTCTACTAACAAAGTTCGAAGTGTTGTATTTTGCCGTGTTTAATATATATTGATTATTTCCTATTTTGATTGTTTTGTATTATTCTTGCTAGACCTTTTACCGAGTCCATGATATATTTGGTCCATGATATTCTCAGCATCTTTCTGTAGAACCATGGGTTTGTTGCTTCAAGTCTCTTCTTCATCTTGGACAAGATTGTCCAGCATTTATTTCTATATAAGAAGATTGATATTACATAACAATTCAGTACTCTTTTCTTTGTTTTTAACAAAAACTTTGGGGGCTTTTAGAAGGCATCTATCGCTATGCAAATACGTTTTCAGATTTCAGCGTCACATTTTCTACCCTGTGTTAAAACATTACCCAGACATTTAAATTGTTGTAAGTCATTGATTTTGGTATCTCCAATTTATAATTTACATTTTTTTGTTAATAACCATGCTTTTTATCTTCTGCATGCTATTCTCCTCTGTAGGTCTTAGGCATGACGGTAAACTGTATCCAGCAGCAAGGCCTCTTATTGGGAAGTTGTGAAGAGCATGGAACCGCCTCTTAATTGCTGCTGTTTACCCTGACCCAGGGTGGTAGCACCTGTTAGAGTCCCTGCTATGGGCAAATAGTTATTCCTCCAAACAGGGGTTAAAACACTACTATGGAAGTATATAAATAGGCATTATGAAATATATATATATATATATATATATAGATAGATAGATATTTTGGAAGGAAAAATGTTACCAACAGAAATACGTTTTTGAAGGGAAAATGTTACCAACAGAAATACGTTTCTGAAGGGAAAATGTTACCAACAGAAATACGTTTTTGAAGGGAAAATGTTACCAACAGAAATACGTTTTTGAAGGGAAAATGTTACCCACAGAAATACGTTTCTGAAGGGAAAATGTTACCAACAGAAATACGTTTCTGAAAAGAAAATGTTCCCAACAAAAATACGTTTCTGAAGAAATTAATGCTTTGGCATTAAATTACCCCCAAGGGGTTGATATGCCATAAAACAAACGAAACCAAACTATTTTCCTCGGGGTGGGGGGGGGGGGGGGTTGTAGTTTCCTTTCTATGTCTGCCCTCAACACTGTGTCATTTGCATGTTAAGATTGGGGCCACCATTAATGAACCCTGGTAGGACTTTTAATTTTCTCAGAATTTCTTCACTGCACAAATTGAAACCCTCTCTCGATTTTTGTAAATCTGCTGAATTCATTTTCTATTTGCATGCAGACAGTTTGCTACCAGAATAGATTCTGGATCATTCTAATATTCTTCCCAAATATGTTGGGGTTAATGAGCAATTCCACCAGTTCTTTGTGATGTACTTTATCAAATGCTTTTGCACAATCTATAAACACAGAAACGTTTCCTTCTGTATTTACTGCTATTTTTTATTTCATTCTGAGCATAAAATATTGCATTCCTTGTTCCAGTATCTTTAAGAAACCCCACACTTCTTTGTCCTATTTCTGGTCTGATTCTACTTGATGCTCTATTCATCAGAATTTGGATAAATCTTGTTTGGATGCCTCATGAGGCTGATTTTCTAATGTAGTTTAAATTCACTCGCCCCCTTCCCTAGCTTCTTAGGTAGTGCTATCAAAATAGATCTACTTAGGTCTTCTGTTGTTGGTTGGTTGTTTTGTTTTTATGGCATATCAACCTTGGCGGGTCATTTATTGCCAACAAAATTTTATTTATTTATTGCTGGTAATGCCTTTTTCTTTCAACAATTTATTGTTGTTTTAATATAAGTTTTGTGTGTCTAGTCATACTTTTTTTTTTCAAGTATCAAGATTCATTGGGAATTGTTTTTAAGGGCAGGGTCCCCAAGTCCTACCCTGCTATTTAACCCATAACTGGAGGAAAGGTACGGATTAATACTTTTCCCAAGGGTACCAGTGCTTAAGTGAATGCAGGCTATTTAACTGGAATTCGAACTCGGCTCACCGATTTCTCTTTCCGAGCCGATATCCACTGCACCACAACGCACATCTGTCACTAAACTCTTACAGCACCTGGTATTCCCAAGCAGTCACCCATCTAAGTACTGACCAGGCTCAACGTTGCTTAACTTTGGTGATCGAGCGAGAACCGGTGTATTCAACGTGATATGGCCGTAAGCAATAAACGTTTACAGCACCTGGTATTCCCAAGTAGTCACCCATCTAAGTACTGACCAAGTTTAACGTTGCTTAACTTTGGTGATCAAGCGAGAACCGGTATATTCAATGTGATATAGCCGTAAGCCTCTTCTGGTACGTAACCATTCTTGTATATTTGATTTATTATGTCTATAATCTTGTTAATGCCAAAATCATCTACAATTGCTAGCATCTTTATGACTATTATGTCATGTTCTGCGGTTTTGTTTCTGCTCAATTTAGCCAGTGCTGATTTGATTTCAAATTTCAATATTTCCGATCTGTTGATAATTTCTGGCTAATGCAAATTGTTCTTTTTCATTATACAAGAGTTCTCTGATATGTTTGTTCCAGTGCTAAAGTATTTTTTTTCTCTAATATGATCGTTGCATCCTGTTGAGGAATATGTCTTTTGCTCTGTTAGTTATCTTATTTTTTTTTCATCCATATCTGATTTCTCTGCATACACAGTGTTTTAATCAACAAACCTGTTGCACAAAGAAATGGATCCTTTTTTCCATTTGGTAAGTCTTATGTGTGTTGTGGTGCAGTGGATATCAGCACAGAACGAGAAATCGGGGAGCCAAGTTCAAATTCCAGTTGCATTCATTTACGTGCAAATACCCTTAATCCATCTCTTCCCCTCAACTAGGGGTTAAATAACAGGACAGATTGGGTTCTATATCCTTGCCCTCACAACCAGTCTATCGCAGAAAATAATGGCAACCTACTGTGGGATAATCTTCTGTCCAGTCAGTCATGTCTCTTTCGAGACATGATCGCCCAAAGCGTGTATCACGTATGGCACTGAACTGACTGACTGAATATAATAGTTGGAATCATTAAGACCTTTACTGATCATAAAGTGGGGGATTGGTTTTCAATTGTGATGTAGTAATAAACTGATCCCCCAATAATTACTATGTAATAATATAATACATCTCCTCCTCTAGCTATGAGTCAAATAACAGGATAGATTGGGTTTTATAGACTTGGCTGGCAACCAGACTACCACAGAAAGTTATGGCAAATGTCAGTTATAATTTTATAATTTTCACTGTTTACATTGTTCAAACTGTTGTCCTCATCTTTACTTTCATATTCATGATGTTTTGGCTGTTGTATGCTCTGGTATTCTTTAGGATCTATCTATATTTCTAAGACGAGGCATTGATTCTATTTGTATTACTTACATCGTTCAGTTTATTGTCCTCATCTTTGTTGTCATATTCACATTCTCAAAGACACATAACCCAGTGGATAAAAGCATTAGTTGAAGTAATCCAGCAATACGTTGTGAGTTCAATACCTGGACACAGAAGAGGTTAAAAAAAACTTGGAGAGCTTAGCTACTAAAAGGAAATAACAGAAACTGGGCTATCCAGGAAAAGGCATGGCATATGGAATTAGAACAATCTACCCTAGTGGACAAGATAAAGAGTTTGGTTTGAAATTCCAATGAATATCACCTGAAGATTTTTGAGTTTGAGTTTTGTTTAATGGCATATCAACCTCTGTGGGTTATTTAATGCCAAAAAGTAGGGTTTTAAGGTATTTTCTTTTTTTTGTTTTTTTAATGTTCACTTACAGTGAGAAGGTTAATTTATATTTTAGTGAAAAGTTTGTTTTTATTCTTTTTTATTTTAAAAAACTGAAAATGTCTTCTAGTTTAGTCTTCAAAAATGTTTTGCTGAGAATTTTTTTCTTCAAAAACTTATTGTTGGAAGAAATATTTCCTTCAAAAATGTATATTTGTCTATAAAAGTCTATTTTCATGTATATATTTCTATAAAAGTGTATCTTTTTACTTTTATAGTGTTTTGATCTCAGTTTGGGTGGTGGTTTAACTATTTGTCCATAGCTAGGACCCTGACAGGTGCTACCACTCTGGGTCAGGGTAGACCTGAGAAGAACAATAATTAAGAAGTGGTTCCATGCTTCACACAACCTTGCAATCAGAGGCCTTGCTGCCGGATGCAGTTTATCATCATACCCAGGAACCCATCAATTGTAAGAAGACAGAATGTATAGTCATCAGCAAAAGGGCAGCTCAAGATGTGAATTACAAATTGGAGACATCAAAATCAGGCAAACACAAAAATTTAAGTATTTGGAGAGTGTTACACTAAATGATGGAAAATGTGACACATTGAAATGCATGACAGACCAATGTGAAATGCCTTCCAAAAATGAAACCAAGTATTAAGAAACAAGAAAATTTATTTACATTTCATCTTTCTAAAATTCTGTCAAATTCCCGATTAGGCAGCTGAGATGGTAAACCAGACGGACCAAAATTCTCCTGCCTCATTCTCAACAAGAAACATTAATACTCAGAATTTTTATTCAAGGGACTATATCTTCTTTATACAAGAAATGTTCAATTGAAATCACTTTTAAAAAATCAGAGAACAATAAATATTACAGTATTACATTGTCGTTTCTTGTTGGTTTGTTTTGTTTTAGCCCATGTAGACCTCAGTGGGTTATTTAATGCCAACAAGATTTTTACTATAGATTTGTATGAATAGAGTTTGTATTCTTTGTAAGAAATCAGTTTGTATATTAGATTTCATTGATGTATTCTTCTAAAGAGGGTATTTGTCAAGCGTCAAATGTATTGCCAGTAATTTTCTTTTCAAAAATATATTTCTGGTATTTTTACTAAAAAAATGTATTTTTATGCTTTCATAGTGTTTTGACTCCAGTTTGGGAGTTAACTATTTGCCCATATCTGGGACCCTAACAGGTGCTACCACCTTGGATCGAGGGACCTGGAAACAGCAGCAATTAAGAGGTGGTGCAGTTTATTATCATTCCCTGGACCAATAAATAGTTACAATACCTCATTTCAGAAATATAGACTGATCCTCAAGAAGGCCAGATCGTACATCTGCCGAAACGTCATGAATATGCCAAAGATGACAACAGTCCAATTAATTAAGTGTAAATAGTTCAATACCTCATCACAGAAATATAAGATCAAGTGAACAAAATTTCATAATCTCAACAAAGAGTTAAGATTATATTCACTTTGAAATTTGTAGAAGCTGATCATTACAAATGATGGTAACGCTGCTATAGAGGAGATAATAAACGTTAAGGGTTCGGATTATGGTATTGATGCCGATTTGAATTGTTTGTCTAAAGTTGTGACAACAACGAATGCAACGGAAGACAAGTAGATGAAAGAACGCTATCTACCCGCGAATAATTTTCTGTTGATTCAACTATAAAGTTTCAAAATACCTTGACAACTTCGTTTTTTTCTTCCATGGTTGTTAAAAAAGATAATGACATTGCCAACAAAACTAGAGAACCTGTGGAACGACTTGGTGGTTATGCGACTGACCGACATGCCACTTATTACGGTGAAGAACCATGTCGTCTGATTGATTACTTTTTCAAGAAACATTTCTTCACAACCACAATGATGTCTTTTTCCTTATTCTAAAAACTTCCTTTTTTGCTATAAGCAAAGCTGACAAGAAAATTAACAGAAATTTTTAAAGTTCACAAAACATTTTCTTGTGTCTTTAAAATCATATTTTAGGGGTGCGTGGGCAGAGATGAAAGTAAACGGCTTCTTATTTATTCATTTTAACAGATTTTCTCCGATATATTCATTAACCTTTCTGTATTATCTGAAGTTTTGAGATAAAATATTTTCCTTATTCATTTATTTATAAAAATATTCTCTTATAATGATATTCACCCTGTACAAGACCCAAGAGCCATTCTAGACAGAGGATTAAAGAGTAAGTTTATGCAGATATGTGGGAGAAGATAACCATAGACATGAACAGGTAGTTGTTGTAGAGCAGCTGACACCCCTCTAGTACTCTAAAAGATGGAATGGTCTGTGGACTGAAATAGCTATATAAATAAAGATTAAAAGCAGTCAGAGATTTGGAGTACGATTGACGATTATTATCAGACTGTGCTCTCTGCGACTAACAACTTAACCTCTCCTCTCTAATTATTGTTGTTCTGTCTTATCTGTTTGTCTTGTTTGTATTTAATATCCATTAGCACAAATATTGTGCTGTAGATATTTCAGCAGACATCATCTGCTATCGTACTGCCACCTCGGTGATACAACAGTAGTAATTAGGAAAGCATCTCCTAGGGAGTCAGTTCCACAGATTGCTGCTCTGTGAGAAGCTGCTGCTCAATTAGAACTGACCAATGAAATACAGAGGGAATGAAGGTGATCTATGGCAATGTGTGCAACATGGCAGGTTTTAGCTGTGGAGATTAAGACTGATGGAACTAAGTAATGTATTTTGTTTGAATTTTCTTTGTTTATATACAGTCAGTTAAGTGCCATACGTGATACACACTTTAGATGATCATGTCTCAAAAGAGACTTGACTGACTGGGCAGAAGATTATCCTGCAGTAGGTTGCCATTGTTTCCTGCAGTAGACTGGTTACCAGCCAAGACTATAGAACCCAATCTGTCCTACTGTTTAACCCATAACTGTAGAGAAGAGACATTGTGTGTAAGTGAATGCAAAAACTTCAACTGGAATTTGAACTAGGCTCTGAGCCAATATCCACTGCTCACAACAAACATCCAGTCCACACAAGGTAATTTCTAAAGAATTAATGAATTTATTTTCAATTCAGCATTTTTATAACTTCAAATATTATTACAATGGACACTTTGCACCTGAAACAGATGGCCCATTTTGTTTTCTTAAATAGTGACATAAACACGAATTTATAAGTCGACCATTTATCCATGCCTTAGACGTTGCTACTACGTTTGGTCTGGTGCCTCTACTTTGTAATTAGAGATTCTTGATAAAATACATCTGCAATGTTATTGAATTGACCTGGCATCTCGGCTTCAGTCACTCTCCCACTGCTGTGCATTTTCTATAGAGATTTCTAGATTGTTCTGACGAACGTTCCACTATGGTATATCTACTTTATGAATTTAAGTGCAGTCGTAGATTTACGGCAATCTAGTGCTGTTGAAATGGCTAGACGTAACTGCAAGTTCTATGCTAACAGTTTCTTCTATCACACTTGTAGAACTCTCTTCTGGCTGGCTTTCTCATCAAAAATGCCATGTCAGTCGTTATCTTCTTTCTTCTAAAGTCCTGTTCTTTTTATTGTTCTCTTGTGGTGATACCAAGCAAGAGAGATGGACCGGATGTTTGCGCTTTCATGACCAAAACGCAAATGATCAAAAGTCGTCCGTGCATCACCGGCTCCGCGCAGATGTTCCAGTTGAAAACTAAAAATTAATTAAACATTAGATTTCCAGTTCGTGAGCCTACATGAATTTTATTCATCAGCCAATGGGAATCCCAGAACCAAATACAACTGTGAAAACCCAAATGAGCTGCTGTGATCCAAAAAGAAGGTATAAAAATTGGATACAGAAAGCATCGACAGGCAGACCGACTCGAGGAGAAGAGAGTAATTAGTATCACCCTTGACCAAGTCAAGCAGCTTACTACGCTTGCCTCCCTTACCTCTTTCCTTCTTCCCTGCCTCAAAAACTACTTAATGACCTAAGGAGCAAATACATCAAAGACTGTTTCCTTAAATACAACACCCCACACCTACCGTAAGTGTTGAATTCTCTTGTCAGCCTTCTGTTGCCACTATAAAGTGGTTTACTGCGACATGATATGAACACACACAACATAACCTTCTCCCGGCCAACACACCTACCCATCTTCTCAGCAACTATGGCAATGAACAACTCCTACTACCATAAGCATTCATACAAACAAAAACACTTTTTCCAGCATTTCGGCACCAAAATGAAAAACCTAACATCCATCGGACTCACAATTAAAAACTCCATGTGCTTCAGATACGTTTTTGAAGAGTAAATAGGCCCCCGGCACAAACAATAATGAAGAAAAAAATAAAATGGAAGAAAGAAAAACAACAGAAAAACATATAGAAAGAAACAAAAAAAAAAACAGTTGGATAGTCACTTGTGAATTTAAAAGATCGACAAACCCACCATAAACTAGTGACGACCCAGCGTGAGTTCAACACCCATATATATATATATATATATATATATATACACACACACACAAAAATTTGTTTGGACTTTCAGCGAAATTTGAATATTTCTCTGCAACACAAACTCAACATGGCAACGGACGCTGAAGAAACTTCAACAAATCAGAACTAACCAACCTATGGCTATTCCCACAAAAAAAAAAAAAGAATATGGACTTTCAGCGAAATATGAATATTTCCCTGCAACACAAATTCAAAATGGCAACGGACGCGGAAGAAACTACAACAAATCAAGCAACCCATGGCTAGTCCCACAAAAAATTCACTCCCAGTGTTCGCCCTTTCAACAAGAACCGAAAGCCAAAACATTCCATCGAATGAAGATGGGATTTGAATACTCCCCTCTTGTACTGAGAAAACAAAGTTTGGTAGAACAGTTAAATGGAAGAAAAAAAACATTTTTATTTCAAACAAAAACAGAAAAAAGAAAAAATCCAAGCAAATAAAACAAAAACTACCATTTAAAAAAAAAAGCAACAACAGATACTAAAAAGCAAATGACCAAAAGTCGTCCGTGCGCCACCAGATGTTCCGGTTGAAAACTAAAAATTAATTAAAATATTAAATTTCCATTTTGCAAGCTTATGCAAATTTTATTCATCAACCAATGGAAAGCCCAGAACCAAATACAACTGCGAAATCCCAAATGAGCTGCTGTGATCCAAAAAGAAGATATAAAAAGCGGATACAGAAAGCATCGACAGGCAGACCGACTCGAGGAGAAGAGAGTAATTAGTATCTCCCTTGACTGAAGTCAAGCGGTTACTACGCTCGCCTCCCTTACCTCTTTCCTTCTTCCCTGCCTCAAAAACTACTTACTGACCTAAGGAGCAAATACTTAAAAGACATTCCTTACTTACACGCTCCCAAATTCCTAAGCATTAATTCTCTTTCAGCATTTTATTGCCATGAACAATTAACGTCTGTTGTACTCATATTCAAGTATAACATTAATTCAAAAACCCCACTCTCTCAATAATAATGGTGTTTCTCATATTCTCTCACACTCAATAATCCACCGTGTTTTAGGGACTTTCTTACTTTGCTTAGGGTGAAATGATTATGAATCATTGCATGTCAAATCACAAGGGTTTGGCCATGATGAACACAAATTTTTGTCAAATTTGGTACACTTGTAGAACTTCCTGACATAAATTGAATGGAACCTATTTTACATCTCTAGGCCAATGGGTTTCCAAGACCCGACCTTTTGACCCTTGCCAAAAAGATAAATTTTGGAAAATTGTCACAAAGTTTAAATATTAATATCTCAGCTGACTTTACACTCAAGAAACTAAATTATATACCAGTTTAAAATACTTACATAAACATTGTTTTTTTTGTTTTTATTTGTTTAAAAGGTCAAATTAGATAATTTGACCTTGATCATAAACTTTCATCTTTAATTTCTCAAAAAAAATGTACTTTTTTTCAATTTGACAACAAATTTGCATGATTTATGGCATGATATGTACAAAAATGTTGTAGTGGGCATTTGAATGTGGCCTGAGTTATAAAGGATTTAACGAGTTGAGTCAAATTCAAAAATCGCTGGTTTTGGCACTTACCAGTATTTGCTAAAATCTTCATATTTATATATATATATATATATATATATATATATATATATATATACATACATATATTTAAAAATTAAGTTTTGATCAAAATGAATATTTGAAAAAAAGCTTCTTAACTTTTACAAAGAGGTTAACAAGCAAAGTTATCTTTCTGCTTGTTGGAATACATGTTTAAATAGAAAATGAAAAAGTAGATACGTAAATCATTAACTTTTTCACTCAAAATTTTGTAATGATTTAGGATTGAGTTTTGAAAGTTTTGTATCTTGTATCTTGTATCTGGTCTAAATCAAAAAACCTTTGGAAATAAACCAGAGATGATTTTGAAGGCAAACAAAACTGAAATAAAACAAAATTCTTAAATTTAAAAGGCACACTAGAGAAGACACACTGGGAAGAACAATGAGACACACAGACAAAAAAAAACATGTACAGGGTGCGATGATTAAATTGTCATCTAAATTATGCAAAAATGAAAATAACACTGACGTCTCATTTTAACAAATATACAGGGTGTGATGAATTAAATTGTCGTCTAAATGAGGCCAAAATGAAAATAACACTGACATTACATTTTTTAAAGATATACAGGGTGCAATGGATAAATTGTTGTCTAAATAAGGCAAAAATGAAAATAACACTGATATCTCATTTTAACAGATATATTTACTAAAATTATACAAAAATATCTTGAATACAGCAGACAACTAAAACTTAATTTACTCTAAAGAGTAAATTAATTATTCATCTACACTTCTGAGATGAGGTAGTATTTGCATAATTTTCACTGTTCAGACTGTTGTCCTCATTTTTATTGTCATGTTTACAACATTTCAGCCATTGTATGCTCAGGCCTTCTTCAGGTGCTAGGAATTTTAAACTGAACCCATTTATTTTGATCACTGGGGTATATTATTCTCATTGCATGTGCAATGCCACTTCCAGATACCATGTAGTTATCTGCCTTTAACTCAGATCTCTAAGTTACTTGTTTACCACTGTTGTAGTCTGGTATTGAACTCACAACTCTTTGGATCCTCAAGGACACATGGCCCATTGGATATAAGCATTGGTTAGTTCCAGTGACTTGACCCAGATAGTTTAGAGTTCACCATGATGTTGACTGGAGATATCATTCAATTCCACTGCATAGTTCTCAAATTGACACTTAAACACTCTGAAATATTTGTATTGGAGCTTCTGGTGCAAATGCCAAGCAGTACAGCAAGCTATTTCTAAATTTCTGAAACAATGAATTGTGTCAATGTTCTTTTGTTTTTTCTCATAGACAATGCCCAACTGACCCTACTATATTATGAATGAATTCAAAAATGTGTATATTCGAAATTAAAAACACAAAATGGTGACAATTTATCCATTGCAGCTTGTATATCTTTTAAAATGAAATGTCAGTGTTATTTTCATTTATGCCTTATTTAGACAACAATTTATCCATTGCAGCCTATAGATTCATACAAAGAAAGAGACACAGAGAAAGACAGAGATT
This sequence comes from Ascarosepion bandense, assembly GCA_037127315.1. NCBI lineage: Eukaryota > Metazoa > Mollusca > Cephalopoda > Sepiida > Sepiidae > Ascarosepion > Ascarosepion bandense. The sequence goes on along the minus strand of JBBBDQ010001749.1, from coordinate 2,221,156 downwards.
CAAAGAAAAGAGAAAGAGAGATACACACATGTATACATACAAGAGAAAGAGACAGAGGCATGAACAGAAACATTGACACAACAACAGATGCACACAGTGAATACAAAAGAAGAAAACACAATGACAGTAACACAAAGAGGGAGACACACACGACGAAAAGAAGATGCACAAACAAAAAGAGGCAAATAGAATGAAGGAAACACAGTGAGAGAGAGAGAAAAGAACAAACAAAAAACGAAAAACAGTGCACAAATTCATAAAGACTTTGAATAGATTTTAGCTGGCAAGAAAAATGCTAAAAACCAGAAAAGACTTGACGAAACTAAACAAAGAAAAATATAAAAAATCTAAGAATAAATGATAAAAATAAAACAAAAACAAAAAGTAGTCTTGGGGGGAAAAAAATATTGTCACTAAAATGCTGATGTGCCTCTGACCCCCCAAACGCATTAGCATTAGTTAAAAGCCTTCAGACATGAGCAACAAAGCATATAAAGTTCTATCAAGTTGCACACACAGTTAATTTCCTATTCAACCTATGGCGGCACAGGACCCAAGAGACAAGAGATTTGGTCAAACAAAAAATACATCACACGTCGTTAATTGAATGAGATTCATAAAGTAATCAGTAACTTTCTTCCCACAAGATTTCCTTTCAAGAAGGCCAACATCCCAAATGGAAAATATTTATTGAGCGTGAAGAAAAATGAAAGGAACCAGCAAAGTGTTTTAGTTGTCTGCTGTATTCATGGCCAAAGTCATAGAAAATGAGTATTTTATTTTGTCTTCTTCTCTCGCTACACACAAAATAACAAAACAGGATGAGAAATGTTCAGGAATATCAATTCTCAAGTCAACTGCAACAATTAGAAACTTGATTATCCAACCAGAAGTCGTAGAACAAATTAAGCAATACAAATCTGTCATTTAGTGGTTTTGTATTCTGATTAGATAATTTGTCAATAGAAAAATACAAAGCAGTTGTGTGGGCCTTCACAAGATGGTAGACATTTTGCAACATCTTGTTGAAGAGTTATTATCTACTAATATGAGCAACCATCTCGTACTGACGGCAGTCCCTGACTTAGAGGGTGACATAGCTGCATAAACAGAATCTATTACCATTCACATCTACCTCACAATAACAACGGTTCTAAGTACGACGTTTACAAACAAAGACAATCATTTCGCAATGTTAGCAAAAAGAAAAAGAATTAACACTTTAAACAAGGTTAAGTTTTCAACTACATTCATGCAGAAAATAATATTTATAATTCTAAAAATGGTTAATTTTTTTTTGTTTTTTTTACAGTTTCACTTTTGGAATGTTTCTCAGAAAAAAAAAACAATTGTATTTTTGTTTTCCATTTTTCTAGTTGAATTTTTCACCTATATTACATATGATCTATTATTGTTTATAATGAAAATAATTTACTTCTTATTTAACATGAAGGATCAGGAATTCCTGACACCATAAATATTCCCGAAATACATATTTGAATGACATTATGATTTTCTTAATTTCAGAAGAGACACAGGGAAGCCATATTATACCAGTGAGAACGTGACTGTATCTGAGCTGCCAAGTTGAGATCATTTTTATTCATTTTTATTAATTAATTGCAGATGCAATCTGTATGGAAAAAGCAAATAACCCTGAAGAGTGAAGATGTCACAATAATGCCTTCAAAATATTTTGAAGTCAGCATGACTGAAATAACAGTGATAAAATCCTCCACATTAATTGTATTAACACTCCATCCCTATCTTGATATCAAGCACTTCATGACAAAAAAATCTGCTTGCCAAAAAAACTTTCCTACAAGAAGCAGTTTTTTGAGTTAAGATTTGTAGACGTCTGTATTTTTGAAAGGAGGTAGTATTTACACTATTTACATTATTCAGACTGTTGTCCTCATCTTTCTTGCTATTTGTATGACATTTCGAACCAGTTTGAAACATTGTACAAATGGCAACAAAGATGAGGCCCATAATCTGAATAATGTAAATAGTACCTCATCTGAGAAATATAGACTATATATATATACATACACACAGAAAATCGAGCCAATTTACCCTGACGAGCCAAAGGGTGAAACCTAGGTAGGTTTGTTGGCTCTTGCATTGATTTTCTGTCTTTGTTGCTCTACTTTCATATTGAGCACTTTAGTGTTAGAGTTTTCGTCTTGGGGTTTTTTTTCTTTCCTACGAGTATTTGACTTTTTGTTCATGTACTTTGTTTGTTTCTTTTTTTACTTCCCCTCCTTTTCCCTCCGAGTTCGTTCTCAGTGGGTTATTCAAGATGATCTAAATTATAGTATAACTATTACTAGTATTAGCAGAATTATAATAATAATAATAACTATAGTAATTATAACAATATTAATAATAATTCTGCTAGAAATAATTCTGGGAACTGCTGCTACAAACACCACCACGGCTATCAACACACACTTCTTAGGAACACACACTTCTTAGGAACGCACACTTCTTAGGAACGCACGCTTCTTAGGAACGCACGCTTCTTAGGAACGCACGCTTCTTAGGAACGCACGCTTCTTAGGAACGCACGCTTCTTAGGAACGCACGCTTCTTAGGAACGCACGCTTCTTAGGAACGCACGCTTCTTAGGAACGCACGCTTCTTAGGAACGCACGCTTCTTAGGAACGCACGCTTCTTAGGAACGCACACTTCTTAGGAACGCACACTTCTTAGGAACGCACACTTCTTAGGAACGCACACTTCTTAGGAACGCACACTTCTTAGGAACGCACACTTCTTAGGAACGCACACTTCTTAGGAACGCACACTTCTTAGGAACGCACACTTCTTAGGAACGCACACTTCTTAGGAACGCACACTTCTTAGGAACGCACACTTCTTAGGAACGCACGCTTCTTAGGAACGCACACTTCTTAGGAAAACACTTGTTGAAAATACGCATATACTTAGACAAGAAAATAATAAGCGAAAACTTAAAATTCTAGAAGCTCTCAACATCAAACAGTTTAAACCTAGCCTAAATAAAATAAATTTCCACACCTCTACTAACATACTTCAATGCCTATAATCGACGGGAGAGGGCATAGTTATTATACTTACCCCCTACACCATAGTAGCAGCAGTTCCCAGACCAATCCCTCATGCCACTATACACTCAATTGAACAAAAAACCCCACCACCACCATTCCTTCTCGGCCTACAGCCATGTGCGACACAAAAAATGGACCTGTCTAATTTTCTCTGTGTAACTCCACTCTGTTAATAATAATTTAAATGTTCTATGTTCACTGAACATTAAATGTTGATCCTTTGATAATGGCTTATGTAAGCCGAAAGCTCAGACCTGACAAAAAAAAACAATTATTGTGATTTCTTGTCGTCTTTCCATGACAACACTATCAAGCTAATCAGATCATACAAACAGATCTTACACAAAATAAATAAACAGAAGTTGTCTATATTATTCAATGAAATCTGTATTAATGAAAAAATGCTGCCAAAATACACACAATATATATATATATATATATATTTATATATATATATATATTTTGATTGTTTAATACTCAGTTTTTGGTCCTAATAGGGTTAGACCAGTACACATTGTCTTCAGGTGATTTTTAATCATAGTTATAAAAATCACCTGAAGAAACCACTCATGGTGGAAACCAAGGTAGCAAAAAAACTCATTTAAAAATGAAAAAAAAAAAAATATATATATATATTGTTGTAACCCTAAAAGGTTTATATTTTAAGTTTGCAATACAGTAGAACCAGTTGGGCACCATCTGAGAAAAAGAGCACCCTGACACAATTCACTTCACCAGAAATCTGGAAACGGCATGCTATACTTTTTGGCATTCACACAGGAAGCTTCAATATGAATGTTTCAATGTGTTTGGGTGTCAATCTGAAGACAGTAGAGAGAATTTGGAAAGTAATAGTAACTATGAAGGCATAAGTGCTCAGAAAACTCACTCTGATCATTCTTATAGGAGAAGAACTATTGGTGTGATCCAGGCCATGACTGACAATGATTTCTCCAAGTCACTCAGGCCTATAACCAGGGACACAAGAGGGTGGAATTCACCCCTTACCTCTGGCCGCCTAATTCCCCAGACTGCAACCCTATTTGATTATTATGTATGGGGCACAGTTGAGCCAGTGACCAACAAAACTATTTAAAATACCAAAGATGAAATGGAGGCAAAGATTATGGCAGTATTCAACAACTTAAACATGGACACCATCCAGAAAAGATGCAGGGTATTCTGAAGATGTCTGGAGGTCATGGTTGAAACCAATGACCATCTTTATTAAATATATTTACTCTTTAATATTTAGATATATTTGCAGATTTTTTGTAAATATATCTGTTAACAGTGATGTCAGGATTATTTTTATTTTTGTATAATTTAGACAAAAAAATTATTCATCGCAACTTTTTTTGTGTGTGTGTGTGTGTGTGTGTGTGTGTGTATGTGTCTCAGTATTAATTTATAGCCTGCAAACTAATAAACTGTATTTCAAATCCCAATCTTTGGAACTGAACAAGATCCACCAAAATAAATAAAATTAAAGTAAATAAAATAAAATGAGCGTATTAAAGAAGCAAAATTCAAGTTCATCAATTTCAGGACAATAATTGAAAACATTAGCCCTAAACAAAAAGCAAAGTAAAAAAATTGGTTTCCCTGCTCCAATAAACACCCAGTTGGTATATTTGTATGGAGCCTACACAAAGAGGAGTAGTATATGATCATATAAACACATAACTGGAAGTCACCATGCAGTGTTGAAATCTATATCTACACTTTACACTTTTTTACATATGCAGTCACCTTTAGCCTTGCCCTTCACACCCATTGATATGCACCCACATGAAATTCAACACGCTACTTTCATGTTAGGGTGAATCTTTTCGCGACATAATAAACGCCGCTACAAATATTTTATTTTTAAACTTGTTCCTTCTTTTTTATTATTGTCAAATAATCGTCATGTTTTGTGGTTTTTCTATCTTGGAATCTGTGGTTAATTATCTTCAATAAAAAACAATTCCATTTAAAAAAAGCAAATGAAAAGAAAACGTTTTCTTTGTTTTATTTTTTGTCTCAACAACTTGGCTAATCAAAAGCAACAAAACAAAAAAACAAAAAAGAACTAATTATTCAAACAATGGTCAGCAATTCATGAGGTCTTGGGCCACTCAATCATGGCAACTAATGAGATTAACTGTATTCTCAAATTAAAACATCAAAATATCTCGAAAGTGAAAATAATCATGGTTTCTGCTCCAGTAAGTTTTAATAGTCAGTTTAATAAACTCATCTTAGCCACCTCTTCAGCCAGCACAAACTGAGAAAAAAAAAACTTCAAGCCATCAATTCCAAAAATAAACGTGCGTACGAAAGAGTTCTTCCAAAAAGACGAAAACTAGAGAATGAAAAAGAACGTAGCCATGTGGAATTAAGTATGATTAGATCAAAATTCTCTCAAGGCAACGACGTCATAATGAAACGGCTACAAAATTTAATGTTTAGAAAGATTTTATAAAACGAGAAAAAAATAGAAAGGAAGTTTGAGAGATCCCTTTTGCAAATGTTGCAGTCTTTCATTTAGAAACAATTCAAGTCTTCTATTTCAAGAACATCGAAGCTTTACCTTTTGAGATCATCGCAGTCTTTCCTTTTAAGAAGGTGTGTGAACATGAAAGAGAAGACCAGCAAGAAAACCAATGTTGCTACTGAGATGGTTTAACTTTTCCGAATTGAGGAAAACCCTTGCAAAAGACTAATAAGAAACCTTAGTAGTGAGCAATTCAACCAGTTCTTTTCACCCTTGTTGCAATTATAGATCTGAGCAGACCATCACATGATTCAAATCATTTTCCCCCTTCATCAATTAATGTAAAGATGAGGGAAAAAAATTATGGGGCATTTTAACAGAATGAATTTTTCCCTCATGTTTAGCAGCATTTGCTTAAGCAATTTGAAGCCGTCTGAATATTAAAATTGTTTCTCTCGTATTTTATCTACAAGAGGCCTTTTAATGTAGTATTTTTTTTAATAATCATATTGCCCTAAGCAAGGCATTTTACTGCACACTGTTTTGCAGGGGGTTACTTAGGAGGAAAGTTATGAGAAAGAGTGACAGGTTATAGGGGATGTCAGGAAGTTGATAAGAGAAGGATGAGAATACTGATAAAAGTGGAGTTGACAGAGAAAAGAGCATGAGAGAGAGGATGCAGGTTAGTGAGATAGGAGATGACTATTGATTTTACATTTAAATTCTTGGAGGTTGTAACTGTCGGGGAGCAAGTAAACGGAAGGGATTCCACAGGCGGGAAGTGCGAGAAAAGCTGCTGCTGCAGTAGAATTTGTGTTTACAATTTATTGGTTTCACAGTTAAAGGGTGGAAACTAGTTGCTAATCTTGTGGCTTGAGTAAATTCACATATAGGAGCACGAGTGAGCTAAGTTCATCAGAGCAGATGCCGTGAAAGTATTTGTAGAAGAGACACAGGGAAGCCACATTGTGCCAGTGAGAAAGGGACTGTATCCGAGCTACCAAGTCGGGATCTATCACATTACAGATTTTACGTTGGATTTTGTCAAGGGCCCCTAGGTGGATAGCAGGTGCACCCGACCAGATATGGCAGCAATATTCAATGCACGGGCAGATGGTAGATTTGTATATGTGCAGGATTATTTCGGATGGGAAAAACTTCCTGGCCCTACACCGAGAATCAACTTTCTTAGCAGCGGATTTAGCTATGGATTCTATATAGTCATTCAACTTGAGGTCTGTTGTGAGAGTTAATCCAAGGAGGTGCAGTGTTTTGCTTTCAGGGAGACTAGCCTGATCAATGCTAATGAAGTGGGGGTAGGAGCGATTGTCTTATGGTTAATAGATAGCAGCTTTGTTTTGGAAGCATTAAAATTTATTATTTATTATTTTTTTTACAATCTCTACATGAATAACTTTGTGTGTGTGTGTGTGTGTGTGTGTGTGTAGATGTATTTTCATATCAACATCTATGTGCATGCATAGGAGCCTATAGTGAATATATAACATATCTGGTGAAAACCCTAATACTGAAGATCCTTAGTATGATGATAAAGTGCATCTGGCAGCAAGGCCTCTGATTAGGAGGTTGTGAGGAGCATGGAACCACCTCTAAATTGCTGTTGTTCTCAGGTCCACCCTGACCCACATTGGTAGCACCTGTTAGGGTCCCAGCTATGGGTAAATAGTTAGCCCCCAAACTGGGGTCAAAACACTATGAAAGTATAAAAATAGACTTTTATAGTAAAAATTCTAGCAATATCTTTTGGAAGAAGAAAATATTACCAGAAGTACATTTCTGAGGAAAATATTACCAGAAGTACATTTCTGAGGAAAATATTACCAGAAGTACATTTCTGAGGAAAATATTACCAGAAGTACATTTCTGAGGAAAATATTACCAGAAGTACATTTCTGAGGAAAATATTACCAGCAACACATTTTCCAAGAGAAAAAATATTAACAGAAATTGATTTTTGAAAGAAAAATATATAGAGCAATATCTTTTTGAAAAAATAGAATATATATCTCCATTTTGGATAGTTTTCATGTTCTAATGAACACTAAGCAATTTGTCAACCATTATATTTGAAGCAAGAAGTAAATTTACAGTAATTTTAAGCAACACAATTTTGTGGCTATTTTTTATTACGACAACTCACACCCTGGAAGGAGGTTGAAAGTACTTGGGAATATCGAGAAACAAATAAGCAGAAACAATGTTTGCAATTTATTTAATCTGACATATTCCAGCAATAGATGTGATGCTTGACAAAACACACTTCACAAAAATACGCCAATGAAACCTGATCAAACAAACCGAGTTCTTACAAAGAATACATATTCTATTCCTACAAATCTATTGTAAAAATATTGTTAGAATTAAATAACCTCTTGAGAGCAATATACCATAAAACAAAACCAACTGATGCTGAACCATTTTAAACCTCACTAAGGGTACAACAAAAGCAAAAACCCCAATTCGTTTAATCTTTTCCTAAACCATGCTCTGCATGTTTACAAGCAATGGGCACAGATTATCTAAGCATTTCATATAACATCCTAAATAAATCTACTAGTCGAAGACAATGATCCTCTCGAGGTAAATGTACGAATAATGGGGTGAGTGAAAGGGGTATGCTGGTAACATAGATAAAAAAGGACACTGAACACAAAAAATCATTGAAACGAGTTGTGCAGTGAATGATGTGCCTTATTGAGAAAATACAAATCAGATTTGGTTAGTTTGGGATTCTGTTTTCTGCAATCTTTCACAAAACATCAAAAGCAGATGTGACAGCATCCAGAGCTTGCTTACCTGGACATCCAACTATGTGATAATCTATGCATGGAGGGCAAACAGCTGCACCCAGCACCTTGTATGCTGACAAGGATGAGCAGCATTCAGTGCCTGCTAGGCTGGTTCACACATGTCACCAGCCTGTCTTTTCAAATCAGAATCTATAGTGTGAAATTGGAATGAAAGCAACATTGGCAACCAACCTGAATCCACCGTATTTTCTTTCTAATATGAGGGTCATTCAATAAATACGGTAATTTTTCTGGTGTAAGAACTTCTACAAGGGTCATTCAATAGGGTGAATTTTTCGGTATAAGGACTTCTACGAAGGTCATTCAATAGGATGAATTTTTTCGGTATAAGGACTTCTACAAAGGTCATTCAACAAATAGGGTGAATTTTTCGATATAAGGACTTCTATGAGGGTCATTCAATAAATAAGGTGAATTTTTCAGTATAAGGACTTCTACAAAGGTCATTCAATAAATAGCGTGAATTTTTTGGTATAAGGACTTCTACGAAGGTCATTCAATAAATAAGGTGAAAGGTTGCTTGGGAGTGAAACAATTAACAAACAAAAAAAAAAAAGAGAACTAGTCCAAAGGATTTTATCTAATTAATCTAAAATATCAATTAGATAAAAATAGAGAGCTCAATTGATATTAACCAGAGCAAATATATTAAGAATATTATGTGTTGAGTTTTCTTATATATATATATATATATATATATGTTATGTGAATTAACAAATAAACATATGGGAATACACACATGTATAAAAATATTATTCATGTGTTAATGAAACATTGCTCAATTTAGTATCAGCAGAGCTATTAATTATATATATTAATCAATATATTATCCTATATCAGTGGGATGACTCAGAATTTCGTACCTTATGCAATAATCAGGTGTATATTACAAACTGAGCGTTTAAGAGATTTAAATTTAAGTTCACTTGATGCTCATGAGAGTTAAATCTTATAATGTTAGGGTACTATTTTTTAATTTATCAAGCGTAAATTTTAAATAGACAACCCTTACATGGTGATAAAAAAGTATTATAATTTTAAATTAAAAAAAATAAATATCAAAATGCAGGGTGATCAAATCAAAGAAATGTAATTTATAATCATTAATTAATTTATAATCATTAATAGTAATATCTACAAGGAAAAGAAAAAAAAGAAAGAAAAAAGCAAGAGAGTGAGAAAGAAAGACAAACATGTAGAGGAATCTGTATTAATCAGGCTCTAAAAATTCATATAATTATTTTTTCTATAGCAGTATGTGGTTATTAATTCACTTTTTTGTGAATAATTAGTGTTAATTATATCATTTAGTGTTAATTATATCATTTAGTGTTAATTATATCATTTAAGATGACAAGTTTTTCTAAAAGGCAATCATGTTACATCTGTTGGCCATGTCCACCATAGTTTATGAATATAGAATACAGCGTAGTACGTAATCTGTTCAATAAAACAACGTCAAAGATTAACACTCACGAGTCAGACACTTTACTGAATTGGACTATATCGCCAATACTCAAGAAAATATGGTTGCCTTTTATTTTATTTTTTTTTTAATCATATCACTCCAAGCAAGGCCAAAACGCCACTGATGTGCAGGGGGCTACGTAAGAGTGAAAAGATTGGAAAAGAGAAAAACCGGAAACCACATCCTAAACAGGAAAGGCATGAGCCTCTTCACCTGTTCAATAGACGTGGGCGAAGTGCGAACCAGGCGATAGTATAGTCTATTTACTCCAATTGAATTTCACATCGCATTGAATATTTTGAGCCTTCTGATTGGTTAACCCTTCGATTGGTGAACTATAAAATGAGTCAGCCCATGGTTGGCTCACCAGTATACAAACTACCCTGAAAAACTCCAACATCTGTCTCCATTATAAGATTTGGTTATAGCAACAATATTCCAGGTAATAATTGGGTTGTTGTCTTTTAGTTTTCAATAGTATATAGATAAATCAGTGCTTTTGCTATATTTACTGTTGTTTAAAGATAACATGTGGTTATTGAAGTAATATTTTCACATGTTAGCAGTAGCTCCAAAATAGAATTTAATATCATCAACATCATCTGAATGGATGTGAGCTATATAAATAATACTTTCAGATATTCACTGACCATTCAATGGGCAGGTCTTATTTTTTCGGCACTTGCAATTATTTTTAGAAGGGTCACCATTACTAGTAGTAGGGTAATTGATATTATTCAGGTGGGCCAAGTATTTGTTTGATATCATATTATGTTGTAAAATATATTTATTTATATTCTTAACGCAACTATAACTAACTTTAGATTATTTTTTTTGTTGAAATTCTTTTTAGTGTGGGTGAATGGTAGAAATGTTTGTGAATTAAATTTGGGATGAATTTTCCAATATTTGTTTGTATCTTACAGCTGAAAAGTGAGTTGAACCAAATAATGCTACATTAATGTACTTTCTGCATAGCTTTGCCTACTTTGTTTTTAACAGAGTGTTCTAAACTATTTGTCTACACTTCTGAGATGAGGTAGTATTTACACTATTTACAATAATAGAGAACACCATGTAGTGGTGTTCTCTATTATTGTAAATAAACTTAAGGAATTTATTTATTTATTATTGTAAATAAACTTAAGGAATCAGCACATATGCAAGGGCATAAAAATCTCCAAAGCCAAGCAAAAATAGAATTGAATATGAGAGTGCTAGAGAAAATCATTAGCGTCAAAAATTCCAATATGAGCTCTGGTGAAAAATGGTTACTGAAACATTAGGTTTATATGTCCCAGAAATTCACTTGCTGTTGTTCTCAAGGATGCATGACCCAGTGGATATAGACGTTGGTTAGTTCCAGTGACTTGACCAAAAGAGTTGTGAGTTCAATACAAGACTACAGAAGTGAACAAATAATTTAGAGTGTTAAGTTAAAGGGAGATAACTACGTGGCAAATAAAAGTAGCATTGCACATGCAATGAGAATGATATACCCCAGTGATTGTAATAAAAGGTTCAGTTCAAAATTCTTACCACCTGTAGAAGGCTGGAGAGTACAATGGCTGAAACATCATAAATGTTTTTTTAATCGTATCACCCTGAGCAAGGCGGTAATGCCACTGATGTGCAGGGGGCTACATAAGAGTAAAAAGATTAAGAAGAAGAGAGTGAAGAGGAAGACAAACCAGTTAGAAAGGGGCAAGAGAAGGATGGGAATACAGGTGTGATGACAGTTGCAAAGGTGAAGAGAAAGGAAAGGATATATGGGGTGGTGAAAGAACTAGAGTCAAGTGGTTAAGAGATGAGTACTGACATTGCATTTAAATTCCTGGAGGTTGTAGTCATCAGGAAAGCAAGAATATGGAAGCGAGTGCCACAGGCGGGAAGTGCGAGAGAAGATGCTGCAGGAGCAGAATTGTCGTCTGCATTTGGTTGATCTAACTGTGAATGGGTGGGACCCAGTTGCCAATCTGGTTGCACGAGTAAACACCTTTGGCAGAGGCAATAAAGATGAAAACATTTTTCCACACAATGAAAACAGGATATTCTCAACTAGTGTTGAGTTTACTTTTTTCTAAAGCATTAATGTATTCAATTTTGAAGTTGTCAAAAAATTCCTTAAATATGCTTAGTACCCTAACATTATAAGTGTTAACTCCCATGAACAATGAGTGAACTTAAATTCAAATCTCTTAAACAGCCAGTTCATAATACATAACTTGATGATTGTGTAATGCATGAAACTTCAAACTGTGCCAGTGATGTAGGACAATATATATATATATATATATATATATATATATATATATATATATATATATACTAGGTGAATGGCCCGGCATTGCTCGGGTTTTTTTAGTGGTTATGGTGAAATGGTAAGTTCAAGTGCTTATTCAAAACCCTCCAGTATGAGGTTGTCGTGATGCCTAAAGTAATGCGAAGAAAGTATTGATTTTAGTTGTATTTGTAAAATGGGATTCATGCTTGGTCAATTTTTGCCAATAAACGAGAATGATATATGTCCGATTAGAACAACGTGGACAAGCATTACAAGAGCCTGTAATGTAATGTGATGACGTGACGCAGAAGAGAAGTGAATGCATTGTCCCTGCAGCATTGGAGGAGTTGGCACCTTGTAGAGAATGGGAAAAAATTTATAGCATATGATAAGGTCAGTCAGTTAAGTGCCATATGTGATACACGCTTGGGCGATCATGTCTCGACTGGTTGCCAACCAGGGCTATAGAATCCAATCTGTCCTGTTATTTAACCCATAACTGGAAGGAATAGACGGATTAATACCTTTCCCAAGGGTATTTGCGCATAAGTGAATGCAATGAATTCAGCTGGAATTCGAACTCGGCTCTCTGATTTCTCGTTCCAAGCCGATATCCAATGCACCATAATGCACATCCATATGATAAAGTACAAGTTACAAAAAAGACCTGATTTTTGTTGTAATACAACTAAGCATTTTTGGAGAAGTAAACAATCACAAAAAGCAATATTTTCAATTAATTTTTGCCACTCACTGTGTGTCAATTGAAAGTTTTGTTTGCATAGCAAAGCATCAGACTTTGATTGACCAGTGACTCGATTTTGGTTGAGTTTGAGAAAAGCTTCTCGGAGAAATGCATAAAAGTGCGCAAAAGACCATCTGAAATTGTGTATGTTGTTGATTTTTGATAAACCCTGTACATTGATTCGAAAAATTTTTGTGTACATCAAAGGTTCGGATCTTGATCTACAAGTTACCAGATTTTGGTTGAATTTGCATAACGTGTCTAAGAGAAGAATTCTAAGCATTTTGGTGATCGACAAGTGAAGCAATTTTGGTTGAAATCAGACCAAGGGGTTTAAAGGAGGATTTGTTAGAATGGAGACACACAAACACAAACAGACATATCCATTTTTATATATAGTTTCCATTTATAAAAGAGTTACTACACGACCTAGGTTTCTACCATGAGTGGTGTCCTAGGTAATTTTCAATAACTGATTTTATTGTTTAGTGTTTTTTTCTAAGAGTTGTTATGAGGATAACAACTCTCAGAAAACAGCCTCGGTCTTTCTACCCTATGTGAAGGGGTTATATAGAAAATACAAAGAATCTGTGGTCTATATAACATAAGGACGATCTTCAAAAGTCGATCCCGAGTAAGACCCCCAACAGAGGAGGATATGACTAAGGACTGGGGTACGCCATTTCATGTAGCTGTGGAAAGAAATATAAAGGAGAAACAGGCCACCCACTTAAGGTGAGGCTACATTGCAAGGCCGTAACATGAGGGGAGATAGAAAAATCAGGCATAGCTGACCACATATGGAGGGAGAAAGGGGATCACTGCCCCCTATGGGATGAAGTTGAAATGATAGATAGAGAATGCCACTGGAAACTATGTAAGCTTAAGGAATCAGCACATATGCTCGGCCACAAAATTCTCCTAAGCCGACCAGGCATAGAGATGAACCCAATGTAGGAACCAGAGTTATGTGAGTGTTCTTATAAATAAGAGTGCCAGAGAAATTCATTAGTGTCAAAATTGCAATATGAGCTCTGGTAAAACAAAAAATACTAGAAAAAACCATAAACATCAAACAATTGCAATATGAACTCTAGTAAAAAAGAGATACTGGACATTAGGTTTATAAGTCATCAAAATTCAGTTGTTCTTGTCCTTAAGGACACATGGCCAGTGAATATAGATGTTAGTTCCTGTGAATTAATCCAAAGAGTTGTGAGTTCAATACCAGGCTACAGCAGTGGTGAACAAGTAACTTACAGGGTTAGAGGGGGATAAGGAATTAGAATGATAGGCCCCAGTGTTTGTGATAAAGGGTTTGGTTCAGCGTACAATGGCCAAAATGTTGTTAGTTCGAATAATGTAAATATGCTTAGTTTCACATAAAGAAATAAAAACCTTATTTTTTATATTGCCAGGAATTTTTTTCACAAGAAACAAGCAGATGTGCATTGTGGTGCAGTGGATATCGGCTCAAAACGAGAAATCGGAGAGCCGAGTTCAAATTCCATTTGAATTCCTTGCATTCACTTACGCGCAAATACCCTTAGGAAAGGTATTAATCCGTCTCTTCCCCGCAATTATAGGTTAAATAATAGGACAGATTGGGTTCTATAGCCTTGGTTGGCAACCAGTCTACCACAGAAAGCAATGGCAACCTACTGTGGGATAATCTTCTGCCCAGTCAGTCATGTCTCTTTCATGACATGATCGCCCAAATGTGTATCACATATGGCACTTAACTGACTGAACAAGCAGATAATTTATGGGAGTCATTTTTTTTTTTATAATCATATCATCCAAGCAAGACATTTTACTGCCAGTGTTTTGCAGAGGGTTAGATAGGAGGAAAGTTATGAGGAAGAGTGACAGGTTATAGAGGGTGTCAGGAAATGGGTAAGAGAAGGATGAGAATACTGATAAGAGTGGAGTGGACAGAGAAAGAAGTATGAGAGAGAGGATGCAGGTTAGTGAGATAGGAGATGACTATTGACTTTACATTTAAATTCTTGGAGATTGTAGCTGTTGGGGAAGCAAGTAAATGGAAGGGAATTCCACAGGCAGGAAGTGCGAGAAAAGAAGCTAATGGCGTAGAATTTGTGTTTACATTTTATTGGTTTCACAGTAAAATGGTGGGACCTAGTTGCTAATCTTGTGGCTCGAGTAAATTCATTTATAGGGGGCACCAGTGAGCTAAGTTCGTTCGAGCAGAAGCCATGAAAGTATTTGTAGAAGAGATACAGGTGAGAAAGTGACTGTATTCAATCTACCAAGTCAGGATCTATCACATTACAGATTCTCTGTTGGATTTTGTCAAGGACATCTCGGTGGATAGCAAGAGCACCTGACCAGATATGGCATCAGTATTCAATGCATGAGCAGATGGTAGATTTATATATGTGCAGGATATTTTCAGGCAAAAAAAAAAAAAAAAAACTCTTCCTGGCGCTACACAGAGAACCGCCTTTCTTAGCAGTGGATTTAGCTATGGATTCTATATAGTCATTCCACTTGAGGTCTGTTGTTAGAGTTAACCCGAGGAGGTGTAATGTTTTAGTTTCAGGGAGACTAGCCTGATTCATGCTAATGGGACGTAAGAGTGATTGTCTGTGATGATTAATAGATAGCAGCTTCGTTTTGAAAGCATTAAAATTCACGAGACATTTCTTACCACAAGCTTGTGAAGCTTACCACAAGCTTCGTTTTGAAAGCATTAAAATTCACAAGCCATTTCTTGCCACAAGCTCGACAGCGAAGTTTGCTTTGTCAGACTCAGCAGATTTTTGATCGATGCAAGAGTAAACTGTAGCGTCGTCAGCGTATATGCCTACTTGGGATCTTATTACATGTAGTAGAATTAAATGTTTAACCAAAGCAAATTATACCTCAAGATTGATTATGGCATCATGCCTTTAGTCACTTCTCACTGCTGTGATGTGGCTTCCCTGTGCCTTTTCTATAAATACTTTCAAGGTAGTTATTCTGATGAACTTTCTGCTATGGTGTTTAGACTTTATGAATTTAAGTGCAGTACTTGATTGGCAGCAAGGTCTCATCATTTTACAATTGAAATGGCTAGATGTAACCTTCCCTAAGAAGACTTCCATGATAATTGTTCTGATGAACTTTCCTGTATGGTACTTAGACTTCATGAATTTAAGTGCAGTACTAGATTGGCAGCAAGGTCTCATTAAAGTTAAAATGGCTAAATGTAACCGTACATTATTTGCTTACAGTTTCTTCTTGTTTGTGGAAGTATAATTATGATTGAAATATGTATGGAAGGCTATAACAAAGAAAGTGCTTGTGAAGGTTTCTCATATGTACTATGCAAATATCTGCCTTTGTACAGGCCTTTCAAACAAAGAATATTTGAAAATGAGAACTTGAGAATGGTGACAGAGAGGTTAACAAAAAAGAAAAACAAATCAAATTCCAAGATTAATCGACCCAAACTTACATTGGTGGGGAGGGGGGAGACCAGAAAAGACATCAGCTGGAAGAACAAAGAAGGAAAAATCTAATCGGAATAATTCATAGAATATGGTTGATTAATCTGAAATAGTTCCAAACCAATACCGGATTTTCCTACAGATCAATAAATGTTCAATGTAACAAAAGAAACTGATATAAGATTTGCTTGTTTAACTTTTTTTCTTTTTTTTTTAATAATTTGATTCAAATATGTACCAACGAAAGAAAAAAAATGGTTTTGAAATCTTTGAAAGATTATTTTGACATTCCTACCAAAATCTTAGGATGAACCTGATAAAAAACAAAAAACAAAAGTTAAAACAAAAATCATTTCCAGGTTAAATCAAAGAGAATAAATTCATTGCAATCAAAAGGAAGTGCAGACTAAATTTATTACAAAGTTTCTGACTTGAGCATTGCAACCAAAAGAACAGTCGAAGCAAATAAATTTGATTTTGAAAAGCAAAACAAAATTAGGCTCAGTTAATAAAAAACATCACATTATTTGGCAATATTAAGTCCCGATTAAATTTGCTTCCAATTTATCATTTTCAGTCTTCATTTTCCCTGAACCAAAATCAACTCTGATCCCATATAAACTCTAAAATTTGCTCCTTTTTCTGGAATATGACCCCTTTTTCTTCACACATTAATTACAGGAAACTTATGGAAGCGGAGAAATCCCAATGTAGATATTATAATTTTTCCTGTTATCTGTAGGAGAAATAGTAGCTTGGTAGATATCATTTATAAATTTATATTTACCCTCAACAGGACAGTGCTTTTTGGATCTGCAATTGCAGAAGAATACAGTACCAAGTTTAATATCATCTCCATAGAAATTCTTTAAAATCTAATTATTACGTGAATTGATAACGTTATACATATTAGTGCAGGAATAGATAATTTTAATAGTTTTTCTGTTAATGATTTTGCTGAGAGGGTTATCATTAGGATATCAGTGAGAAAGTAGAAACAAAGATATTACTCCCATAAACACCCTTTTATCAATCCAAAATTAAAATTTCAAACAACTCTTTCTCGAAGGTATTGGGAACTGAAGGAAGAAGGCCTGAATCCAAAAATAGGCTCAACATGTACCACTAATAGGCTTAATGACAGATGTAATCTGTGCTTAGTAAAAAAATTAGGATATTAAAATATCATGATCAAAATTTACTTTTAAATCAGAGAAATGAATTCATCAGCAAGTGTTGACATAGAAGTAGATTTAAATTTTCTTAATAACTTCCTGTATTTTACCCTATTCCTATAAGCTGAGAATTTAAATCTAATTTTCCCCTTTATAATTGTCATACTATTTAACTTTTCAAATTGTTATATGAATTTTTAACAAATTTAACTAATACTGATTAGAATTTAGGCATTTTACCCAAGATTCCCCTTAAGAACTTCTTTAACCTTGAACTCCAGTGCCTTTATCTGACTTATTTCCTTCCAACTTCTATCACCTACACATTAAATCTACACTTCCCCACTCTCTCCCAAATTTTGTCTTTCCTTTTTTTCTAAACATTTATTTCAGTCATACAAAAATGTTTTCATATGATCTGCTGCATGGAGTTGAACAGGAATTTTTAATAAACTGCTGAAATAGCTATCCTCCAAATGTAATATATACACACACACACACACACACAGAATAAAAAGTGTGAGAATCTGTGAACGTTTTCTTTAAAATGTATATTTATTGTTTTCGTAATTATACAGATTATGATACATTAAGCGTCCATAATGGTATTTGTGACGCTACATGTGTTTTGAGTTTAAAATTAACTCTCTTCAGGCAAATAAATTTGTGGCTTTTTGTGTGAGTTCCTTTTATTTTTGATCACGAGCTTGTTGTTTTATAAATAAGTAGAAAAAATAGGAAAATAAATAAAATCAGTAAAACAAAATAAGATAAAATAAAATAAATCAAATGTTGGCATGGTCTGTTTTTTCAACATCAGTATGTGTCTAAATGGATAAACAGATAAATAAACAGATGAATGAATCAAGTGTTTATCCCAATTTGAAGTGGTTTTGGTCTGGGGTGACCTTTTTAGTGTGTTAAAATTATTTTCTAGTTGCCTTAGATTATCTTATAATTGGTCATTTAGTTGTTCTTTATTGCTTTGACGGTGTGTTGAATTTGGCCTCTGTGTGTGTGCATTTTTTATTTCGTCTGTATGTTTTGGATTTGTTTTTATGGGTCATCTGGTTCTTTGTTATTGTTTGGGGTTATCTTTTGAGTTTAATGTGTGTGAGTATGTATGTGGGTTGTGTGTGTATGTATGCGTGTTTTAGAATGTTTTTCTGTGTGTGTGTGTGTTTCATGTTTTGTTGAGCAAAGGCTTGTATTTTTTTTTATGAATCCTTCTTCCTGAATAATTAATATTTCATAATCTGTGTTTTGATACAATGGTATGACACTAAATTTACCATCACTACATTCATGCAGATGTTGGGAAACACAATTTCCTGTTACGTAATAATTTTCTATTGCTTCTATGAAGAGAAATCCTGTTGTTCAAGCATTGTGTCACTCCTACATATATCTTTGTGCATTTGTCGCATTTTAGAGCGTAAACTACATTTTTCAAGTTGCAGCTCAGATCCGATTTTATTTCAAATGTAGTTGCGTTTTTGAACTGGAAGTGTTTTCCTTCTGTTATTATGTTGCATACTCCACATCTTTTTTTGTTGCATTTTGTGACCCTCTGTGTTGTGTGTTGTTGTTCGAATATATATATATATAAATATATATATATATATATATATATATATATATATAATAAAACATAAATTTCAATATTTAAATAAAATTTTGGTTTCCCCATTGCTGAAGTGAGGATTTCCTCGTAGAAATGGCTATCCAAAGGATTTAATTATCGAAATTTTTATTTTATTTTTTATATTTGGAATGTAAATAAAATGTAATATTTGCATCAAGCCCTCCACCTTAATCAATTTTAATATTAATGAAATTAATACTAATAGGATTGGGCTTTGGGGATTTACCTATCTGATCACCCTTTTGGATTTAAAATATTAAATGTATATATATTACATGTATATATATATATATATACATATATATATATATATACACACACACACACACACACACAAGTAAATTAGGAACAAAGTAAATCTTAATCTTCAAAACATTAACTTAAAACAGTGCTCAATATAGAAATAAGGCAATGAATATTTATTATGAATTATACTTTAGAACATGTACAAACTACAATCTACTACAAAAGTGTACAATTTATTTTCGTTTTTTAATTTCCAAAAGTGTTTGGAGAGAGATGTCATGTTTTGTTTTTCTTTGTTATTGAAGGATGAGAGGTGATTATATGAAAACCTAGACACAGGATCAAAGTAAATACATGAATTAGGTCCACTAACAGCAGACATCAACCAATTAAATGATAGCCAACCATAAAAATGACCACTCAACAGCAGTCTCTTAGAAATCCTAACCAAAAGAGATACCCAACCGATAAAAAGATAAAACATACATTCCAACAGATAATACCATTAATCAACAATTTCACACTTACACACCAAATTCCTCAAAAGTCTAACGATCAAAACGAGACATTCACTTAATTACCAATAACCCCAACCAACCCCCCATGACAACAATGAACCAAATATAAACAGAGAATGATTCCAAACCTTTATTTCCCCTGAGGAAGCGTTTAAATCCAAATACTGAAACAACCATATGATTGTAGAGAAGAGGACATATATAGAAGAAATTATGTACATGTTCTAAAACATAATTTATAATAAATATTCACTGCTCTATACATCATAAATCGAGCACTGTTTTAAATTAATGTTTTGGACAGAAAAAAGTTTTTCTTTTTTCTCTCCTCATTCTATACCTCACTCGGATATATATATATATATATATATATATACATACACACACACTGTTCCTGATATTGATCCATATATATATATATATATACACACACACACTGTTCCTGATATTGATCCATATATATATATATATATACACACACACACACAGTTCCTGATATTAATCCACCTACACATTTATATATATATATATATATATATATATATGGATGGATTAATATCAAAAATAAAATGTACCAACAGTATAGTCGGATGTAATGAAAGCTTTAAAACTAATCTATGATCCTGGAGCTTAGACTCTTTGGACATTGGCACAAAAAACATAGGTTGTTGAAAGTTCAATCTTGAATTCGTAGAACTTACTAAAATGAATGGATGTAAGTCAAATTTTGATTTCCAGTATCAATGTCAAATAAGTTTTCCGTTACAAACTGAATTTTGAAGGCTAAATAAGTCCTTTGAATAAATGGTATCATGGCTGAGACTAAGAACTACAATTATACCTACTTAGAGTCAAAAACTAAAACAAACGGGCTGAAAACCTAATTTTGATCAATCCTGATAGAATATTGGGGTAACGATTTCCAATATCGGAGTCAAATATGTCATCCAAGGATAAACTAACCTAAGTAAATCCATGAAAACTTATCGTGCCCATCGGTAGTAAAATTGGAGAAAATGAGCCATATTGATGGCTGAATATCAGTTTTTGATCAGATTCGATTTCCAATATTGGGGAAAATAAGTCGTCTGAAAAGATCTACTAATGTTTGAAACTAAAAACTAAAATTTTACCAAGTTAGAGTAAATTCTGCAGCAAGAACCATGATATAAAAGGGCTGAAATTCTGATCTTAATCAGATCAGATCGGATATCAGGGCATAAAATTCCAATATCAGGGGAAAATCAGAAAAAATAAGTAACCCATGAAAAATATTTATGTGAAGTTTGGTGAGAATCAGATAAAAATTGTGGATTTGTATAAAGGACATACAGTCAGATAGACACACACACACAAACATCTTGTTTTTTATATATAGAGATGTAAATATAAAGGAGGTCTGAAGAATGTGTTTAAGCATGAAACACTGCTGCTACTGGGGGTTGACCTTAGTGAATTTGTTAAAAAGTTATTTTCTGACAGTAATTAATAAGTTAATGTCATTGAATTTCTTACTAGGTACCCATAAGCTGTGACCTTGCACCATACTAAGCTAAGAAGCATAGGTACTGAGATGAAAACACTTTTATTTTGGTCACAGATGAAAATTCGCAATACTTTAACATGAGAAGGGTGCTGAGAGATTCTACTCTGTGTCTAAATAATGGTAACCCAGAACTCTGTAAGGAGCCAAACTTTATCTAAATCTTATCTAAACTTATTTATAAATGGAACTTTGTCTGTGTGTCCGTTACCTATAGACTCCGAAACGGCTGAACCGATTTTCTTGAAAATTGTACTATAAAGTTGTACTATAAGCATCTGTGAGTGTTCTTAGCTAGATTTTGTGTCAAGGTAACCCTGATAAATATCAAAAATCAATAATCGAAAAAATCGGGTTATAGAAGGAGTGGTCTGATTTTAATCAAATTTGATACACTCATAGACAAAGACATAAGAAACGATATTCAGAAATTTCAAGGTTGCAGTTCTTACAATAGTGCAGAAAATCAATAATATATATATAAAAGGCAAGATGTTTGTGTGTGTGTGTCTGTTTATCTGCTTGTATGTATTTTTTCAGCCCTTTTATTTTAGTTTTTGCTTCGGATTCAGCTCTAAGTAGGTATAATTGTAGTTCTTGGTCTCAGCCATGATACCATTTACTCAGAGGACTTATTTAGCCTTCAAAATTCAGTTTACTATGAAAAAAACTGAGTGGTGTAACAGGAGAAAGCGTACTAAGACCCACCAGGGATAGGGAGACATGGAGAGCCATGATCACCTACATCCTGAAAGGACAGGGCATATAAAAAAAGATTTTATGTCAAAATGTGTCAACTGTGTCAATTTAAAGCAAATATAAGCAATAAAAAAGTGTATCACCTAAATAATTTGCATGTAGCTAAATACTTCTTTCCCTTACTATATATAAATCTAAACTTAGTTATAAATGGAACTTTGTCTGTGTGTGTCCGTTACCTATAGACTCCGATACGGCTGAACCAATTTTCTTGAAAATTTACACAGTTGTACTATAAGCGTCTGCGAGTGTTCTTAGCTAGGTTTTGTGTTGAGGTATCCCCAATAAATATCAAAAATCGATTATTGAAAAAAATCAGGTTAAGGAGGAGTGGTCGGATTTTAATCAAATTTGATACATTCATAGACAAAGACATAAGAAACGATATTCAGAAGTTTCAAGGTTGCAGTTCTTACAATAATGCAGAAAATTTGATATTGATACCAGGAAATCAAAATTTGACTTACATCCATTCATTTTTCTTTCAGTCTACGGTTTCGCTTTAACTGGAAACAACTATTGCTTTTTAGTCTTTTGTGTCAACGTCCAAAGAGTCTGAGCTCCAGGACTATGGATTAGTTTTAAAGCTTTCATTAGACCCGAGCAACACTGGGCTATCCTGTTAGTTTTTTCATAAATTCCAGTCTACATTGCTGCTCTATTTTTCTTACTTTCAGGCCTGTAAACTGACATGCATCACAAGCGTTTAAACTGGTTGCCTGCCAGGGTTACACATGTTTGGGCCTGTTTATTACTTTATTATTGATTATTGATTATTGTATATATTAAGAGAATCTGTTTTCATGAATGGAACTTCTCAAAGTTCAGGATCATTGAGATAAAAGACTTCAAAAAAATTCTTTGATGTGTTCAGATGACCTTACAAGTGGATGTCTTTCATCTGATAAATTTTGGGACAAAAATTAAGCTTAAAAGTTGGCTGGGAAAGTCAGTTGTTGTAAAAATCTTTTTCAGAGTGGTTGCTTTCTACCCTCACTGACTATTTCATGAGTCAGGTAAACCATGCCACAAAAACCCGGCAACTCTTGAACAAAGTTTCTTTGAAGTGTTTATGCTTTTTTTCTTTTTTAGCCACTGACTAAATCACAAAAATTTAAATGAAACATTTTTGTTTACTATAAAATTTAGTTGGTATTTTGTCATTTCATATACTTTTCTTTATTTTATTAAACATGTGACAATGTACCTTATTGGTTATTGTACGCTTTATATATATATAATTCCAGGTGAAGAGGACTCAAGGTTTTACTATTTTGAGTGCCCTGGCATTTATTTTATTATGAACAGTGCTCAATATAATAAATATCATCTAAACTTATTTGTAAATGGAACTTTGTCTCTGTGTGTGTCTGTTACCTATAGACTCCAAAAAGGCTGAACCGATTTTCTTGAAAATTTAGTTGTACAATAAGCGCCTGTGAGTGTTCTTAGCTAGGTTTTGTGTCAAGGTACCCCCAATAAATATCAAAAATCAATAATCGATAAAATCAGATTATAGAAGCAGTGGTCCAATTTTAATCAAATTTGATACACTCATAGACAAAGACATTAGAAATGATATTCAGAAGTTTCAAGGTTGCAGTTCTTTCAGTAGTGCAGAAAATCGATTATATATATAAAAGACAAAATGTTTGCGTGTGTGTGTGTTTGTGTCTGTTTATCTGCCTGTATGTCTGAATTTTTTTTTTCAGCCCTTTTATTTTAGTTTTTGCTTCAGATTTGGCTCTAAGTAGGTATAATTGTAGTTCTTGGTCTCAGCCATGATACCATTTACTCAGAGGACTTATTTAACCTTCAAAATTCAGTTTATGATGAAAAAAACTTATTTGATATCGATACCAGAAAATCAAAATTTGACTTACATCCATTCATTTTTCTTTCAGTCAATGGTTTTGCTTTAACTGGAAACAACTATCGCTTTTCAGTCTTTCGTGCCAACGTCCAAAGAGTCTGAGCTCCATGACCATGGATTAATTTTAAAGCTTTCATTACACCCAAGCAATGCTAGGCTATACTGCTAGTGTGTGTGTGTGTATATATATATATATATATATATATATATATTATGTGCGATTAGTAAATTGTCGCAATTATTTTATTATTTCAAATATTCTTTAGGCTGAGTCTGAGCTCCAGGACCACGGATTAATTTTAAAGCTTTCATTACATTCGAGCAACGACGGGCTATATTGCTAGTAGAGCTTAATATAAATAAGGAAAATAATTACTGACAAACTATCAAAATAAAGTAAATTGAAACTAAATTATTCATATAAAAAATTTTCTTTTTATAAAAAAAGCTTTACAACAAATAAATAAAAATAAAAGATCAAAAAAAGTCAATAAAAAAAAGAAAGAACGAAAATGTTACTCATAAATCAAAGGTTTCCAGAAAATTACAACTAGGAGACCAAAAATGATAAGAAAATGAAAAGGACAGACTTGGTACTAAATGAACACATCACATCAAAGACAATAAAACTAAGGGAGAAAATATAGAAGAGAAGAAAAATGATAAGATCAGGTTAAAAGCAGGTTGACATCTTGACCGTTGAGGAGGGAAAAGAAGAAAGGAGAAAAGTAAAATAAGGGAAGGGGAAAAAAGTTAGTATGTATTCTTTCAGGCCAAATTCCAAAATGAATCTTTGCTCTGATTTTTCAAAAGAAACAAATGTAAATTTTATATCTTCCCACATACATAAACAGCAAACCTAAGATTTTTGTATTTAAATGTAAATCATCTGTATGACCATGGCCATAGCTGATGCTAAAAAAACACCGGGCACAGAGAAAATTGCCCGGATTTATTAGTTGACAATGTGATGATGTCATCAGTTTCCAGAAACTGATTTTTGCGGAATTTTTTCGGCTATTCCAATGGAAATTAGGCCAGAACGTGAATGAAGCAGGAAATCAAGTTCGCAGTTTCTGAGTATAACCAGTCTTTTCTCCAAAAATTAATAAATAAACAAATTTTTACTGCGTTCATGTTTTCTTTGCTTTTCTTTCTTTCTTTCTTTCTTTCTTCGTGAATTGTTGAGTTTGATTTCTGACAAAGATATTTTTCCTTGCCCGGATTTTCAATATGATTGCATGGATCGGCTCAGACTCGTGCCCGGTAGTCAGATACGGCCATGTGTACCACCAACATCAAACATTGCCCAATGAAGAGAATCTATCTCGAAACACAGAAATTTCCATGTCGCAATGTACAATTAATTTATAACAATGTATGTATGTATATATATATGTGCGCACTTCCAACAACCTTTCTTACAAAATATCTTTCATTAAATTTGGCTGACAAGGAAAATTTAGTAGATTTTTTATTAAGTTTTTCCAGTGTTCTAAATATTTTCCCATTTTGTTGTTTATAAGGAATATAAAAATTATCCATAACTTTTATCATCCCAAGCACTTTTGACTATTTGTATCACAATTTTCAAAGATGTTCATTACCTTGCTGTTATTTTTTTTTCATGTTTTGATCGTTGCATAGTAGTTTTGTTTTTAGGTCACACAACTTTTTCTGAAAATATCACATCTTATTCATTTTTGGGTTCATTTATGAAATCCATTCAACTTAAATACTCTAGTTGCTCCAACAGAAATAAGCACACTGTCCTTAATGACCTCATTAAGGACAAAGTGTTCATTTCTGGTTGGGGCATCTAAAGTATTTTCATACTTGACAGAATTCCATGTCAAAAGCAAATATCTTTCTACTGACTTCCTGGATTGTACCTTTAATCCTGTCTATGACACATTTATCTCATCTCTTCTAATGACAAAATGACATTTTTATTTAACCTTTCTTATCTGACAAGCACAAAGTTGGTTGGCTCTCATCAAAAGTATTCACACAAAACAAAGAATGTAGCTCTTTGAATTGTCCGAGATTCTAAATATTTTTACCATTTACTACATGCTGAGATAAAGTTGCACTTGCCATAACCAGTATTTAGCCACTGATAAATTTAGAATCCCATTTTGAGATTTGAATTTATGCAAAATCCACAGATATAAAAGAAATAAAGAATGAAAAAATAAAAAATATTTTTTTAAATGTTTTTACATATATATATATATATATAAAGTGAACATAAAATGAACTAATTGTTAGTTAATAATTTGTTTTTGTTTCATTGAAATAAAATCAATGTGTATTCTTCTAAGAAATTGCAAATATACGACATGGAGTTTCCAGTGATTTAAATTGAATGACTATATAGAATCCATAGCTATGCTGCTAAGAAAGTTGGTTCTCTGTGTAGGGTCAGGAAGTTTTTTCCGCCTGAAAAAATCCTGCATATATATAAATCTATAATCTGCCAGTACATTGAATACTGTTGCCATATCTGGTCAGGTGCTCCTGCTATCCACCTGTGTGTCCTTGATAAAATCCAACAGAGAATCTGTAATGTGATCGATCCTGACTTGACAGCTCGGATACAGTCGCTTTCTCATCGGCGCAATGTGGCCTCCCTGTCTCTTCTATAAATACTTTCACGTCTTCTGCTCTGATGAACTTAGCTTCCTGATGCCCCCTATGTATGAATTTACTTGAGCCACAAGATTAGCAATTATGTCCCACCCTTTTACTGTGAAACAAAATGTAAACACAAAATCTACTCCAGCAGCTTCTTTTCTCACACTTCCTGCCTGTGGAATTCCCTTCCGTTTACTTGCTTCCCTGACAGCTATAATCTCCAAGAATTTAAATGTAAAGTCAATAGTCATCTCCTAACTTGCATCCCCTCTCTCTCTGTCTCATGCTCCTTTCTTCATTCACTCCACTCTCATCAGTATTCTCATCCTTCTCTTACTCACTTCCTGACACCCCCTATAACCTGTCACTCTTTCTCATAACTTTCCTCCTATGTAACCTCCTGCAAAACAGTGGCAGTAAAATGCCTTGCTTGGGGCAATATGATTATAAAAAAAAAAATTGTTTTTAATGAAGGTCATCAAGCAAAATGTCTAAGCAGCAAACAAGATTTCTGTAAATCAGGAAGAAATGAAATCCAATAATTAATTATTCTGTATCATCAAAGAACATTCAGCACTTCACAGAATGAATAATTAAGAGATTGCACAACTTTCTTCATTAAGAAAAATATTTAATGAACAAATACATCCTTTTGTCACCTCCTTGTGAAAAAGGAATGTACCTCTTGCAACCAGCAAAACAATGAAAGATTTCTAAGGAGAAGAAAGCAAAGAATGTTTTTATCTCTAAATTTGAAGCTTATTTATTCTCTTTACACTGATGTATGTTGCATTGACTAATTCAAGTCACAACCAAGAAAGATAACCTCCCTTCCCAACCAGCCGAGCAACAAATTTCATTAATATTCAGTCAGAATCAATCTATTGTCTTTTCCCCCGACCTCCATGTTTTTTTTAAAAACTCTCCATCTAATTTGTTTTTTTTTTTAAAAGAAAGATTTTGCTGTTCGTACAAACATGATAGCATAATTATCAATGGGACTAATTATTTTGTTCTTTTGATGGTCAATTAAAATTGCTTTTCAGAAAATGTTTTCTTCTTTTCCTTTTATTTTCCATCTGATTTTCCTGAGGCCACAACTTGGATGGCATTAAATCAACCAATCAAAAGTGAGAATTAATCTTGGACATGAATTCTTGTTGATCCAGGATTAACTCTAAAATCTATAAATCCTATTTGCTGGAAACAAAGCTACATTGGTATTAGCACTGCTTCAAGATAAACAACAAAAATGATCATGTGGGTTGTCATGTTCAAAAATGATAAAGTTTCAATATTTTCTATAGTCTTCATTTTGTTGTGTTTTTTTTTTTTTTATCCAAGTCAACAATCACATCTGAAAACAGAAAACTGACTTTTTTTTTCATTTGGTAGCAGTTATATGTACAGTGAAGTTGTGTTTGGCTAATGCTAGCCTACAGAAAAATAACTCGTTGCGCCTACTCAAGCAAATGTTCTCAGTTGACATGAAGTGGAAAGATCTATATTAAATCCATTGCAAAGTCAGCTGCTAAAAAAGTTGGTTCACTGTGTTGTCTGAGACAATTTCTTTCTCCAGAATCTATTTTACATATCTATAAGTCTACCATTCATCTATGCTGTCACATATGGTCCGCCTTCATAAAATCCAAAGACTTGAGATGACTCATTTACATAAGATGTCACCAAGAGTATACATAGCTACAGCTATTATCCATGGTGGTAGTTGAGTGCTTACCCTTTCTTGTGAGTTAGTAACACTACACTATCAACGATATCTAAAGAACCAAATGAACACTTTCTCTCTCCCTTTCTTTTTCCTCTGCAACTGTTGGACTCTTTCTTTCTCTCCTTTCCTAGTCCATGGGTCACATTCGGGCTAGTTAGTTGGTTACCACCCCCGCCCACCCGCAACTTACCTTACTCACAGAAACAATGTGTTGGATTGGGAGCTCAATATTCTTTATAATATTCTTAAAAGTAAGTAATTTTTATTTAAATATCCTGTAGTATGTATTGATTTTAAATTTCTTTTTGTTGTGTGTCATGCTTAATTGAACGTTAGGTTTTTTCTTTTCTTTAACCTGTCGGAAATTTCTCTTTCCGTTGGACTCTTTCTTTCTTTCTCTCCTTTCCCAGTCCAACCGTCATCACACCTGTATTCCCTTCCTTCTCTTGCTTCTTTCTAACTGGTTCATCTTTCTCTTTCTTCTTCTATGTGCCCTGTCCCTTCAGGACGTAGGCGATCATGGTTCTCCATGTCTCCCTATCCCTTGTGGCTCTTAGTATGTTTGCGCCTGTTGCTCCTGGCAACCCCCATTCCGTCATCCACCTGATCAGACCCTGCAAATATATTATCCGCTGCCTTCCTCTGTCTTTCCTTCCTTCTATCTGACCAGTCAGTATCAGGTTCTCCAGGCTCTCCTTCTTCATTGCATGTCCCAGGAACTTCAGCATCAATTTCCTATTTGTTGCCATTCTTTCCAACACCTCATCATTGCTTGCATGCTCAGTCCACAATATCCGTAGCATCCTTCTGTAGAACCACATTTCGGTTTCCAGTTTTGTCCTCATTTTCAATGTACTCACCTCATATCTAATCTTTTTACTCTTATATAGCCCTCTGCACATAAGTAGTCTTACTGCCTTTCTTGGGATGAAACGATCACTTGATAATTATGAGTACATGCAAGTGTAGATTATGAGTCTAGCAGCTAAAGTTAGAGCAAAAAAAGTGGCCGGATTTGAAATCAGTTGGAAGAGAAAACCAGGTAACTGATGTCTTCTTGGCAACTGCAGGTTGTGACGCAATTGCACACCTAAGAAAGAGGAAATGACATTCAATGATATAAGTCAGTTAATAGTAAAAATATGCAAATACCCTTGGGAAAGGTATTAATCCATCTCCTCCCTCCAGTTATGGGCTAAATAACAGGACAGATTGGGTTTTATACCCTTGGCTGGCAACCAGTCTATGGCAGAAAGTAATGACAACTTACTGTGGGAAAATCTTCTGCCCAGTCATTCATGTCTCTTTTGAGACATGATCGCCCGAGCGTGTATCACGTATGGCACTTAGCTGACTGATTGAATAGTAAAAAGCATAGTACCTTAGAAAAAGCTATTGAATGCAGAGAGCTAAGTTCATGAACATTTTTCAAAAAAGCCATTCAATATGTTCTTCATTTGAAACAGGCTGCCAAATATGAGTTTGAGAAAATGAGATCAGAAAACCAGGCAACTAAAGAGAATTTGATTCAAATGAAATTGATAAAAGGCTTTCAATGTGATGAGTATTGTCAAATGATGTTAATGCAGTTATTATTGGGAAAGTTGTCACTAGAACAGTGTGTCAAATTTGTTCAGCAACAAAAATCGATTCAAAAATTCAACATAATTTATGGATCTGGTAAAAGAAATGGATATGTACGTGATAGAGAAACAAGACAGAATAATGGGCACTTGGTGTGGTTATAATCATCAAGAAAAAGGTTAAAAATTCCAACACATAAAAAAAAAGATGTGAAAAACGTTTCAAAATTAATAATTTTAAATATAAATTCACAAAAGAAACGTCGAGATGATCCAACAAAATGAAGAGGAAAGGTGTATCAATGCCTTTTCATTGAAAAAAATAAGTGAAAAATGTTTATCAAAAGCTGAATTAAACTACTCAACTATTAAGAAGCATTGGCTTTAACAGAGCTTGTTAGTTTTTGATTAGAAAGAAATTCTTACTAAGATCCGATCATAACTTTAGAATTCATATTCATTACTAGGAAGGATCTTCATAAGATAATGTCATCTAGAATTCTAAGATAGACCTTAATGGTAATATAATTTGAGTTTGATATTGAGTACATGAAAGGCAATACCATTCCGCATGTAGGCAATTTGTTGAGATCAAGATTCATTACTTCTGAAAGTGAGAAAGATGAGAAAAAATTGAAAGACACTTTCTTATATTGGGTCTAAAATAATATTTTGTCGATAAACAAATTAGCTGAGGATACAAAGCAAGATCCCATAGTGGACAGTATATTATTCAGGATAAAAATAATAAGCGGAATAATTGCTCACAGACGGAAAGGAGTTTTAAGGAGGTTAAACACAAATTAACTGTTGAAAAAGGGTGCAATTCATAGTAAAGGCAGTTATTCCCCAACAACCCAAGAAGCAAAATTATGGAAAACATATTTGACGATGTTCATTGTAGAATAACATCGATGTGCAGGGGGTTAAGACTATAAGCACGGTTGTCAGACTATTCTATATGTAAAAGAATAAGTAAAAGGGTGTAAAACGTGCATTGAAAGAACGAAATTAAGACAGACAAAGACACATACAGAGCCTAAAAGAGTCCCAACTTTGGGACAGGGAACACATGGATCAGGCTCATCTTAATGAAGTGGGATTGTTGTTATTATTATATGAGTAGCGGAACACATGGAATTTCCACAGAAGAATAATTATGATTTCCTGGAAAGATTTTACTTTGTCATACTACAAATGATAGTAATGTCTTCAAACATAAAGGTATTGTTTAATAAAATAACGATAACACAGTGTAATTTTATTAAAATATCTATAAAAGTAATGTCCATAGAAGCTACTTTACTGTAATCTTATATTAAGCGGCAAATGCACAGACCATAACCAAAATACTGTACGCTATTTTGTGAGAGATTTTAAAAAAGAAAATTTTTTTATTACTGAAAAATCATGGCTCTTGTGCCCATTGTAAACAGAAAAGACCAACTGAGTAATGGCCAAGGGTGTAGAGGCCAGAAATTTTGTTATTAGGTTGCGGGATATGACAACAAACCTACCTATTTTTACTATATTGTACAGTACACACACAATTACTGCTACAACCACCAGCTTAAGATGCTACCGATATGGTAATGCTATAGGCTCTCTCCTCCTACTCTCTCACTCTTTACTACCCTTCCATTTGGCAAAGTTGAGAGAAAGGCTGAGGAGAGTAGCATTTAAAAAGATAGAGGGGAAGCAAAAGCTCGTATAGTGAGTAAGTGGCATAACGGACAGAGAAACTAAGGAAGGAACAAGCAGAATTATTATATGATTATTATATGATTATATGATATATTATATGATATATTATATGATTATGATTATATGATTATATTATTATATGATTATATGATGATTATATGATTATTATATGATTATTATACTAGTAAATGTCTATTTAAGCTGGACAGACGTATTACAGGTTTCCAACAAAAGAAGTTGGAGTGTGAAACAAGTGTTGAGGATCATATTTTCAACAAATATAATTCCAAAAACGCTAGTATTCAACAACACACCAGAATTCTGTGACAAGGAACTATGCCAATGGTTGAGCAAAATTGGATGCAAACCATACGAAACATCACCATACTATTTGCAATCAAACAGATTAGCAGAAAGAATGGTGCAACCTATAAAAAACAGACTGAAAATATGTCTACAGCAGAAAAAGCAAAAAGCATTTCTTTCTCAGTTGTTGCTAAGCTATAGGAGAATATCACATGCTAGAAGATTGAAAAGCCTGTCCACCCTCACGGGTAGACTAACAAGAACCCCATTGACCATGTCTTAAACTACTAATGAAAAATTGTGTTTTAAAAATAATAGTAAATCTAATCTACAAGAGGCAAGATTCATAATGTCAAGTGATCAAAACGCTATGATAATAGAAAAAAATGGAAATGGGATATTAGCGTATAGAGACTAAGTTAGATTGCAACATGATAAGCGATGAAGAAATGTACAGTTAGCCTGAAAGTAATGAAAGCAAAAGTGTCGTTAATAAAAGACGAACATGACAGTGAAATCGAGAGCAGAATAAACACTGAAAATGAACATTTGTTGGAAGAAAACTCCTATGAAAAAAAAGAGAAAAAAAATCATAATATTCATTATAATTAATTAAATAAACTGTTTGCAATGATACATAAAATTTTTTAACTTAAGTGTGATACTAGATTGGCACAGATTTCTCATCAATTTCCAGTAGGGCTGGCTAGACGCGGCCACAATTTCCAGTAGGGCTGGCTAGACGCAGCCACAATTTGCAGTAGGGCTGGCTAGACGCGGCCACAATTTGCAGTAGGGCTGGCTAGACGCGGCCACAATTTGCAGTAGGGCTGGCTAGATGCGGCCACAATTTGCAGTAGGGCTGGCTAGATGCGGCCACAATTTGCAGCAGGGCCGGCTAGACGCGGCCACAATTTGCAGCAGGGCTGTCTAGACGCGGCCACAATTTGCAGTAGGGCTGGCTAGACGCGGCCACAATTTGCAGTAGGGCTGGCTAGACATGGCCACAATTTGCAGTAGGGCTGGCTAGATGCGGCCACAATTTGCAGTAGGGCTGGCTAGACGTGGTCACAATTTGCAGCAGGGCCAGCTAGACGTGGCCACAATTTGCAGCAGGGCTGTCTAGACTCGGCCACAATTTGCAGTTTGGCTGACTAGATGTAGCCATAATTTCTATGCTGAACAGGATTCAAGAAGATAGAAGATAGCAATTGATGTTGCATTTAAATCTTTGGAGATTTTAGCAATCAGGGAAGCAAGCAAATGGGAGAGTGAGTTTCTATGAAAAGAAACTATTTGAGTAAAAGTGTGTTACATTTCAACCTCAAAAGAGTGGGACCTGGATGCTAACCTCATAGATTGCTTAAATTCAGTTTACAAGGTGAAAAAGCTTCTCAAGTGATCAAAATATAACAGAATAAGAATCTTTCATGAAACTAAAATACATTCATGGCCTAAAGAATCAGGAAAAGAGCCATAGGCTCGCATTCATATGGAATATGGGCATGTTAACTTATTCTCTTGATGGCCTGAAGTGGTGAGAGTTCAGGATAAGAAGGCAACTAGGGTAAAGCAAACATTACGAGTAAAGCTTTTCCAGAAATGGGGTGTCAAAAAATTTAGTCTCTGGACAATGTGCCAGAAGGATTGTGACAAGGAGGTATTGATGTATATATATGGATGATGTGATGATGATGTGATGATGGGAGGATACGCTGGAGGGAGATGGATGGACAGAGATGATGATGGATGAGTGAATGAGAGCACATAAATAGATGGATGGATGGATGGATGTGATGATGGATGTGAACATACACACACAGACACATGCATGAATATGCGTATGATGCAGAGACACGCACGTTTTGCGTTTGTGGTTAAAACGCTGCCTCTCCTTATAAAACACCACCAGGCACATCTGCACTGAATGAATTGCCACAGTGTAGATGAGTGGGAACAAGTCAAAGGCATTTTGACCCCAGCGTAGTAGGGAGACAGCTACACACCACTGAGATCATTAGTAACACAGAACCTTTATGCCAGTATTAACGTGCAGAGTGACTGCATTTATGACATTACCCATATCCCTTTTAACAATGTCCTATTCAATAAGAAAAACATGATCAATTGGAGTATGAGATAGACTAAACTATCACCCGGGGTTCACACTCCACCTCCACTATTGTACAGTGGTAGCTCATCCTTGTTCCCTTGTTCAGGATGTGGTTTTAAGCTTCTTCTTTTCCAATCTTTTCACTTTCTTTTTTTTTTTTTTTTCTTTCCACCAGAGATAGACTAAACTATCGTCCAGTTCACACTCCACCTACGCCTTGTCAACAGGTGAGGCTCATCCTTGTTCTCTGTCTAGATGTGGCTCTCTCAGCTTCTTTTTCCAATCTTTTCACTTCTGAGGGCCCCCTGCACACTAGGCAAGGCGTTACCGCTCGGTGGGGTGATATGATTACAAAAAAAAAAAAAAAATTACAGAGTCCAGTCCTAAAAAAACTAATTTTCTGACACAAAAAGAACATAAAATGACCATAATAGCATCAAGTAGATAAAATTTATTTTCTCATTCTCATTAAAAATGACTAAGAAGTGATAATGAAAAAGTCAAGATAGAAGAGGAGGAGGAGGAGGAGGAGGAATCTGAAAGAAAGGAAGACTTGATTATTTCTGATGGAATTTGAGTGAGTTGTGTTTAACAGCATATCAACACATCTGTGGGTTATTTAATGCCAAAAAGGTGGAGGTTTAAGGTATTTTTTTAATGTTCAGTTATAGTGAGAAGGTTGATTTAGTCAGATTTTAATATAAAATTGTTGCTATTTATTTTTTTTTATTTTAGAAAACTGAAGATGTCTTCTA
The DNA here is from genome assembly GCA_037127315.1 of Ascarosepion bandense. Taxonomy (NCBI): domain Eukaryota; kingdom Metazoa; phylum Mollusca; class Cephalopoda; order Sepiida; family Sepiidae; genus Ascarosepion; species Ascarosepion bandense. The sequence continues at coordinate 2,186,218 of JBBBDQ010001749.1, read as the reverse complement.
GTTTTATATTAAAAAATGTTTTGGTGGTAATAATTTTTTCCCTTCAAAAATGTGTTATGGCAATAATTTTTTCTTCAAAAAATGTATTGTTGATAGTATTTTTCCTTCAAAAATTTACATTTTTCTATAAAAGTAATTTTTATGTATATATTTCTATAAAAGTCTATTTATATAATTTCATAATGTTTTGACCCCAGTTTGGGGGTTAACTATTTGCCCATAGCTGGGACCCTAACAGGTGTTATCACTCCGGGTCAGGGTGGACCTGGGAGCCACAGCAATTAAGAGGTGGTTCTATGCTTTTCACAACCTCCCAATCATAGGTCTTGCTGTTGAATGCAGTTTATTGTCATGCCCAGGACCATGTTTCTGATAGAGAAAGTGAACGTGATAGTAAAGAAATTGTAGGGGATTATTTGCACAAATCTGACATGAAGCTGGAAAATTAGAATGAAAATGAGTCCAGACTAAGATTCTCAATAAAATGAACCAAGTACACACTTCAAGAGAAAGATAAGATCTTTTAGAGTTTTGTTCGAAGAAATCACAGATCAATAAAAGGCATGAAACCTGTTTCCTGGAGGTGTAGTGATATAGGAAAAATGGACTTGCCCTATTTCAAACAGAGTCCAGCAACTATTAAATGTCAATCATCACTCAGTAAATAGAGGGTTGCTACATCACAAATTAGAAGACCTCACAACCAAGCCCTTTATTAAATCAACAAGGATGGTGTCTTCTCATTCATTTTTTTTAATGATTAGAGGTTATAGGTTATCCTTTGTGTTGCTTGTTTGTTCCTTCTACTAAACCAGTGTATATGGCTTTTCAGTATTACCAGGCTCAGAAATTAACCTCAAAACAGCCAGAGAACCCAATACGTTTTATATCCGACACTACTCACATATTGATATTAATGAGTTATAGCAACATCACCAGAGTTCTTCAAATAATTTGCTGTTCACTTTTGATATGGAAGGTCTTAGCTACCAAAATGTTCTTATCTCAGAATTTGTTTCTTTATCAAGGCTTTGGTTACCTTAGAAATTGTCAGTCATAGTTCATTGTTTATTAAAATTTTATTGCAATGTTTGGAAGAATTTTTGATGAATGTTTCTTTCAGCTTAATTGTAACAGCTTTTCATCAGTCTAAAGCCAACGTAAAGAATAGTTACTGATGGCAAAACAATGATAATGTGAACAGTCAGTATGAAAAGCAATTACATTTTTTTGTCAGAAAACAAAGAATGCTTGACAACACTTCATCTAATCAAGATTCCAGATAATATTATTGATACTAATACTACTAGTGGAAATAAAGCAATTGAAATGAAGATGAAAGAAATCCTAGTCAAAAATGAAGAATGCTTGACAATGCTTCATCTAATCAAAATTCCAGATAATATTACTACTACTAATACTACTAGTGGAAATAAAGCAATTGAAATGAAGATGAACGAAATCCTAGTCAAAAATGAATAATGCTTGACAATGCTTCATCTAATCAAAATTCCAGATAATATTACTACTACTAATACTACTAATGGAAATAAAGCAATTGAAATGAAGATGAAAGAAATCCTAGTCAAAAATGAATAATGCTTGACAATGCTTCATCTAATCAAAATTCCAGATAATATTACTACTACTACTAATACTACTAGTGTAAATAAAGCAATTGAAATGAAGATGAAAGAAATCCTAGTGAAAAATGAATAATGCTTGACAATGCTTCATCTAATCAAAATTCCAGATAATATTACTACTACTACTAATACTACTAGTGGAAATAAAGCAATTGAAATGAAGATGAAAGAAATCCTAGTGAAAATTGAAGAATGCTTGACAATGCTTCATCTAATCAAAATTCCAGATAATATTACTACTACTAATACTACTAGTGGAAATAAAGCAATTGAAATGAAGATGAAAGAAATCCTAGTCAAAAATGAAGAATGCTTGACAATGCTTCTTCTGATAAATATTAAAAAAATTAATTTAATTACTTCTGCCATTTTCTTTTTATAAAAGAAATCTGTTTATCATCTTTTTGTTTAGAAGTCATAGATTTCTTGTTCAAAGTTTTTTTTTTTTTTCATTTAAATTCTTCAAAATAAATGTTTGTAACCAAAAAAGAATAGAACATTTGTTTCCATGGAAATTTGGCCATTATTATTTCTTTTTTAAATCAGTCAGTTACGTGCCATACATGATACATGCTTGGGTGATCATGTCTCTTTTGATCTATGACTGACTTGGCAGAAGATTTTTCTGCAGTAGGTTGACGTTTCTTTGTGTGATAGACTGGTTGCCCACCAAGGCAAGAGAATTTACTGTCCTGCTATTCAGACCATAGCCAAAGGAAAAAGAGATGCATTAATATTTTTCCCTAAGAGTGTTTGCGCAGAAATGAGTGCAACAAATTCAACTAGAATTGGCTCTCTGCAATGCACATCCATGAGTTGTAAACTAACTAACCAGATGCAAGGGGAGATAACCCAATAACCTTCATGTTGCTTTTGTAGTCTTTTCAGTTTTTTGCTAATTAATCACCAATGTCCAAGGGGTACTGAAAATTATCCTCTCTGACCAACTTTCTAAAAATTGACCAAATGTTGGATGATTTTTTTTTTAAAGAGTTTTTTGGTCATGCCTGAGAACCTCCATAATACGACTGCTGATGTCCCTGCATGATGCAGAATAAATCACTGGTGTTAATCACGGCCTCTTTCTTTCTTTTAAGGGAAATGGTAATTATCTAAGATTTAATGAACACGTTCACTTTCTAGATTTAATTCTCAAACTGATGGATTCATTATGATCAGCAATAAAATGCTATGAAAAAGGATTTTACTAACATCAAAAGATATTAATGATAGAGTTTTCCCTATTGACGTTTGAGGTGTTTTTTGGTTGAGACTTTGAAAGGAGTCGCTAATATTCATTTTTAAATAATATTTCATTGCAAGCATCAGAAGTCTTTCTTTAAGAAAATAAAAACAAGAATCTGGAAAAAGGATGAAAATTAAAAAAATTATGTTCTGTATTCATAATTACACACATATTTTAATTGCAGGTTGAATTAATATATTATCTGCTGATAAACCCAATTAAAATTTGCAATAAAAGATTCAAGATAGTCTCGAAACTTTTTATTTTAACAAATTCATTTGGATATTTGAACGAAGCATTAGATAATAAGCATGTCGTCTGTTCAATGCTATAAAACCAAAACAGAGTAGAACGTTTTGCTAAAGTTAATTAGAATGCTTTAAATAAGGCCATGGTATAAAAGCAAAAATAAAAACCCTAACAAAAGCTTACATGCTGCAACACATCAAATAAATGCTTATTTTTTTTTAAAAATTTTTAATCCAATATATGGATGTGCACAAATGAAACTAAGAAGAAGGCTTGCTAGGTGGTTGATGGATGCTGCTCCGTGATGGAAGAAGCATTGTCAAGCATTATTCATTTTTGACTAGGATTTCTTTCATCTTCATTTCAATTGCTTTATTTCCACTAGTAGTATTAGTCATAGTAATATTATCTGGATTTTTGAAAGTTTTACCTTTCTATTCATTTCAGCAAATTATACTGTTACTGCCAGTCGTTTGCGGCACCTGAAATTATTCAAAGTACTTGGTTTCAATAAACACTCTTCCTTCCTTCTTTGTTCATTTGCTCAACGTCACACTAACCAAAGTTTTTTCGCTTGTCCTGTCCTCTACCTCACAGACTTGCATTTCATGCCTACATCGGTGGGGAACTACTATTTGCACAAGGGACTCAATTCTCACTCGCACGGGACTTATTATTTCATAAATTCAACTTGTTTTGAATTCTTATTTTTTTCATTGCACAACTATGGAAGTCAGAATAATCCATTTCACTTTTAATGGTGGTCACGATAAGTCTTCTCATTCCTCACATCTACTGCTATTAACCACTGCTTCAAAAAGTAGTTAAAAACTGTTGGCTGACAAGAATGTCATGTGACCTTATCTAAGGGCAAAGAAGTGACATTCAACAGTCAAGGATGTTTTACTTGAAAATGTCAGTCATATAAGTAATTACAAGATCTTTGTAATTCCATCAACTCCTCTTCCTCTCCAATCCAGGATGGTAGTACCTGTTTATGTCTAAACTGAGCAAATAGTTAACCCCACAAACTGGGGTTGGTCCTGGGTATAACAAACTGCATCCAACAGTGAGTTCTCTGATCAGGAGGATTTGAAGGGCATGGAACTACCTTTTGATTACCACTGTTCCCAGATCCACTATGACCCAAGAAGATGGCATCTTTTAGAATAGAAGATATGAGCAAATAGTTAACCCTTAAAGTACAATCAATTAACTATGAAGGCATGAAAATTGATTTTTGTAGTAAAAATATCAGCAATACATTTTGAAAAAAAAAAAAAATGATTTATCAGCAATACATTTGAATCTCAACCAAAAAACCCTCTTTACAAAACTCCATCAACAAAACCTGATCTACAAAATGATTTCTTACATTTTTTATTTATATGAATCCATTGTAAAAAAATCATGTCAGCATTAAATAACCCATTGAAGTGTTGATATGCCATAAAATCAGAAATGCATTGGCAAGTAATTTCCTTTCAGCAAGGAACAATCTCTTACCTGACCTTATTGCCTTGACCTTCAAAAATTTCCAGTTGCCTTGCTATTTATCTTGAGTTGAGGGCAATGGTCATGACCTTCTCATCTGCAATAAAAATCATTCTTGCTTGGTGCTTGAATGAAGTTCATCTATTCTCTGTACCATTAACCCCTGCCCACTCCTGCCTACCCCTGCCCACTCCTGCCCACCCCTGCTGACAATGGAATAATGGATGCATAATTTGCCAGCTTATCCGTTGGTTCAGTGTTCAAATCATGCCAGGGCCCCTTTTTCTGTAAATTGATAACACATTTCATGTCAGATCTGGAAATGAAATTTGATTTCTATTAGTTTGAAACAAATAGGTAGACTTCTACTGTAAATAACCTAATCATACTGAGGGAGCTTGCTAAGTCCTGTAGCACTCTAAATGTCAAAAGATCCATTAATATCATTACTGCAATCAATACTCAATAAAATTTTTATTTTCGTCATTCAACAACTGCGTTTTCTCTTTTCTTTGCACGTTATTTTTGTTTCTAACTTTCTTGACAAGTTTGTGAAATAAAAAGTTTTCAGTAAAATTACTTTTACCATGAGACTTCTGTTGCTTGATAACAAAGTTTTAGAGCTGATACATTCTCTGGATGTTTCAATTATAATTCTGTATAGCAGCAAAGATACAAGATTTAAACTGATACCAGTGGAGCTTGCTATGTGATGTATAAACACCTCTTCCACACACCCTTAGTAAAAGAATCCCATCAACATTCTTACATCAATATTCCTCCTAACTTCTGCTCTTTCTGTTGATACCCTTGTAATCTTTACAGTTAGTATTTTTACAAATTAGGTTTTTCTAGAAATATTATGGTTTTTCTTTAATATTGAAATGCTACTCTTTTTTTATGATATATAAAAATATTTAATATATAATTTTTTTTTTTGAGGTTTTTTCTTCAATTTCTTTGATATCACAATATAAAAGATTTGCTACATTAGGTATCAAGCTGTAAGGGTTTAAGATGTAAGTTCCAAATTTAATTTAAAACTCTTTTGCCTTCATGACATTTAAATCTGATTTCATTTGTTATGAGATGATAGTTTAGATAATTTTGAGAAATGGTTTTTATCTTTCTCAGATTTGTCTGAATTACTGAAATCATTTTTTTTCATTGATTGTTACTCTATCATTTTGACTGATTCCTTCTACAGTCTTTGTCAGATGTTCTTTTTGTTTTTTAATCATTTCACCTCAAGAAAGGTGGGACCACTACTAGTACCCAGAGGGTTACAGTGAGAGAAAAGACCGAGTACAGGAGCTATTGAAGAAAGGATGAACAGGATTAAAGAAGATGGCAGTTAATGTTGCATTTAAATTTTTGGAGATGGTAGCTTTCAGGAAAGCAAGGGAATTCCACAGGCTGGAAGTGCAAGAAAAGAAACCATTTGAGTAGAACTGGCAGTTACATTTAATTATTGTAAATGGTAAAAAGGTGGGACCTAGATGCCAATCTAGTAGCATACTTAAATTCATGTGGTTGGGATACCAAGGGAAAAAAATTGTCAAAGCAGTTGCCATCAAAATATTTGTAGAAAAGACATCTTATTCCCATGGTTGTCATAATAAATGAAAAGTTATAAAATATCAAAGAATTCTGAATTCTTTTTAAACAAATCAAAAAATTATTTAAAAAAGAAGTAAATATGAGTCATAGAAATAACTAATTTCATTAAGACAATGTCGTGGAGTTATTTTCACCGTGGAGGCTAGTATTTCTGCTAAAGTCGATCCTAATAGGTTTGAAGTACAAAACGTTAGGAACTTGATATAATATGTATTATGCAGTGTAATCTTGCCAGGTCGCTGACTACTTTTGTATTTGACTAACTGTCGACTACTATCATCCAACATTGACTGACCCTCATTCCTCTTACTACTCCTACTTAAATTAGGTGGGAGAGTCTATTCACTACAGAATAAGTGTGTTTCAACATAAGAGACAAAAAATAAGAAAACCTCAATTTGCAGTAATCAAAAGCAATATTTACCCAAATATACCAGCAACAATATTGATAGTTTACTTTTTTTGTTTTTTACAGTGATACTCACCTCTGTAAGGCCTGAAAGCCACTTGAGATAGAGGGTTACAGAGTAAGAGCCACAATTTATGTGAATATATGGGTAAGATAATGGTTAATTTCAGACTTGAACAGGCTAAGACTGTAGTGATTGGGAAAACATCATCTTGGGAGTTGGTTACACAGAACAGCAGTCTAACCAATGAAATATGAAGGAAATGAGGGTCGTTTGCTACAATGCGTTTTTGCATGATGAGTATTAACCATGATGAGGACTTGCTGCCAGATGCAGTCTACCGTCATGCCCAGGACCCCAATCTTTTGTTACCAAATAAATTATTGCAAATATTACTAATAAAACGAACATATAAAGCTGAAATTTCCATATATTTCTAAAGTAACATTGGCAGGCTAAAATTAATTTTACTGTGAAAATATTAACATGCTAAGAAAATGTAACACACAACCACAATTTTCTTTCAAAATTATTTCAATTCAAGTACTGCAATAAAAGTCACTAAGATGTAAGCCATCACTGAGCAACGGATGAAGTGATCAGCTATGGTTACATGCAAAATAAGTAACAGATTTGTCCAACAGAATCAATTAAGTTGGCAATCATCAACATTGGCCGAGCGGTTTCTGGTTCTTCATAAGTCTCCTCCATTCTTCTTTTTCAGACACAATCAGTTTGAGTTCATCTAATGTTTCAACCCAAGTGTTAATGAGCAGGATAGTGGGGAAAGATTTTGCCAGCCTCTCTCACTGTTGTCGGCCATGCTTTGAGTCTCAAAATATCACAGTCGAGGCTGATTCATTGCTTCAACACATAGACAATATTCCTACCAAACTATTGATTGGCAACACGCGTTCCCCTTCCAACAGGTGATTGGCAACACGCGTTCCCCCTTCCAACAGGTGAGTGGCAACACGCGTTCCCCTTCCAACAGGTGAGTGGCAACACGCGTTCCCCTTCCAACAGGTGAGTGGCAACACGCGTTCCCCTTCCAACAGGTGAGTGGCAACACGCCATTCCCCTTCCAACAGATGAGTGGCAACACGCATTCTTCTTCCCTGATCACCTGAGACACCTTTGCTGTTCAGGTCTTTATGAGACATATGGTGTTTTAACTTACACTGAGAGCATGTTGCAATAGTTTGGTATGAGTAATGTCTTTGGTTTTCTCCATAGATTTTGTTATTGTCCATGTCTTGGAGACATAAGAAAACTTAATTGTGGCTTTAAAGATTTGTATTTTTAGTGATCTTTTTATGCTGGATTTCCAGATTTTTTTAGTTTCTCGATTGCAATCCAAGATTTTGCCTTTCTTGTTTGCACGTCTTTTGCACAGCTGCTTATCCAGGAGCCACAATAGAGAATGCCTTCTGAACATTTCAAAATCTTGTTTTTTGCTAGCAGTTATGGCTCTTGCTATTGGTTATATGAAATGAATCCAGTTTTTGGTTTGTTAAAGTTCGGTCCAATATTTGCTGTAGCTTCAGTTACAAGAGAGCAGTCTCTGAGCATCATCAATAGTATCTGATAATAAAGCTATGTTATCCGCATCGTCTGTAAGAAATTTGACTGAATGTCTTCTTTAGTTTAGTGTTATACCAAGATTTTCATTTTTCCTAGTTACTGTTCTGATGGTGTAGTTCAATGTGATGAAGAGATCAGATATCAACGTGTCACCTTGTAATATTCCTGTGGGAATTTTAAAGAAAACTGTATTGCCATCTTCAGTTACAACTTTGAAATCCGTTTCTTTGTACATAACTGAGATTGCTTTAACAATTGCATCTGGCACAAGGTATGCTTGCCTCAAAACTTGAAAAAACGTTTGTCTCTTGGTAGAGTCAATTGCAATAAGCATTAACAAGAACCAGCCTATTTTACTGGCTAGGAAAAACACCCAGCATGCATTTGTGTGCTTTGGCCTATAAATTAGGGAGACCAAAAATGTTTTGCAGTTATTTTTACCAGAATGGGTCACCTCGAGGTGGTGTAATGGTTAACAAGTTTGTCTCACTAGAATCATTACAATTGAGTAGTGAGTTTGACACTGAGTGTCTCATACTTTTGGCCTTGTGTAACATCTAAGTGGCACTTAGAAAATCAACATACCTACCAAAATAGAACCCACAGTGTGAAAGAAACTGAAAGACCAGACAATAAAAGAACAGGTATCAAGGAAGACATAAGATAATTTTGGGTGTTTGGTTTTTATGGCACATCAACACCTTCGTGGGTCATTTATTGCCAACTAAACTATTTATTGCTGGTAATACCTTTTTCTTTCAACAATTTATTGTTGTTTTTTACATAAGTTTTGTGTCTAGTAATACATTTTTCTTTTCAAGTATCAAGATTCATTGGGATTTGTTTTAAAGGGCAGGGTCCCCAAGTCCTACCCTTGTTATTTAACCCATAACTGGAGGGATGGGATAGATTAATACCTTTTTCAAGGGTACCATTGCTTAAGTGAATGCAGGGTATTCAACTGGAATTCAAACTTGGCTCACCGATTTCTCTTTCCGAGCCGATATCCACTGCACCACAACACACATGTCACTATACACTTACAGCACCTGGTATTCCCAAGCAGTCACCCATCTAAGTACTGACCAGGCTCGAAACAAAATAGCTACTTTTGTAGTGATATGACAACATATATATTCATGCAATAATTTCTGAATAAAGACATAAAGAAATATATATATATGTGTCATCCGCAGAGAGATTTGTTTTGCGGTATCACAGCTCATCAGTACGGTTAGACTCCGATTGCTTTTAACCCAGGATTGAAACCTGACCAAACTGGCGTCAGTCGGTGATTCTATCTCTGAGCCATATAAAATGTATAAAGTCTGAAAATGTATATATATTTTCTTATTACCATTAACGTTTGCTACAAAAAACTTGACTAAACCATTTCAACATCAATGAAGTGTTTTGAATTCACCTCCGATAGCTTCTTGTTATAATCAAAGCTCTGTAAACATAACTGGAGTAAAACAATTCATTAGTAATGCACAGATTTTCAACTCAGGAGACTTAAGATTGTTAGATCGAAATTTGGTTTCATGGAATGATTGTTCAAATAAAGACCAATTTTAAATCCTGTTTTCCAGTTTAATTTTTATATTAGAGTTTTGTCAAATTTCTATTTATTTCGGCCATTTTGTTTCCATGTTAGGCAAATAATTTTTGCTACATGTGCCTTTAATTTAATATTCATAATTTTTAAATATTTTGTATTGATTTTAAAAGATCCCTCCCCACTTTATTGCTCATAGCTTTAAAGTCAATTCTTTATTTCTACTAGTCAAATCTTAATATGTAGAAAATAAGATATTTGAATTTATGATTTTTTTGAACAGAAAGAAAGGAAAAAAAAGAAAATAGATTCTGCTTTTGTCTGGAAAGAAAAATTTTGCAAAAGAAATTTCAAAAAACAAAAAAGCCAACAAATGTCAACCTATTAAAAAAAGACTTATTCAGAATCACCTCTATGGTGGACTTATAGATAAAGAAAAAAATAAAGACAAACAAAAATCTTTGTTTTTTAGAGGATGAAATACTCCTGAACAAAAATGAAGAAATGAAACGTATGAAGACCAATAACAGCCAAATCACCAAAGATTAAGAAGATTATTACTGACAACACTGAGGCTTGAGATTTGCTCTCTTGTTGGAAGTCCTCACCCCCAAATATTACAAAGCTTTTGGAAAGAGCCAAGAGTTACACACACCTTGTAAAAGAAGTAGAACTCTTGGAAGACTCACTCCCAACAAGAAATAAAAACGTCAAGAAAAAAAATCTTGTCAGTCCCTGTGGTGGACAAGCATTCACACAAAATTTGTCATTCCACAAAAAACAGTGGTTATATCACTGGAGCCCCTGGGCGAAAACCACAAAGAATATATACTGCTATGCACACCCGAAAAATGCAAAAAAGTTGCAAGTCAGGAACTAATGACAAAAGATTTTTTTAACCGAGTAAAGATGTGCGTCGTGGTACAGTGGATATCGACTCGGAATGACAAATCGGGGAGCCGAGTTCAAATTCCACTTGAATTCCTTGCATTCACTTATGCACAATTACCCTTGGGAAAGGTATTAATCTGTCTCTTTCCTCCAGTTATGGGTTAAATAATAGGACAGATTGGGTTCTCTAGCCTTGGCTGGCAACCAGTCTACCGCAGAAAGCAATGGCAACCTACTGCAGGATAATCTTCTGCCCAGTCAGTCATGTCTCTTTCAATTCTCATCACATTCCTAGATTGAATATATTTGCAAATGCATGAAAATGGTGAATTCTGGGAGAAAGATGTCAGTAAGAAGTTCATACAGTCATACAAGGAAAAAGCCCAGCATTTAGCCCGAAGCAAGTGCTCCTTTCACCATGAATTTGATTAGCTCTGAAGTTTCTCTTATGGACAATAGATGGCCTCTCCAATGTCCAGCTATTGTCCCATGAGACATTGTGTTAGATGTTAGTTAGTGGGGGCTATTCCAGATGGTCTCACCAGTCAGACTAATTTAACAAAGCAGGATGCTTGCTATGTTTGGCCTTGGGAATCTTAGTTAAAATACCTAACAATGAGGCATCACTCACCTGGCTAGTGTTGTGAGGGGTTCTGAGTCAGCAAAATACTTTGGAGAATTTATCAAGCCGGCTGAACAAACAATGTTCTCTGCAATGAGTCAAGAGACCCTGGGTTACACTTTCTTCCACTGCAAGGTTTTAGTTTCATTGTGCAAGACATCATGGTTCGCATGCTGCACAGAAAGTTACTTTGTCCTTGAAACCAGTTCAGTTTGTTGCAATATGGTTCCATTGTTAACCAAGACTGAACACTATGTGTTCTTGTGTTTGCTAGGTTTTATGTGAGTCATGATACACATTATGCATCAAAAGGAATTCTAGAAAAACGAGAAGTTTACCTCTTCCCAACTGTATTTTTTATAATAAAATCGCCCCAAGCAAGGCATTTTACTGCCAGTTTTGCAGGGGGTTACATAGGAGGAAAGTTATAAGAAAGAGTGACAGGTTATAGGGGGTGTCAGGAAGTTAGTAAGAGAAGGATGAGAATACTGATGAGAGTGGAGTGGACGGAGAAAGGAGCATGAGAAAAGGATGACTGTGTTCATAAAGTGAGGGATCAGTTTATATATTGATATATATTGATTGTAATATAAAATTGATCCCTCACTTTATATCAACACTATAATAGTGTAGATTCTTTTTTTAATAATCATATTGTCCCAAGCAAGGCATTTAACTGCCACTGTTTTGCAGGGGGTTACATAAAAGGACAGTTATTAGAAAGAGTGACAGGTTATAGGCGGTGTCAGGAAGTGGGTAAGAGAAAGATAAGATTACTGATGAGAGTGGAGTGGATGGAGAAAGGAGCATGAGAGAGAGGATGCTGGTAAGTGAGATAGGATATGACTATTGACTTTACAATTAAATTCTTGGAGATTGTAGATGTCGGGGAAGCAAGTAAATGGAAGGGAATTCCACAGGCAGGAAGTGCCAAAAAAAGAAGCTGCTGGAGTAGAATTTGCATTTACATTTTATTGGTTTCACAGTAAAAGGGTGGGACCTAGTTGCTAATTTTGTGGCTTGAGTAAATTCATGTATAGGGGCACCAGTAAACTCAGTTCATCAGAGCAGAAGCCGTGAAAGTATTTGTAGAAGAGACACAGGGAAGCCACATTGCGCCGGTGAGAAAGTGACTATATCTGAGCTGCCAAGTCAGGATCAATCACATTACAGATTCTTTGTTGGATTTTATCAATGACATCTAGGTGGATAGCAGCAGCACTATTCAATGCATGGGCGGATGGTAGATTTATATATGTGCAGGATTTTTTTCAGACAGGTAAAACTTCCTGGCCTTACACAGAGAACCGACTTTCTTAGCAGTGGCTTTAGCTATGGATTTTATATAGTCATTCCACTTGAGGTCTATTGTGAGAGTTAACCCAAGGAAGCGCAGTGTTTTGCTTTCAGGGAGAATAGCCTGATCCATGCTGATTGGTGGGGGGTAGGATTTTAAGTATCAGCCTAAGATCAAGATTAGGATGAAAAGGTAATGACTATCAAGCAGAATTTGCCAAAAAGTGGGTGAATCTTACACAAAACATCAGTGAAAGAAGCCAACTTGGGGGTGGTATTATGATATGAGTTCGGCAACTGGATTTGTAGAACACTGTAGCAAATTTTGGCAACCCCACAAAAAAAAAAAAAAAGAAAAAAGAAAAAAAAGAAAAAAGAAAGAAAAAGAAAAAAAAAGGGAAAAAAAAGGAAAAAAAGGAAAAAAAGAAAAAGAAAGAAAAAAGAAAGAAAAAGGTTCATTTAAGCTTGTCTTGCCTTTTAGTTTTTTATGCTAATTTAACTTAGCTTGGGAACATATGCTCATTGGCCTCTTATTTCTGTCCACATTTTCTTTAGTTAAATTTCCCCTCCCTCCTCTGTTCAGTCAGTTAATCATTTAAGTGCCATACGTGATACACACTTGGGCGAACATGTCTCGAAAGAGACATGACTGACTGGGCAGAAGATTATTCCGCAGTAGGTTGCCATTGTTTTCTGTGGTAGACTGGTTGCCGACCAAGGCTATAGAACCCAATCAGTCCTGTTATTTAACCCATAACTGGAAGGAATGGGCGGATTAATACCTTTTCCACGGGTATTTGCATGCAAATGAATGCAGTGAATTTCACTGGAATTTGAACTTGGCTCCCCGATTTCTCGTTCCGAGCCGATATCCACTGCACCACAATGCACCTCCCCTGTTAGGTGACCAGAAATATCAGTTCCCTGATTGATAGAGACCTTTCATTTTTCAAGTGTTTATCACGTTTGCCGTGTCTGAGCGTCTGGTTGTGGATGTGCAGTTGATTTAATAATCGGTTATAATTCATCCATGTCCCACATTAATTTTGTTCAGTTAACTCATTTCTGCAACAAGGATTGCTTTTTTTTCACCACCATTTTGTTTAGTTTCTTGTACAGTATAACCCTGATATAAGATAAACCCGGATATAAGAGAGCGTTTTCTCTGGTCCCAAATTAGAGCCTGTGGTAATGTATATAAAATAGACCAGACACAGATATAAGAGAAAGACGGATATAAGGGAGCTTTTATCTGGTCCGGACAACTCTCTTATATCAGGGTTACACTGTATATAAAGTATTATATGCATTGTAAATATTCATTAGGTTGTCATTTTTTATTTATTTATTTTTTTTTTATTTAATTCCCCACCTACTACAGACAAATTGTACATATGTGGACAAGTTGGGACTTCAAAGAGACTGAGGTGGCACAAGGCTAGGTAAGTTTCATATAAGAGATTGATGAGAAGCCTTCCTATCCCTCTTTTTGGCCTTGTGCCACATTCTCTCTTTCATTTCAAAAAATAAATATTAGTTGCCTGTTGAACTGGTAGAATAGTTTGGGAATGGCCAGACTTTTTGCTACCTGATAATATCTAGAAAAATTTAACAATATCAACATTTTAATTTGGCTTCCATAGGGGGTGATCAATTTACAATAAATTTACACAGCAAAATAGACCCCATCACCAATTTTTTTTTTTTTTTTCATTCCCCACCTGCTACAGACAAATTGTATGACTAGTTGGGACTTCACCAAGACTGAGGTATTATGGTTGTTGTCGTGTGATTGTGAACAATGTGGTGTCTTGGTGTAAGGAACATTGTATAATTTGTTTGAGTCAATGATTGTGGCTAGCTAAGTTTAATATAAGAGATCGATGACAAGCCATCCCACCCCCTCTTTTTGGCCTTGTGCCACATTCTCTCTTTCATTTCAAAAAATAAATATTAGTCATCTGGGGAACTGATAGAATAATTCGGGAGTGATCAGACTTTTTGCTGAAGAATTTAACAATATCAACATTTTGGTTTGGTTTCCATAGGAGTTGGTCAACTTACAATGAATTTACACAGCAAAATAAACCCCATATCCTAATTAACTTTTATAAAATTTAACAAAAAAATATTTTTTGATAATTGTGATCTGGAGTGTTATAATAATAACTAGCAGTATAGCCCGGCGTTGCTCGGGTGTAATGAAAGCTTTAAAACTAATCCATGGTCCTGGAGCTCAGATTCTTTGGACGTTAGCAAAAAAGACTAAAAAGCAATAGTTGATTCCAGTTAAAGTGAAACCGTAGACTGAAAGAAAAATGAATGGATGCAAGTCAAATTTTGATTTCCTGGGATCGATATCAAACTTTCTGCACTATTGTAAGAACTGCAACCTTGAAACTTCTGAATATTGTTTCTTATGTCTTTGTCTATGAGTGTATCAAATTTGATTAAAATCGGACCACTCCTTCTACAACCTGATTTTTGGAATTATCGATTTTCAATATTTATCGGGGGGGTACCTCGACACAAAACCTAGCTAAGAACACCAGCAGACGCTTATAGTACAACTGTGTAAATTTTCAAGAAAATTGGTTCAGCCGTTTCGGAGTCTATAGGTAACGGATACACACACACACACAGACACAAAGTTCCATTTATAAATAAGTTTAGATGAAAATAAATTTTATTAGAATGAGTATTTCAGGTTGCAGTGTCTATCACCGAACTCCAGTTATTTTCCAGCTATTTCACTCATAATTTTAGAAATATGTGGAAGGATGATAATTGTTGTGGAGTAGTTTTTGCACTCAAGGTTACAATTGGGCTATGTTGGTTGCTAATCGACTTTATGCACCCAAAATGTTAGGAACTTACTAATCTGCCACTGTAAACCGACTCCTTAGCATTCGGCTAACTGCCGACTAATATCAACTGCCTGGTAGTTAACTCTTATTAATATAGGAGGGAGGGTCCATTATCTGAGGAATAGGTGTGTTTCCCCATAACAATAATACAAATATATTCATTTATTATTTGGGGGGGTTATTTTAGAATGTGTTTTTAAGGAATGGAAATTAGAAGCAATTATTATGACTATACACGTATTCTCAAATCATTTGAGGATTCAAGTTGTAAACTTGCAATCAAAAGGCTAAACTCCATAATTTTTATATCAAGACTTGCATTGCATCTGTTCAATCTTTAAAGTAATTTAGCTGCTGCATAAATACAAAAATGTGTTTTAAAATAAACACAAAAAAAAACAGAGTGAGAGAGACTTCCTTCATTTGATGCTTCAAAATCTAATCAAAAGATATTTGTTGCATTTGCATAGAAAATAGCTTAAGGCATTCATTTACATGACACATAAAAGTTTCAAATAAGAGAAAGTCATCATTCATGAGAAGAGTCACCGTTTTCAAAAAAGAAGATGAAAAATTTTATCCAGAAATTTTGCTGAACAAATTGAGTTAGTCAATTTTTTAAGAAGCTAAAACGATTTTGTTAAAGTCAAAAAATCTCAGAGCGTTTTGATGCAACATTAAACTTTTGTGTGTGGCAGAATCTTCAAAAAATGTCTTTTATTCATTCATATACAAAATACATGAATAACCCTTTTCTCGCACTTCTTGCCTGTGGAATTCCCCTTTTTTGCACTTCCCGCCTGTGGAATTCCCTTCCACATACTTGCTTCCCCGACAGCTACAATCTCCAGGAGTTTAAATGTAAGGTCAATAGACACCTCCTAACACACTAACTCACATTCATTCTCTCAAACACTCTTCCCATCTACCCAACCCTCATCCTTGGTATCCTTACCTGTCTATCACCCTCCTTCTGACATTTCCTATATCTAACCACTCTTTCTCACCACCTTCTCCTATGTAACCCCCTGCACAATAGTGGCAGTGGAATGACTTGCTTGGGGTGAAATGATTAAAAAAAAAAAAAAAGAAATTCTAATTCTTTTTATTGTCTTCAGTTTTTAACACTTTTGAGCTGATATAATATTTGATCTTGCACAAATTTATATTGCATTTGCTGGCCTTTTGATGACATCTTTTTTTACTCTTCTTTTTCCTTCGTCTAGAACACGACAGTTTGATAAACTCACGGCGACTGAGTCTTAAAGTTTTATATTTCTGGAGCATAAAAAAGTCACTCGGACTTCTTTCCCCGACAAATGAGGCAACTTTGTATTTTATTACACCAAAACTAGTAATATCAAACTTTGACCTTGACATCATAATCATGTCACAGGACTAAAATAGTTTCTCTGATTTAGACTTTGGTGGAGGAGGGGAAACCGAAAAAAAATAAACACACTGATTTCTAGAAGTTACTTAATAATATTTTGGCAAGTAATCAATATTTTTTGTAATCTGATATTATTTGTCATTATGGCAGATGTTATGTTTTGTGGTTACACATGTTTGAATAAATATACCTGTTTTTTTTTTTTTAAGTGAAATTGAAGAAAAACGTACTTTTCAACAAATAGTGAACTTGTATTCCATTTTCAAGCAAAGTATGATTTACCATTAAGTCATGGGCAGGGCCATCAAAGTAAAGTAAAGCATTTCATAGTCACCCTGTCTGGGGAAAGCATATCACTGATAGGTATCCTTCTAAGTTAGTATCTGTTAACTGTTTTTTGTACCTAAAATGGAAAAAGTAATTTTAATTCAATTAACAGAGTTTTTCATCTGTTTTAATGCCAAGGTGCATATGATACACAGTGAAAGTGTATATCATATCATATAATATCACAGTGAAAGTGTGCTGCAGTGTTATTCAGCACAATATTCAGTGCTAAACAGATATACACAGAACAGTTCAATAGTCACAAGAACAGACAAGAGAGAACTTACAAGAATGACACTCAAATATCATACTTCAAATGCTACTATTCTTTACTTAAATAGATCATTTCAGAACATGAGCCATTCCATCATTTACAGTGCTGTAGGGGTGTCAGCCGCTCTACAAGAAACATTATGTCAAAACAAGATCTTACTCAATAAACCGAATGATAGCACATCACCAGAAAAATACTATTATTTAACAATGTGAAAATGCATTAATTGTTGTCTCAGCAGAAGTGGGGTAGAGCTGGTCAACATTAACTATCCTTGACCTTAGCTAATCAGATTCATGACCCATTCATTCATTACAATTAACTCATTCACTACAAGAATTCATCCATCAACACTCAATCAGTTATATACCACAATGCAACATGTTCACAGGAGACCTTTAAAAATCACATGAAAGAAAAACATATTTATTCAAACATATCGCTCATTCAGTAAAATGAATTGGAGCACTCTAGCTATTGGGTGCGTAATATGATATGTGCTAAAAAGACTGCCTTCTTCCACCGAACGCCCCATGGCTCATGGGTATAGTTGCCGACTGACGCCAATTCGGTCAGGTTTCGAGCCTGGGTTATGTAGCAATCGGAGTCTAACTGTACTGATGAGCTGTGATACAGCGAAACAGATCTGTCTGCAGATGACAATATATATATATATATATAATACCCAAGCGGTCACCCATCTAAGTACTGATGAGGCTCAACGTTGCTTAACTTCGGTGATCGAGTGGGAACCGGTGTATTCAACATGACATGACCGTAATACCAGGTGCTGTAAACGTTTATTGATGGATGTGCGTTATGGTGCGGTGGATGTCAGCTTGGAAAGGGAAATGGGTGAGCCAAGTCTCAATTCCAGTTGAGCACTCTACATTCAGTTATGCACTGGTACCCTTGAGAAAGGTATTAATCTGTTCCTTCCCTCCAGTTATGGGTTAAATAACCGAGGTCTGCTGTTCATGCGATCTGTAGCGAACTTCTGCACTGATTTGTGTGGATGGTGCTACACAAGCATTCACCAAACAATTCTGTGTGTGGCAGTCTAACTGAGTCTACTGCTATATCGTGTTAAATACACCAGTTCTCGTCCGATCACCGAAGTTAAGCAACATCGAGCCTGGTCAACACTTAGATGGGTGACCGTTTGGGAATACCAGGTGCTGTAGCTGTAAGGAGCAAGAATGGTTCACCAGTCCTCCAGGTTTGGGGGTTGGGTACAGGGCTGACAACTCTGCCTCATAAAAAACAGTTTGTTACAGAAACAGTAACAAAAAGTTACTGCCCTATACACCATTAGGTGTAAAAGGGTAGGATGATGACGAGTAACTGAGTTAGACACTCATACGTTGAAATCGACGGGAGAGTCCATAATATATATAATGATCATGATATGAAGTAAAAAGAGATGAACCCAGAAAATGAAGCTAAAATATAAACTACAATAAATTTGTCCACCCTATAAAACAATAAGAGTGGTTATATTTATGTCTATAGACATAATCAAGAAGCACACTCACTAATGGATAGGGAAATTTCAGAATAAACAACAGAGAGGGAAAAAATCAAAAGCTGATCCAGTCAAGATGAAACCAGGAAACCCAAAACCAAACTGGGGAGGTTGGGAATCTTGACCTGAAACATAATAAAAGAGAATGTCAGGAACAAACCAGAAACCACACCTGCTCACATTAACTAGGTAAACAAGGAGAGTCTAAATTAACCAGAGAAGGGTTTCATGAAAAACCAACCAATTGTGATTAAGGAGACTTAAAAAAAAAGATCAAGTCTAGCTAGCCCTGTTCACATGAACCAGCACACCACTTTTATCCACCTTCCACTGACAAGCACTTTCTATCAGATTTTATCTTTATCTCAAGCTGATGCCAAAAATTTCAATTGAATCCTAGTATGAACAATGTTCCCTTCATTCACAACATCCAAACGAGCATTCTTGCTACAACTAGCAATGCGAGAAACACCATCCATTTCACCCCATAATATGGAGTGATGCATATGTGAGATCAATGCAATATAGTCCCAGGAAGGTTCTATATAGGGTCAGACACACCCTGTCTCTTAGCTGGGTAAGGAGGGGAACCAGCACCAAAACAAAGTAGATGCATCAGTGGACAACTTTCAGATCTGACCAAGTTAGCACAAAAGCGAGTGACTGCTTCCTGTTTACCTGTACAACAGCACTAGGGAGGGGCAATGCAGGAGGCTGATCCACCTGCAGAAATCAGGTTTTCATCAAGCAGCCTGCAGGACAACTGCAGGTCCTGATGTTCTAAATTGACCAGCATGGTCTGATCATAATCTGTCTTCCCTGTGAAATTCTGCACCCATATTCACAGCCTTGTTAGACATCATGTTTCACCTATGCCTAACTACCTGACCCTGGTAACACTTGCTCACCTCATGCTCCAGAGCCTGCCTAGTTAAACTTATCTCTAGGGAATCCTCTCAGCCTCTACCCAGGTCACATTATCGTTAAGAGTGTTCACCTTGTTAGCCTTAACTAGAGCTATATTTGGTGGTGAAAAAACTAATCCTATCCTTAAATCACTCCTTCCACCTCCACTAGTTTCCACTGCACTAATTTAATTAGCTGTTGTTGATATTCCTGCCTGTTCAGTAAAGACAGATTGAACTTCCAGTGTCCAGCTATTCTAGGCCTAGCACCTAACACCATCTGGACACAGATGAGTCTATGGTTCAAATAGCCTAACCAGTGGAACGTGGGACAACCTAACAAATCTAGATAGACCTATTTCACCAACATTCTAGCCAGGATAGCTAGCTATCAAGGAGACCAAACTGCTTGATCAAATTCACAAAGCTATGATCACTCCACCACTCACTAGCTCCCTACGCACTATCTATTTTGGGGTCTAGGATGGCATTCCAGTCCCCCATTGAGACTAAGCACAATGAATTCACCAGTAATGGCCATAACTGTCGGAAAAAGGAGCCACGCTCCACCTGGTCATTGAGCACATAAACCACGATGACCCAAAGCAATCTACTGATCATGGGAATATCAATCATGATTAACTCCCCACCCCAATTCAGACAAGGTCACCCTCACACAGGATATGTTTAAATAACAAAGAAACGTGTTTGGCTAGCTTGTTCCCATATACTGACAACACATGAGCAACAACTTTGCAGAGTGTGTCTCCTGGATCGCAGCCAGATGCATTACCGAAAGACAAAAGATCTCGACGCAGACAGCCTTGCTCTGATTCCTCAAGCTCCTCGCATTCAAGTTGCCTAGCTTGATTGCCATTTTTTAAGTTTGCTCCCTTATTTACATACTGGATAGAAATCCATGGGAGTCCAGACCCCAACAGATTGTCCCGGACTACAAGTACCAATATCAGCTTTAATTCATCCGTCTGTGACAATACCCGCCAATGCAAATTGGGTATGTTAGTTTTTGCGGGGTTATGAAGGAAAAACCGTGACCTACTCTGTGTACATTTGGGTAATTTTCCGCAATTCAGAAGACCCTATTTTAGAAAGGAGTCCTTGGCTCCTGCCAAGTGGTCCCATACTTTTAGATCACTCCCCTATGTTTCTTATTAAGGTAATTAATTATTATTAAAGGAAGTGAAGAAAATTCTTGTGGTATTCCACTAACTTTTTCTCAATATGAGTACATCTGAATAAACACCTCAAGAGGGACTTCCTCTGAACAAACACCTCAAGAGGGACTTCCTCTGAACAAACACCTCAAGAGGGACTTCCTCTGAACAAACACCTCAAGAGGGACTTCCTCTGAACAAACACCTCAAGAGGGACTTCCTCTGAACAAACACCTCAAGAGGGACTTCCTCTGAACAAACACCTCAAGAGGGACTTCCTCTGAACAAACACCTCAAGAGGGACTTCCTCTGAACAAACACCTCAAGAGGGACTTCCTCTGAACAAACACCTCAAGAGGGACTTCCTCTGAACAAACACATCAAGAGGGACTTCCTCTGAACAAACACCTCAAGAGGGACTTCCTCTGAACAAACACCTCAAGAGGGACTTCCTCTGAACAAACACCTCAAGAGGGACTTCCTCTGAACAAACACCTCAAGAGGGACTTCCTCTGAACAAACACCTCAAGAGGGACTTCCTCTGAACAAACACATCAAGAGGGACTTCCTCTGAACAAACACATCAAGAGGGACTTCCTCTGAACAAACACCTCAAGAGGGACTTCCTCTGAACAAACACCTCAAGAGGGACTTCCTCTGAACAAACACCTCAAGAGGGACTTCCTCTGAACAAACACCTCAAGAGGGACTTCCTCTGAACAAACACCTCAAGAGGGACTTCCTCTGAACAAACACATCAAGAGGGACTTCCTCTGAACAAACACCTCAAGAGGGACTTCCTCTGAACAAACACCTCAAGAGGGACTTCCTCTGAACAAACACCTCAAGAGGGACTTCCTCTGAACAAACACCTCAAGAGGGACTTCCTCTGAACAAACACCTCAAGAGGGACTTCCTCTGAACAAACACCTCAAGAGGGACTTCCTCTGAACAAACACATCAAGAGGGACTTCCTCTGAACAAACGCCTCAAGAGGGACTTCCTCTGAACAAACGCCTCAAGAGGGACTTCCTCTGAACAAACGCCTCAAGAGGGACTTCCTCTGAACAAACGCCTCAAGAGGGACTTCCTCTGAACAAATGCCTCAAGAGGGACTTCCTCTGAACAAACACCTCAAGAGGGACTTCCTCTGAACAAACACCTCAAGAGGGACTTCCTCTGAACAAACACCTCAAGAGGGACTTCCTCTGAACAAACACCTCAAGAGGGACTTCCTCTGAACAAACACCTCAAGAGGGACTTCCTCTGAACAAACGCCTCAAGAGGGACTTCCTCTGAACAAACGCCTCAAGAGGGACTTCCTCTGAACAAACACCTCAAGAGGGACTTCCTCTGAACAAACACCTCAAGAGGGACTTCCTCTGAACAAACACCTCAAGAGGGACTTCCTCTGAACAAACACCTCAAGAGGGACTTCCTCTGAACAAACACCTCAAGAGGGACTTCCTCTGAACAAACACCTCAAGAGGGACTTCCTCTGAACAAACACCTCAAGAGGGACTTCCTCTGAACAAACACCTCAAGAGGGACTTCCTCTGAACAAACACCTCAAGAGGGACTTCCTCTGAACAAACACATCAAGAGGGACTTCCTCTGAACAAACACCTCAAGAGGGACTTCCTCTGAACAAACACCTCAAGAGGGACTTCCTCTGAACAAACACCTCAAGAGGGACTTCCTCTGAACAAACACCTCAAGAGGGACTTCCTCTGAACAAACACCTCAAGAGGGACTTCCTCTGAACAAACACCTCAAGAGGGACTTCCTCTGAACAAACACATCAAGAGGGACTTCCTCTGAACAAACGCCTCAAGAGGGACTTCCTCTGAACAAACGCCTCAAGAGGGACTTCCTCTGAACAAACGCCTCAAGAGGGACTTCCTCTGAACAAACGCCTCAAGAGGGACTTCCTCTGAACAAACGCCTCAAGAGGGACTTCCTCTGAACAAACGCCTCAAGAGGGACTTCCTCTGAACAAACACCTCAAGAGGGACTTCCTCTGAACAAACACCTCAAGAGGGACTTCCTCTGAACAAACACCTCAAGAGGGACTTCCTCTGAACAAACACCTCAAGAGGGACTTCCTCTGAACAAACACCTCAAGAGGGACTTCCTCTGAACAAACGCCTCAAGAGGGACTTCCTCTGAACAAACGCCTCAAGAGGGACTTCCTCTGAACAAACGCCTCAAGAGGGACTTCCTCTGAACAAACGCCTCAAGAGGGACTTCCTCTGAACAAACGCCTCAAGAGGGACTTCCTCTGAACAAACGCCTCAAGAGGGACTTCCTCTGAACAAACGCCTCAAGAGGGACTTCCTCTGAACAAACGCCTCAAGAGGGACTTCCTCTGAACAAACACCTCAAGAGGGACTTCCTCTGAACAAACACCTCAAGAGGGACTTCCTCTGAACAAACACATCAAGAGGGACTTCCTCTGAACAAACACATCAAGAGGGACTTCCTCTGAACAAACACATCAAGAGGGACTTCCTCTGAACAAACACATCAAGAGGGACTTCCTCTGAACAAACACATCAAGAGGGACTTCCTCTGCAGTCTGAGCGCATTTGACAGATCATTTCCTCCTTGAGAATGAGTTTTGGGGAGGCTCTTATCCTCACTGGCATAAGAAATGTCTTTCTTGGAGAAACAGGAACAGATTGGAACTTGGAATGTTCCCTGACCCTTTCTGTCCTGCTCTGGCCAGATATTTTTTTTCTTTTCTTGTGTTTTTGTCCTCCTCTTCCACTTTCTTCCTTCCTCTTTTTAGAAACAAAGATTGAGGTGGAGGTATCTTCTTCACTTTCATACAAAGATCCTGGTGCTGCTGCTGCCACCACTACCATTCTGGATGCTGCTGTTGATCTAGTTGCTCTTGTTGTTGCAGCCATTCTTACTGCTGCCACTTCATCTGTTGCCACTGGGGTTGCTGCTGTGGCTTGTCATGGCTGCAGCTCCTGTTTTTGTTGTTTTCGCCTCTGTGGAATATCCTGCTGAGTGGGAGAGATTACTGCCTTCCGTCCCCTGCTTGCCACCTACTGCTACTTACTGGAACCATTAAGAGCCTGGCCAGACTCGTCTAACCCTGCTGCTTCTTTCACTGGTGCTGGTTGCTGGACTGTTTAGCTGATGGCACCATCATTCTTGCCAGACCATTCTTTAGCCAAATGTTCCATGGTGCTACAGGATCAGCAGTGGAGTCAAGAGCCTTCTACCACCACCAAAATCCTCCTACCACCATAAATCAGGATATCAGGGATGTCCATAAAATCACTTGCACAAATACATCCCCAGTGGAAATGCTCATCTTGCCATTGGCAGGTGTAACCACCCCAACCTAACCGTGTTGTTAAAAAAAAAAAAAGGCCCCCAAATGGTCATGACATATGTTAAAAGGCACTCCAACTGAAGTATGATTTTTGTCTTCCATGTGTTCAAATATTTTGTTTGTACCCTCACTGATTTAGTGACGAGGCCACTTCCTGCTAATAATTTAGCTTTCTCTGCTATCTCTAGCATAATGTCCCACAGGGTATTTGACCTTCTGGTGATTACTTTGCGGCTTATCTTGAAGCCTTTAAGAGCCTCCGCAATTATCTCTCTGATGATGCCGTTCAGTTTTCATCTCTTTATAGCCAAGGTCAGCAGGGAGGTCATTCAGGCAAAAACAACTGCTTTTAAAACTGAAGGAAGGTAATTCATTCATTGCCATTGATGAACTCTTTGAATTTCTCCTTTTCGGCCTCATAATGGAATTTCTCCTTTTCGGCCTCATAATGGAATTTCTCCTTTTCGGCCTCATAATGGAATTTCTCCTTTTCGGCCTCATAATGGAATTTCTCCTTTTCGGCCTCATAATGGAATTTCTCCTTTTCGGCCTCATAATGGAATTTCTCCTTTTCGGCCTCATAATGGAATTTCTCCTTTTCGGCCTCATAATCATCTTGGATATACATTGTGATATAATGGATATCGATTAGAAATAAGAAATCGAAATTCCAGTTGAATTTGTTGCATCCACTTTTGCACAAATACCCTAGGGAAAGGTATCAATCCATCTCTTCTCCCTCCAGCTATGGCTTAAATAACAGAACAGATTGGGTTCTATAGCCTTGGTTGGCAATCAGCCTACTGCAAGAAAATTTTTTGCCGAGTCAGTCATGGATTAAAAGTGAGGGGATCACCCAAGCATGACTGACTGAATAACCTGGCCATTCTTTGGTCTATTTAATGCTATTATGTCATTGGAATGGCTGGAGATGGATGATCTAGGCTCTTGAGAGATGCCTTCATATTAGTAATCACATGTCCAAATCAGTACACAAAAAAAGTTCAACCTAAATAAATATACTTCAGTATGCAAAATAATGACAAATAAGCAAGACTGAGATCAGTCAGTCAGTTAAGTGCCATACGTGATACATGCTTGGGTGATCATGTCTTGAAATAGACATGACTGACTGGGCAGAAGATTATCCCGCAGTAGTTTGCCATTGCTTTCTGCGGTAGACTGGTTGCTGACCAAGGCTATAGAACCCAATCTGTCCTGCTATTTGACTCATAGCTGGAGGGAGAAGAGATAGATTATATTACATTGTTATATTAAGTATAATTAGTGGGGGATCAGTTTATTACGTCAAAACAATAGAAAACCGATCCCCCCACTTTATGTCCAGTAGAAGTTTTAATTATGTTTCCACCTATTATATTCAGTCAGTCAGTTAAGTGCCATATGTGATACACACTTGGGTGATCATGTCTCGAAAGAGACATGACTGACTGGGCAGAAGATTGCCATTGCTTTCTGTGGTAGACTGGTTGCCGACCAAGGCTATAGAACCCAATCTGTCCTGTTATTTAACCCATAACTGGAAGGAATAGACGGATTGAAAGAAGTCATTTATATTTTAAACAATTTTGCCAGAAATGCATCACAAAACTAAGATTTCACAACTCATAAGACGACTAGAAAAACGTTTCCTGAGAAGAGATTTCAGTAAACATAATGTCTAAAGGTTAAATCCACTTTGGCAGGAAGGGAGACAACTTACTGCCACTGCTTAGAACAGATCCATTAAAAGTAGGAGTCTAATATCTTCAGAAATTTGTTAACCAAGGATGGGGAATCAATTTTCAATAAAACCATAAGAGTCAGCATAGTTAATACATTATATACAGCATTGATATATTAATATAAATGTTAGACTTTAAAGTGCACCACTTAGAAATGTGCACTCTTAAATACTGAAACCTTAAAAGAAGACTTGTTTTTGCTGTAATGGCTTCCTGTAGTTTAATGGTAAAGCACACAGCTTAAAAATATATTCAATTCCTGCCAGGGGAATACATTTTCTTTAGTAAAACATTAAATCTCCAGGCCAGTTCCCTGTTTTCAGAAACCAGCAATATTTACTCAAATATGTGTACCCACTATATATAAGGTTTATATCAATAAGACGATAAAATGCAATGTACACCCAAGAAAGGTCAAAGATTATATCTATCGAAATTATTTTTTTTTTTAATCATTTCACCCCAAGCAAGACAGTTTTACTGTCACTGTTGCACAGGGGGTTACATAGGGGAAAGTGATGAGAAAGAGGGGTTAGTTATAGGAAATGTCAGGACTGATGAGAATACCGAGAATGGAGGGGTTGAGTGGATGGAGAAAATAACTTGAGAGAACAGATGAGAGTTAGTGAGATAGGAGATGTCTATTGACCTTACATTTAAATTCCTGGAAATTGTAGCTGTCAGGGAAGCAAGTGCATGGGAGGGAATTTCACAAATGGAAAGTGCAAAAAAAGAAGATGTTAGAGTAAAAATTGCGGTTACATTTTATTGGTTTCACTGTAAAAGGGTGGGACCTAATTGCTTGTGTAAATTCATACATGGGGGCACCAGTGAGCTAAGTTCATTTGGAGCAGAAGCCGTAAAAGTATTTGTAGAAGAGGCACTGGGTAGCCATGTCACGCAGGTGAGAGAGCAACTGCAGCCAAGCTGCCAAATTGGTATCAATCACATTACAGATTCTCTGTTGAATTTTGTCAAGAACCTTGAGATGAATAGCAGGGCACCCAACCAGATGTGGCAGCAGAATTCAATACATGGGCAGATGGTAGATTTATGTATAGGATGGATCACGACAGGAAACACTTCCTGGCCTTGCACAGTGAACTGACCTTATGATTTTTTTTTAAAATGTCATAAATGAAGACAATTCTACAAAGATCTCAAATAATGAAAAGAATTCCAATGATTGGCAAGACAAAAAAATTTGGGAATTATATTTGACCAAAAAATGTTAAAAACAAAAGTAAAAATAATCTGAAAAAAAATTTAAAATTTAAAAATATTGAAAAGAAAAAGATTCCCTGTTGGAAAAATTATAAATTTTAGTCAAGTAATTTTATATCACTTCTCAATATAACCCAAAATGTTAAAATCTTCTATGTGCCTTGTCCCTTCAGGACGTAGGTGATCATGGCCTTCCACGTCTCCCTATTCCTGGTGTCTTGGAGCACACTTTCTCCTGTGACACCACGCAACCCCTGTTCTATCGTCCCTGCTGCTCAGGTCATTTAAATATGTTATCTGCTGCTTTTCTGTCTCTCCTTCCCTCTATCTGGCCTGTCAGTATCAGGTTCTCCAAGCCCTCCTTCCTCATTGCATGTCCCAGGAACTTTAGTTATCTCTTCCTAATGCTCAATATTAATTTCCTTTTTGTTGCCATCCTTTCCAAAACCTCATCATTGCTTACATGCTCGGTCCATGATATCCACAGCATCCTTCTGTAGAACCACATTTCAATTGATTCAAGTTTTTCATTCATATTTGATATTTTCCAGCATTCACTGCCAGATTAAAGAACTGACATCCCATAGCAATCCAGTACTCTCTTCTTTGTTTCTAGCGGAATTGTCCTGCCTCTTAATACTTTACTCAGCTTCTGGAACACATCCTTTGCCATGCTAATTCACCTTTGGATCTCAGTGTCGCACTTCCCATCCTTTGCTGGTGACCATGCATATACTGGTCCTATATCAGATTTGCTTCAGGGTTGCAGCAAGTTTATTTAGCCTAATTATTGCAAAATAATATCCCTGAAAAGACAAATGATTTGTTTTCCCAATGAAGAGTTATTATCTCTCATAACAATATTAGAATTATTTGCTCCTCTTGATATTCAGCAAGTGAATACAGTGAAAATAGGTCCCATTATTGTCAGAGACATAATTGCACTAAATAAAAAACTGAAAATAAAAACTTCATCTAACATTTTTAACTTTTTTTACTTTTCTGACATATTCATGTTGTAAAGAAGAGATAAATATATTTCTTAATCCAATAATTATAGGTGTATATGAAAACTGAAGTGCAAAGTGTTGGTATCTAATGAAAAGTTCAGCAAGAGAACAAAACAAAATTGCTTCGAGCATTGCAATGAAATCATTCATAAACTGAATGTGATAAAATGAAAAAGCAATTAAAATTCATTTATATAGGAAATCTTTAGCACTCCCAGACATCTCGAGAATAAGAACTTTTTTTTTGTTGTTTACTTTCACATTATTTTGGAGTATGTAAAGAATCTAGATAGATTACAGAACTTTTTTTTAAAGCAAAGAGAATTTTGGAAAAAGAGGTGAGACTAATGGAAATTATAAACTTTTTCAGAATTACAGACTGCTTTTCTGTTTCAAGGTTAAGCGTTATGACTACTACTATGACTACTTATTAATTCATGTCTGTTTACATATTTTTTCTGGGTCACAAGCAGAGATCTAAAGTTAGAAATGGCTTCATAAGCTTTTCCACTGATAAAAAAGAATAATAAAAGAATAAAAAAATAAAAGAATAAAAAAATAAAAGAATTAAAAAAATAAAAGAATTAAAAAATAAAAGAATTAAAAAATAAAAGAATTAAAAGAATAAAAGAATTAAAAGAATTAAAAGAATTAAAAAAAGAATAAAAGAATTAAAAAAGAATAAAAAAATAAAAGAATTAAAAAATAAAAGAATTAAAAAAATAAAAGAATTAAAAAAATAAAAGAATTAAAAAATAAAAGAATTAAAAAATAAAAGAATTAAAAAATAAAAGAATTAAAAAATAAAAGAATTAAAAAATAAAAGAATTAAAAAATAAAAGAATTAAAAAATAAAAAGAATTAAAAAATAAAAGAATTAAAAAATAAAAGAATTAAAAAATAAAAGAATTAAAAAATAAAAGAATTAAAAAATAAAAGAATTAAAAAATAAAAGAATTAAAAAAATAAAAGAATTAAAAAATAAAAGAATTAAAAAATAAAAGAATTAAAAAATAAAATTAAAAAAGAAAAGAATTAAAAAAATAGAAGAATTAAAAAAATAGAAGAATTAAAAAATAAAAGAAGAATTAAAAAATAAAAGAATTAAAAAAATAAAAGAATTAAAAAGTAAAAGAATAAAAAAATAAAAAAATAAAAGAATTAAAAAATAAAAGAATTAAAAAATAAAAGAATTAAAAAATAAAAGAATTAAAAAGTAAAAGAATTAAAAAGTAAAAGAATTAAAAAATAAAAAAATAAAAAAATAAAAGAATTAAAAAATAAAAGAATTAAAAAATAGAAGAATTAAAAAATAGAAGAATTAAAAAATAAAAGAATTAAAAAATAAAAGAATTAAAAAATAAAAGAATTAAAAAGTAAAAGAATTAAAAAGTAAAAGAATTAAAAAATAAAAGAATTAAAAAATAAAATTAAAAAATAAAAGAATTAAAAAATAAAAGAATTAAAAAATAAAAGAATTAAAAAGTAAAAAAAGAATTAAAAAGTAAAAAAAGAATTAAAGAATAAAAAATAAAAAAGAATAATTAAATAGAATAAAAAAGAATTTAAAAAAGAATTTAAAAAAGAATAATAATTTAGAAAAAGAATTAAAAAAAACAAGAATTATAAAAAAATGAATAAAAAAGAATAAAAAAAAGAATAAAAAAAGATGAAAAAATAAATAAATAAAAATGCTAAGCTCACACACATTTCCATAGCTAAAGCTCTTCATAATATATGAGCTGTGAGTACAATATTTGTATTTTTTAAGGTATACCAAGAATTCCTTCTTGGAATCTTTTCCAATCAATTATTATTATTTTGCAGCTTTCTTTATCTTTTCTTCAGTATATTTTTCTAAATAAAGACCAGGAACTCAGAATAAAGAATTGACTTTGGGCTAATTTTCAATTTTTATTCCACATCTCAATGGCTGATGATCAAAGAAATAATAACAGAATGTTTATAGATAAGCCGCCTGCCTAATGAGGACATTTTCACAAGATTAATCCTAGTCAAGGTACCAACGACGAAAGATAATATTCCCATGTGAGAAATGGGCATTTTGTCTGAAACTTCCTACTTTCAAGAAGAACCATTATCTGTTGAACAGAGGAATGTACTTATCTGTGTCTTCAGCCAATTCTGTTGTAGAGTAGGACTCACCGTAAATTCTGCACTTCCCCTCAACTGTGATAATTGACTGCTCCTACTTATAAATATGGCAAGTAGCCACATTAGAGTAGAATTTGAGTAGTAGGTTATTTGATTTACTCAAGTCTTTTCCGCTCTATGTATGAGGATTTAATGACACTTCTTTGTTTTTCCTACTTAGTTTTCTGTTTCTTCGATACTCTCTTTACCTACAGCCTATCCTAATTCTCGGCTATTTTTAACAAAGACATTACAATGAATACATTCTACGGTCTTCTTCAGGTGTATATTCCATGGGATCCTGGGCATGACAGTAAACTGCATCCGGCAGCAAGGCCTCTGATTGGGATGTTGTGAGGCACATGGAACCACCTCTTAATTGCTCTTGTTCTCAGCTCCACCCTGACCCGCAGTGGTAGCACCTGTTAGGGTCCCAGCTTTGGGCAAATAATTAACCCCCAAACTGGGGTCAAAAGACTATGAAAGTATACAGACAGACTTTTATAGAAATATATGCATAAAAATAGACTTTTATAGAAAGATATACATTTTTTAAGGAAAAACATTACCAACAATACATTTTTGAAGAAAACATTATTACCATAACACATTTTTGAAGGAAAAAAAATTATTCTCAGCAAAATATTTTTGAATAAAAACTAGCAGACATTTTCAGTTTTCTAAAATAAAAAGAATAAAAACCAAAAATTTTCATTAAAATCTGACGAAATCAACCTTCTCACTATAACTGAACATTAAAAAAATATCTTAAAACCCCACCTTTTTGGCATAAAATAACCCACAGAGGTGTTGATATGCCATTAAACAAAACTCAAACATTCCATGGAAATTATCAAAAAGAATATAAGATATCCTTTAAAAGTCAAATTGAAGGGGTATTTTTATGCTACAGTGAAAAAAAACACCTCGTCTTTGCTCCAATTATCAGGAATTTGTTATCTCTAAATTCGACAATAACTGCCTTACTGCTTCTTGCATTCCTGCTTGTTAGAAATCCTTTTCTGTAATTCCAGTCTTTAAGAAACTCAGGTGAATGATCTGATCCTTTTATCAGGCTATTAGTCTTCTACTTATTTTTGGCAAAGTACTAGAGGCTCTCATCAAATTTGAATTGTTTAAGCATCTTACCAAGCTGGGTTTTCTTTCAGATAAGTAATTAATCCAATAGTGCTCAGCCAATGACCAGGTTATTACTAACACCTGGTTTCAAGAACATCCATGACGTTTATGGACACGGAGAAGCCCAGGAGGCGACACGAAGTACCAAATAGACTACATAACTATAAACAAGAGATTCAGGAATGCAGTGGTTCAATGCAAAACATACCCAGGTGCTGACTTCGGAAGTGACCAAGTCCCAGTCATCTGCAAACTAAAAGTGAAACTCTGAAGACTGAAGAAGCCCAGCACATCACCAAGGCTGCGATACAACACGCAAGAGGATGACCTCACCCTGCAGAAAGAATACAATAACAGCGTGAGAAAGAAATATGAAGAACAAATTGGAAAAGGGCACTCAAAATGGGATTCACTAAAAGAAGTGATGGTGACCTCAGCAAACAACATAGCCCCAAAGGAAATCAGATGCAGAAGAAAAAAAACGAGTGGATGACCAAAGAGATCCTCCACATGATGCAAAGGAGACAAAAAATAATGCCAAGACATGGAGTAGAGTACAAGAAAGTTCACAGGGAGATAAGGAACAAATGCAGACAAGCCAAAGAGAAATGGCTCAACAACAAATGCGCAGAAGTAGAGAGACTGAGCAGGACCAACAAAGCAGAGATAAGAGAACTAACAGGACAAAAAACCTGCTCCTCAACAGGATGCATAAAATCCAAGGAAGGAACAATCATATTAGAGAAAGAGGAAATACTCCAGCGATGGGAAGAATATATAAAGGATCTTTTTTGCGACAAGAGAGAACAACTGAGAATACACAAGGAGATGGATGGACCAGAAATACTAAAATCTGAAGTGGAAGTTGCAATGGCCAAAATGAACAGAAACAAAGCACCTGGCCCAGACAGCATAGTGATAGAGTTGCTGACAGCCTTAGAAGAATATAGCAGAATCAGGCCAGAGATAGGGCAGCAACAGTGCGGGTTCGTCAAAGACACTGGAACAAGGAACGCCATATTCATGATTAGGATGCTCTCTGAAAGGGCATTACAAATGAAGAAAGACTTGTACCTATGCTTCATTGATTACGCGAAAGCATTCGACAAAATACGACACAAAGAATTGATGGAGATGCTAGCCAACCTCGACATTTTCGGCAAAGACATAAGAATAATCAAAAATCTCTACTGGCAGCAAACGGCCTGCATACAAACAGGTAACGATCTCAGTAGATACATAAAGATAGAAAAAGGCGTAAGACAAGGATGTGTCTTTTCACCGGATCTGTTCAACCTATACAGCAAGAATATTTTGAGGACCCTAGATGACACGCCAGGATTTGTTATTGGAGGCCACAACCTGAACAACATAAGGTATGCGGACGATACAATGCTGACTGCGGACACGGAAAAGAAACTACAAGACCTCATACAGAACGTAGCAGTGGAGAGTGACAAAAAGGGACTACAAATAAACTTTAAGAAAACTGAGTGCATGGTCATCATCAAAAGATACAACCCAAAATGCCAAATACAGGTGGGAGATATCAGAATCAAGCAAGTACAAAAATTGAAGTACCTAGGAAGTGTTCTAACAGGAGATGGAAAGTGCGACACAGAGATTCAAAGGCAAATTGGCATGGCAAAGGACACGTTCCAGAAGATGAGCAAAATACTAACACACAGGAAAATCTCAATAGAAACAAAGAAAAGAGTGCTGGACTGCTATGTGATGTCAGTTCTTCAATACGGCAGTGAATGCTGGACAATATCATCGAAAATGAGGACAAAACCGGAAGCGGCCGAAATGTGGTTCTACAGAAGGATGCTGCGGATATCATGGACTGAGCATGCAAGCAACGATGAGGTGTTGGAAAGAATGGCAACAAAGAGGAAATTGATGCTGAGCATCAGGAAGAGACAACTGAAGTTCCTGGGACATGCAATGAGGAAGGAGAGCCTGGAGAACCTGATACTGAGTGGTCAGATAGAAGGAAAGAGAGACAGAGGAAGGCAGTGGATAACATAGTTGCAGGGCCTGATCAGGTGGATGACGGAACGGGGGTTGCCAGAAGCAACAGGAGCAAACATACTAAGAGCCACAAGGGATAGGGAGACGTGGAGAACCATGATCGCCTACGTCCTGAAGGGACAGGGCACATAGGAGAAGAATATATATGGTTTCCACTCCACTGTGTGACACCAGAATCTATCTTACATATTTACAAGTTTATTATTCTTTCTTCAAATATTGCTGCCATATCTGGTCTGGTGCTTCTGCTATATATTTAGAGTTTCTTGATAAAATCCAAAGAAGAATA
The DNA here is from genome assembly GCA_037127315.1 of Ascarosepion bandense. Lineage (NCBI taxonomy): Eukaryota > Metazoa > Mollusca > Cephalopoda > Sepiida > Sepiidae > Ascarosepion > Ascarosepion bandense. Next base: position 2,152,191 of record JBBBDQ010001749.1, on the reverse strand, counting down.
TGCAATGTTATTGGTGTTGTTCTGGCATCTTGCCTTTCTCACCACTGTAATTTAGATTTTCTATATATACTTTCATGGTATTTTTTCTGATGATTTTCCTCTGTGGTAGAAAGACTACAAATTTAAGCACAGTAATAGATTGGCTATGTAACATTATTTATGGCTTTAGGGTTGGGGTCAGTCAATTAAGTGCCATATGTGGTAGACACTTTGGGTGATCATGTCTCTTTCAAGACATGACTGACTGGGCAGAATATTGTCCTGCAGTAGGTTGCCATTGCTTTCTGTGGTAGACTGGTTGCCAGCCAAGGCTATAGAACCCAATCTGTGCTATTATTTAACCCATAACTGGAGGAAAGGGATGGAGTAATACCTTTCCCAAGGGTATTTGTGCGTAAGTGAATGCAAAGAATTCAACTGGAATTCAAAATGTGCATTGTGGTGCAGTGGATATCGGCTCGGAACGAGAAACTGGGGAGCCGAGTTCGAATTCCTGTTGAATTCCTTGCATTTACTTATGCGCAAATACCCTTGGAAAAGGTATTAATCCTTCTTTCCTCCAGTTATGGGTTAAATAATAGGACAGATTGGGTTCTATAGCCTTGGCTGGCAACCAGTCTACCACAGAAAGCAATGGCAACCTACTGCAGGACAATATTCTGCCCAGTCAGTCATTTCTCTTTCGAGACATGATCGCCCAAAGCGTGTATCATGTATGGCACTCAACTGACTGACTAGATGGGCAACAAAGATTCATTATTTGACGAGATATCAAGATCAGATGTTGAGATGTAACTGCTACAATTTCTTCTATCACACTTCTCACTTGTCGAACTCTCTTCCTCCTCTTGCTTCCCACTCAACCTTGACCTTCCAACATTTAAATTCAATGTTCATCATTATGCTCTGTCTTCTTAATACCTGTTCTTTTATTGCTCTCTCTCCAAAATAATTTTTAATTTTTTCTCAGTCTTTCACACTCAGTAACTTCCCTTGCATCTTAATGGCTTTATTGCCTTGCTTGGGTTGAAATGATAAAGAAAAAAACCAAAAAAAAAAACACCTATCTTCCACAATATATCACACACTTCAACTTGACTCACCAAATTGAATGCTTCTGACACCATTGAATTTTTTATCTTTTTTACCTCATGACCCTCAGTGAAACAATTGATGGCAGGTGACATCAAATTAGTTGTCATCTTTTTCATTTCACAACAGATTATCTCAAGAAAATACAAACTCTTTCCTTATAGATTTTACTCCCAGAGAAAACTGAAGAATGAATCATTCATAACGTTTAATAAATTATCTTCCATATTTATTTTGAAATGATATTATGATATTGTATGAGATGACCAGATAGTCCGACAAACATTTTTGTAAATTTCCTTTCAAGCCTCGAAAGAAAGAAAAATTCAAATTTTCATGTAATTTTTCCAGTAATAAGAAAAAAAAGAAAAAAAAAAATTTTAAGGCTTTCACTTCGTTGTCAGTGTTGACACTGAGCAATTACAACTACCTGGTCATTAATTATGAAAAGTGGCTTGCCCAAATATACTTAATTATCCTGACATACCAATGACAAGAACTTCTTGTTGATATCTGGCCATAAGACATAAAAGAAATGAAAGCATGCTTTATCAAATTGATCCAAAATTTGAACTTAGTTTAACTATCAGCAGAAAACATGAAAAATCAGTCAGTCATTTAAGTGCCATACGTGATACACGCTTGGGCTACCATGTCTCCAAGAAGACATGACTGACTGGGCAAAAGATTATCCTGCACTAGGTTGCCATTACATTCTGCAGTAGACTGGTTGCCAGCCAAGGCTATACAACCTGATCTGTCCCATTGTTTAACTTATAGCTAGAGGAGGAAGAGACATTATTAGGTTGTAATTAGTGGGGGATCAGTTTATTACTTCATAACAATAGAAAACCGGTCTCCCACTTTATGACCAGTAAAAGCATTAATCATGATTCCAACTATTATATTCAGTCAGTCAGTCAATTGCCATACATGATACATGTTTTGGGTGATCATGTCTTGAAAGAGACATGACTGACTGGGCAGGAGATTATCCTGCAGTAGGATGCCATTACTTTCTGTGGTAAACTGGTTGCCAGCCAAGGCTATAGAACCCAATCTGTTCTGTTATTTAACCCATAACTGGAAGGAAGATGGATTAACACCTTTCCCAAGGGTATTTGCACGTAAGTGAATGCAAGGAATTCAACTGGAATTTAAACTTGGCTCTCCGATTTCTCATTCCAAGCCAATATCCACTGCACCACAATGCATATCTGGTTAAAAAAAATGAAAAATCAACCAAGCTGAAAAGAAAATGAAACAAAAGTTTGAGAAACATCATGCATTTTATTAAAGCTTTCGTTGCCTCAAGGTAAAATGCCAGCCATGAGAAACAAGCTTCCAACAATTAAAAAGTAAATTCAAATCCCAAATGAAACTTTATTATTGTTATTTATAGTGTTAAAAAAATATAAAAATTAAATTTAAATTAAATTTAATTTTTCTATAATGAATTTGTTTTATTTTTGTTTCTGTGACATGCCTCAGTCAATGAAGTGCCATACATGATACACACTTAGGTAATCATTTCTCATCGATCCATGACTGATTAGACAAATTTTCCCACCGTAGGTTGCCATTTCTTTCTGTGGTAGACTGACTGCCAACCAAGGCTATAGAACTCAATAGCTAGAGAGAGGAGAGATGGACACACGCCTTTCCCAAGGGTATTTGTGCGTAAGTGAATGCAACAAATTCAACTGGAATTCAAACTACTCAAAGATTTGCTCATTTTGAGCCGAAATCCACTGCAACACAAAACTCATCCCAGTCATGTCTACTGAAATCTAAATTAAAAATTGGGGACAGAAAATTTAGAATCCTCAAGTATTTTTTCATTTCATTCTTCAGATTTGGTAAATAAAATTCCAACATGAGACTTGTGCTATACTAACCATAAATATCCCTAACCCTAACAACCCCAGGGGGTCTCCAACCTGTTCATTTCTAGGTATTCAAAATTGAATTTAGCCAAATATCACAGTACCTCCTATTGTTTGGTTGATCAGACAGTGTGTCTTGACCAGGCTAGGGTCCATGTCATAAAGCTACTCAGGAAGCTCGGAAAAGACTGCACAGTCTATAAAGCTGACTCCAACTCTCCTGGACAAATGCCGAGACAGTACAATAATAAATACATTATTATTATCTATACATACATTGTAGGTAAATGTGATGTTTGCCTCTAGCATTTTAAAATCTTGACAAATTCAGAGTACCACTAAAAAATCTTGTCAAGTTCAGAGTACCACTAAAAAAAATCTTGTCAAGTTCAGAGTACCACTAAAAAAAAAATCTTGTCAAGTTCAGAGTACCACTAAAAAAAAATCTTGTCAAGTTCAGAGTACCACTAAAAAAAAATCTTGTCAAGTTCAGAGTACCACTAAAAAAAATCTTGTCAAGTTCAGAGTACCACTAAAAAACGTTATCAAATTCAGAGTACCACTAAGAAACGTTATCAAATTCAGAGTACCACTAAGAAACGTTATCAAATTCAGAGTACCACTAAGAAACGTTATCAAATTCAGAGTACCACTAAGAAACGTCATCAAATTCAGAGTACCACTAAGAAACGTCATCAAATTCAGAGTACCACTAAGAAACGTCATCAAATTCAGAGTACCACTAAAAAACGTCATCAAATTCAGAGTACCACTAAAAAACGTCATCAAATTCAGAGTACCACTAAGAAACGTCATCAAATTCAGAGTACCACTAAGAAACGTCATCAAATTCAGAGTACCACTAAGAAACGTTATCAAATTCAGAGTACCACTAAGAAACGTTATCAAATTCAGAGTACCACTAAGAAACGTTATCAAATTCAGAGTACCACTAAGAAACGTTATCAAATTCAGAGTACCACTAAGAAACGTTATCAAATTCAGAGTACCACTAAGAAACGTTATCAAATTCAGAGTACCACTAAGAAACGTTATCAAATTCAGAGTACCACTAAGAAACGTTATCAAATTCAGAGTACCACTAAGAAACGTCATCAAATTCAGAGTACCACTAAGAAACGTCATCAAATTCAGAGTACCACTAAGAAACGTCATCAAATTCAGAGTACCACTAAAAAACGTCATCAAATTCAGAGTACCACTAAAAAACGTCATCAAATTCAGAGTACCACTGAAAAAGTTATCAAATTCAGAGTACCACTGAAAAAAGTTATCAAATTCAGAGTACCACTGAAAAATGTTATCAAATTCAGAGTACCACTGAAAAATGTTATCAAATTCAGAGTACCACTGAAAAATGTTATCAAATTCAGAGTACCACTGAAAAATGTTATCAAATTCAGAGTACCACTAAAAAATGTTATCAAATTCAGAGTACCACTAAAAAATGTTATCAAATTCAGAGTACCACTAAAAATTGTTATCAAATTCAGAGTACCATTAGTTTCAAAATCAGTCTGTATAAATGGCATCCAGAAATTAACTTCTCTTCCAGAGAAAATACAAAGAAAAGGAAAAACTAAAAACAAATTTGTCGATATTTCTGAGATGAGGAAATTACATAATTTACCTCGTTCAAACTCTTGTTATCATCTTTATTATCATGTTCACAATATTTTGGCCATTGTATGCTCCAAACTCAAGGATATATAGCTGAGTGGATAAAAGCATCGGTTAGATTTATTGACTTGACCCAAAGGGTTGTGAGTTCAATACCTGATGACAACAATGTCAAACCAAATATTTTGAATAGTTGAGTTAAAGGTAAATAACTAAAACATTCAGAAGTGACATGACTTATGGAACAAGAACAATCTACCCCAATGATCAGAAAAATGGTTTGGTTCAAAATTCCAATCACCTGAAGAAGGTCGAAATGGACAACAGCCAAAATGTCAGAAACTTTGGGGAAAAAAAAAAAAAAAAAAAAAAAATGAGGACAACAGTCCAAACAATGCAAAATAAAAACGAATATTTGTGTGAAATTTGGAACTGATACTTTTATATTTCGAAAGCAGAAAAAAAAAGATGAAAGAGAAGCAGCCTGTTCCAACTTCTGAGATTAACACAACACAGATCCTCTTCCTTAATTTGGCCTTGTGCCAGACTAATACAAACTTAGTGACACAAAAACAATGCAGAATCTGTCTATATTTCTAGAATAAGATATTGTAACTATTTATGCTATTTACATTGGATGAAAGCGTTACTTGAAGTAATTCAAAAAGTGATTTGACACAAAACTGTTATGAGTTCAATAACTGGCCACAGAAGAGAGAACAAAAACTTAGACAGTTGAGTTACTAAAGGAAATGAACTTAAATTGAGATATTCAAAAAAAGGCATGACACGTGGAATTAGAACAATCTAACCCAGTGGACTATATAAAGAGTTAGGTTTCAAATTCTAACGTACATCAGCTGACGAAAGTACAAGCATACAACAGCCAAAATGTGAATATGAAAATAAAGATGAGGATAACAGTCTAAATAGCAATGTAAATAGCAGAATATTATAATTAATATCAATATTTGTTAAGGCCACGTTGGCATAGGGTAGCATGAATACAAATATTGTTCTCTGTTAATCTTTCAAGTGGGAATCTACCCTAAAAATCAGCATTCAAAATCCAGGCCGTGATCTGAGATTGAACATATACATACATACAATTTGCACACATAAATATTTTTTCGTCCCAATTAATTCTCATCACCAAAGGAAAATAATCATCATATTCCCCACAATACTGAGGAGAGTCCTGGAATATTTACAATATAAATAATATTTGACATGAGCAAAGAATGGAATATTATCCTGATCTTTGTTATGTTTTGGCCATTCTGTTCTCTAGCCTTCATCAGACGTCTATCAATCTGGTTAAACTACAGGGAATTTCAAACTGAACCCTTTATTTATCTACAGGGGTAGGATTATTCTCATTCAACTGCCCATGTCTAGTACTGCTCAGTTATTGCTCACTCTGGTCTCTCGGAATCAAAGTCAACACTATCTTGCTGAGGAATTGGCTTCACCAACAATTATAAATTCATGAACCAATGCTTTAACCCAGGTGTTTCAAACTTTTTGACTTACAGACCTCTTTATTAAAAATTTATCCATGGGTGACACTTGCACCCTGAAAAAAAACTAAATTTGAACATCAATGTCTTGCATGTGTAAAATAATTATTTATATAAATAACGTTGACATGTAATGGGCAATAGTGCAAGCTTTTGTCATTTGATAACATTAATAAGTAAAAATAAATATCCAGACATTGAAAATTTATACTTTGAATTTCACGTGATGAGTTAATCCTCGGACCCCCTATCTTATCCTTGCGGACCCCCATTTGAAAATCCCTGCTTTAACCCATAGGACAAAAGCCAAAGAGATTAAAATGTCGGTTCATGAATTTATTGACATAAGGATAAGATAGGAGGAACGTGGGTTAACTCATCACGTGAAATTCAAAGGATAAATTTATTGACATAGTAATTGTGAGTTACACGATAGAGTCTACGGCTATATCGTGTTGAATGCACCGGTTCCCGTCTGATCACCGAAGTTAAGCAACATCGAGCCTGGTCAATACTTAAATGGGTGACCATTTGGGAATACCAGGTGCTGTAAATGTAAGGACCAAGAATGGTCCACCAGTCCTCCAGGTTTGTGGGGTGGGTGCAGGGCTAACAACCCTGCCCTGTAAAAAACAGTTTGTTACAAAAACAGCTACAAAAAGTTGCTGCCCTATGCACCATTGGGTGTGATGGAAAAATGATGACGATGAATTGTGAGTTCAATCCCTGGGCTGGGCTGTGTGTACTTGGACTCAGTGGGGTATCAACCATCCTATACAAGCAAGCAGACTGGATATGCTAAAAACGAAAATAACAGTGATCATATCTGATAAAACAACTTCACCAAAAAAATTTGACAACCTTAAAAAAAAAAAATAGCCATGCAGTATCTAAACACAACTAGTACTTAAACTAGTACGTCAATAGTAATAGGCTTACTAAGAATAATCAAAAATAATTACTGATAACGACATGAGGATAATCCCAGGAAATTCACCATTATGTGAAATACCAAAATGTGACCGACCACACATTGAGAAAAGCTCCAGCAACGTAATTAGATTGCAGTGAGTCCCAATAAAAATAAAAAAATATACAAACAAAAAAAATAATTCAAATTTAAAAAAAAAAAGAAAATTTGTCCTTTCCTTTAAAAACCTTTTCTCTTACTTTCTCATTCTAAACTTTGATCTATACTTCTCTCTCAACAAATGAAAAGTGGAAGAAAGGTCAGTCAGTTCAGTGCCATCCATGATACACGCTTTGGGCGATCATGTCTTGAAAGAGTCATGACTGACTGGACAGATGATTATCCTGCAGTAGGTTGCCATTGCTTTCTGCAGTAGACTGGCTGCCAACCAAGGCTAAACAACTCAACTTGTCCTGCTATTCAACCCGTAGATGGAGGAAGATGAGATGGATTAACACCTTTCCCAATAGTATTTGCGTGTAAGTGAATGCAACAAAGTCAATGTGAATTTGAACTCGGCTCTCTGATTTTTCGTTCTCAGCTGATATCCATTACGCCACAACACCCAACCAATTTAATTTACCGAAATTTTGAAGCTTATATTTGGCAAAAAGCAATAATGATCTGTTAAGCATTACACATAGTCAAGTGCCATACGTCTCGAAAGAGACATGACTGACTGGGCAAAAGATTATCCTGCAGTAGGTTGCCATTGCTTTCTGCAGTAGAATGGTTGCCAGCCAAGGCTATAGAGCCCAATCTGTCCTGTTATTTAACCCATAACTGGAGGGAAGAGATGGATTAATACCTTTCCCAAGGGTATTTGTGCATAAGTAAATGCAAGGAATTCAACTAGAATTCAAACTCGGCTCCCCGATTTGTCATTTCGAGTTGATATCAACTGCATATCCTCAATTTTTAACTGAAAACTAACAAAAAATCAAAAAGAAAGGAACACTAGAAAATAAAATAATTTTGGCTAATCAAAAAAAACTAACACAAAGAAACTTTTAATGTTACACAAGACCAATGTTCATATGAGGATCTGAAACACCTTTGGGAGAGGAGCAGAACAGACAGTAGGAGATGACAGAACAAAAGAATGCAACTGCTAGAAACCAGATATATGTGATGAGTGAAGTAGTAGTTTAGAGGTCATCAACTAAGGATATTTCTGCCCTGCTTATGGCCAAGAAAACACAGCAGATTGACACTGACCTATTTCTAACATTACTACTATCCATATCTTTGTCTGACTTTAAAATTAGCACTAACAAATATTTTGACACTGCTACTAATATCTACTTTATAAATAAACATTTTTGTGACACTGAATATCAAAGAATGCACTTCTTCACTCTAAAGAAAATAAATAACATTTATTTTAAACTTTTGAATCAGTTCATTTTATTCTAAAGTTACTAGTAAAGAAAATCCTACCACCTAACCACAACCTTGATATCATTCTAAGAAAGATTTTTCATTAGCTCAGGTCTCAGATATGATGATACTAGCAGTATAGCCCGGCGTTGCTCAGGTGTAATGAAAGCTTTAAAACTAATCCATGGTCCTGCAAACTCTTTGGACGTTGGCATGAAAGACTAAAAAGCAATAGTTGTTTCCAGTTTAAGCAAAACTGTAGACTGAAAGAAAAATGAATGGATGTAAGTCAAATTTTGATTTGACTGCTATCGATATCAAATATGTTTTTTCGTCATAAACTGAATTTTGAAGGTTAAATAAGTCCTCTGAGTAAATGGTATCATGGTTGAGACTAAGAACTACAATGATACCTACTTAGAGCCAAACCCAAAGAAAAAACTAAAATAAAAGAGCTGAAAAAAATACAGACATACAGGCAGATACACAAACATCTTGTATTTTTTATATATATATATATATAATTGATTTTCTGTACTATTGTAAGAACTGTAACCTTGAAACTTCTGAATATCGTTTCTTATGTCTTTGTCTATGAGTGTATCAAATTTGATTAAAATCTGACCACTCCTTCTATAACCCGATTTTTTCAATTATCGATTTTTGATATTTATCGGGGGTACCTCAACACAAAACCTAGCTAAGAACACTCGCAGTCGCTTATAGTACGACTGTGTAAATTTTCAAGAAAATTGGTTCAGCCATTTTGGAGTCCATAGGTAATGGGGACACACACACACAGAGAAAGTTCCATTTAAAAATAAGTGTAAATAGATTAGATTAGATGCATTCATTTTGGTGTTAATTTTATCAAAATTTTAGAAAATACATCTATTTAATTTCTGTGTTTTTTTTTAATGTAAATCTCACAAGGTTCAACTCCCTTCATTCATCAGCGGACATCAGAATAAAGTCAGACATTTTAGGCATAAAACTGAATAGGATCAAATAGCAAAAATGTTTTCACTTACAATTCAATTTCCACTTGCATTTTTATTTCATGAAGTCAAGATAAATATTTACCTGAAATAAAAAAAAAAAAGAAAACAGATTAGAAAAAATAACATCCCTTCAAAGTTGTAGCAACTTAGCATTTACAGATATTATTCTGAGTCCCAAAAGAGCTCTATCAACTAAATAAAATTCTCCTATAAATCAAAATCAGTGTGTATATCATATTTATAAATATTGTTATTGTTGCTGGTTGTTTTGTTTTTATAGCATATCAACCTTGGCGGGTCATTTATTGCCAACTAAATTTTATTTATTTATTGCTGGTAATACCTTTTTCTTTCAACAATTTATTATTGTTTTTATATAAGTTTTGTGTCTAGTATTACTTTTTTCTTTTTGAGTATCAAGATTCATTGGGATTTTGTTTTTAAGGGCAGGGTCCCCAAGTCCTACCATGTTATTTAACCCATAACTGGAGGGAAGGGACGGATTAATACCTTTCCCAAGGGTACCAGTGCTTAAGTGAATGCAGGGTAATCAACTGGAATTCGAACTTGGCTCACCGATTTCTCTTTCCAAGCCGATATCCACTGCACCACAACAGAGATCTGTCACTAAACACTTACAGCACCTGGTATTCCCAAACGGTCACCGATCTAAGTACTGACCAGGCTCAATGTTGCTTAATTTTGGTGATCAAGCGAGAACTGGTGTATTCAACATGATATGGCTGTAAGCCTACTGTTATTGTACCCTATCTATAGGAATGGACACTTTCTTGGAAGTGTATGCAAAATTCTCTATCGCACCCCAAATGGTGTCTTGCAGAAAAGAAAATTTGTTTTCAATGGAATTCCTTCATCTCATTAGTTCAAAAACTTTCGAAATTCTATCTCTCGATATTTTTCTTTTGGGTTAGTAGAAATAAATTTTGCATTTTTTCCTGTTGATAGAGCAGTTGTTTTTGGCATTTCTCTAGCTGTTCTTTTTGGTACTCTACAAACTCTAATAAAATACTTTTGAAATCCTCCATGATAAGTGTCTTTTACAAAAACTCATTTGCCCTTGCTTTTAAAGAGTTTCTTTTTAATTACAGTGGTCCTCGCAAATCTTGTCACAAATCTTCATTGCCAAGTTGTTGTGGACTGTTTGGGCCAGGAAGAAAGGCACAGAAACAAGAACATAGGTTTAACCAGTGTATTAAAATAACAGAACATATATACAAAGCAAGAGTGTTAGTAGTAAGCAAATAGAAGTGTGCATCCCCGAAGTAACTTGGTTTATTATTTATTGACGGAGGAAGAGTTCATTCCTATAGATAGGGCACCATAACATGTGTGTGTGTATATATATATATATATATATATATATATATATATAGTATTATATAACAAATATTTAGAGGTACAAAATTGATATGCTGTTTTAAAAAAAAAGGAAAATATGTCTTTAAGGCCCTTTCATCCAACATCTCATCAGGAGTAAAACATTGGCAATAAATTATACAAAAGAACAGTAGTAACAAAAGTGAAGAGAAAAAAGTGGGGGAAGACACGATACAATATATATATATATATATATATATATATATATATATATATATAAAATTTGTGGACCATTGCAGAAAATAGTTTTCCAAAAACAACAAAAAGAACTAGATGACATGTGGAATTGAATCAAAATCACTGAAAACAATTTCAAAGTTTAAAAATTAAATCAAATTTTCTAAGTTAGTGTAAAAAAATTTTCTGGCCAATGAAAGGTGAATGAGTCTCAAAATGGAAGAGATTTAACGAGTGAGTGTGAAAAAAAAACAACAAACAAACACAAATGCATAGGAACTTTCTGACCTGCTCGCTGACTACTTATCTATATATACAGTATTTTAAACCATCAGAAAGACAAACAGATCTTGATATGTAAAGTCACAAGTTTATTGGCCTGAAGAAAGTCAACTTTGGACTTGAAACGTGTACTGACACAAATACCATTAGGAACATTTAATATATCGTACAAAAAGCAAGTAATATTAATAATAATAATTCTACACTTAAAACGTTCACGGCTTCTCACACCTTTTTTCTTCTACACCAATTTCTCTCGGAACAATCCTTATTTCTATTTGCAATATACATGTGAAAATGACAGACAAAGTGTTATCATGAAGATTTTATGTAATTTTTCATATGGCCGTATAATTTTTTTTCTTTTCCGGACTCAAATTATGTCAGAATTGTCCTAAGCTTTTGTAATTTCAAGCACTTGTGGCTATACTTTTAACCATTATCAAAAATTAATTTTGTTTTACTTATAGATAAACACATGTGAAGTTTATGTATGTAGAATCTTGTTTAATGTTAAGTTCCGAACATGGTAAACACATTGTTACCATGTTCATAATTGATGTTGTTATTAAGTGTAGGACTTCTCTTTATTATTAGTAATACCTCGATTTTTTTTATCTTCTTTTGCATGTGGATGATACTATTAAGTATGTATTATCAACGAGGATGTCACGGATAGGTCCTGGAAGATCTCAATGCGTGTTTATATGGGATCGGATGGAACTGTTGTGGGAAAGGTGTAAGGTCAATCTTCTTATCAATTTGGTGGTGGCATAGCCAATGTAATTGTTTATGAATTTGGATAGTTAAACACAGTTCTTCAAAGGACGTGTAAATCTGTAAACGATATCGTTTCTCGGCAGTTTTGATTTTGCAGATCAATTATGATCAGTGATAAGAACGTTAGCAATTTTGAATTTTTCATAATAGATAATTTTCTTGTTTGCATTGGTCCGGGTGACATAATCTCAGATTTATAGTATATATATCGGTCGAGTTTCAATCCTGGCTAAAAAGCAATTGGATGTATAACAGTACCGTGGAGCTATAATACAGCAAAACTGATCTGTCTGTGGATGACTATATGTATATATATATAGTGTGTATTTTGGCAGCATTTTTTCATTAATACAGGTTTCATTGAATAATTTAGACAAGTTCTGTCTATTTATTTTGTGTAAGATCCTTTCGTATGATCTGATTAGCTTGATAGTGTTGTCATGGAAAGACGACAAGAAATTGCAGTAATTGTTGATTTTTTTATCGAGTCTGAGCTTTCGGCTTACATAAGCCATTATCAAAGGATGAACATTTAATATACAGTGAACATAAAACATTTAAATGATTAACAGAGTGGAGTTAAACAGAGAAAATTAAACAGGTCTATTTTTTGCGTGGTAGATGGCCGCAGGCCGTGAATGAAGTGGTGGTGGTAGGTTCTTAGTGGCATGAGGGGATTGGTCGCAAACTGCTACTACTATGGGTAGAGGGGGTAAGCATAGTAACTATGACCTCTCCTGTCGATTATAGACATTGGAGTATGTTAGTGGAGATGTTGAAATTTATTTTATTTAAGCTAGGTTTAAACTGTTTGATGTAGATAGCTTCTAGAATGTTCATCCTTTGATAATGGCTTATGTAAGCCGAAAGCTCAGACCCGATAAAAAAAAAAAAAAATCAACAATTCCTGTGATTTCTTGTCTTTTCATGACAACACTATCAAGCTAATCAGATTATACGAAAGGATCTTACACAAAATAAATAGACAGAACTTGTCTCTCTCTCTCTCTCTCTCTCTCTCTCTCTCTATATATATATATATATATATATATATATAAAAATCTAAACTTATTTATAAATGGAACTTTGTGTGTGTGTCTGTGTGTATCCATTACCTATAGACTCCGAAACAGCTGAACCGATTTTCTTGAAAATTTACACAGTTGTACTATAAGTGTCTGCGAATGTTCTTAGCTAGGTTTTGTGTTGAGGTACCCCTGATAAATATCGAAAATCGATAATAAAAAAATCGGGTTATAGAAGGAGTGGTTCAATTTTAATCAAATTTGATACACTCATAGACAAAGACATAAAAAACGATATTCAGAAGTTTCAAGGTTGCAGTTCTTACAATAGTGTAGAAAATTTGATATCAATACCAGGAAACCAAAATTTGACTTACATCCATTCATTTTTCTATCAGTCTACGGTTTCGCTTTAACTGGAAATAACTATTGCTTTTAGTCTTTCGTGCCAACGTCCAAAGAGTCTGAGCTCCAGGACCATGGATTAGTTTTAAAGCTTTCATTATACCTGAGCAATGCCGGGCTATACTGCTAGTATATATATATATATATATAGCATAATGATGATCCACGTATACTGTCTTAATATGTATAGGAAAAAACTACTAAAAAGTTGTAAGTTTAAAAATGTATTTTTTGACAGTACTTATTTATTTCTATTATATATATATATATATATATATATATAATAATAGAAATAAATAAGTACTGTCAAAAAAAAAATACATTTTTAAACTTACAACTTTTTAGTAGTTTTTATATATATATATATATATATATATATATATATATATATAGATAAAATGTGTAACAATATGTTCCTATCCTCTTAAATATGTGGACATTATTAGAGTAGAGGAGAGGAGAGGAGAGTGATTATACTAACTAGCAGTGTATCTACTTCATGCAATGTGAGAGTTTTTTATTTGTTGACATACAATTATTCCCAACCTCCATTTTGGTGATTACTCACCAGTAACCTTTTAGGACATACATACATACATACACAAAAACCATAACATTGATCTCAAGAATGCCATACTTATTAAATGAAAAAAGGTAACTTGTTTCGATATAAACTTCTCAAAAGTGCTACTATTGAATCTTAGCAAAATGCAAATCTGCACCCCCAGATTTTTTTTCAAAAATCTTACTTCCTGACTAACAAGCTAACATACATGACTATAAAAATGTTTAAAAAAGAATATCAAAATTTATGACCTCATTTTATTTAAAATACACAATACATAAATTAATCCCAAATAAAATAATATAAATATTAATATTATTAAAAATAAAAACCATCAACTATCATTTATTCGCTGTTGTTTATTAGACATTAAAATAATGTCACTTAGCATCCTCCATAATTTACCAAGACATTTCAGTTAGCCTGATGAATATTCATGAGCATTTAAATTTTAAAATTTGGAGAAACTAAAATTTTTACATTTGTTTATAAATACTTGTTGCAGAAAAAAATCCTTACAGTTGCTTTGATAAAGTTTATCAAAGGACAAATCATGTCAGATAAGTTTTCCTTTTTTTTTCCTATATACATACATACATACATACACACACAGGGTGTGTTAAAAATACTTTTACAAATTTTGGGGGGGAGGGGAAAGGTTCCTCACACCAAGATAAAGTCCATATTAACATGTCCACAAATCATTCATTTTTAAAAGAAAATTTATGGTAGATGGTGTTGTCTTGTCATGTAGACTAGGTTATATTTGTTATTCATGTACATAACTGGCTCGTTTGTAGTCACCATTTAAAGTGTGCAGTAGTGAGGTAACTGAGAACTGTTCCTTTTAGCATTGGTCAGTCAGTTAAGTGCCATACATGATACACGCTTTGGGCGATCATGTCTCGAAAGAGACTGGACCGACTGGGCAGAAGATTATCCCACCGTAGGTTGCCAGTTAAGGCAATAGAACCCAATCTGTCCTGTTATTTGACTCATAGCTAGAGGGGGAAGAGCTGTATTATATTATTACATAGTAATTAGTGGAAGATCAGTTTATTACTTCATAACAATAGAAAACCGATCCCCCACTTTATGACCAGTAAAAGCCTTAATGATTCCAACTGTTATATTTAGTTAGTTAAGTGCCATATGTGATACACACTTTGGGTGATCATGTCTGCGAAAGAGACATGACTGACTGGGCAGAAGATTATCCTGCAGTAGACTGGTTGCCAACCAAGGCTATAGAAACCAATCTGTCTTGTTTAGCCCATAGAATGCAAGGAATTCAACTGGAATTTGAACTCAGCTCCCCGATTTGTTGTTCCGAGTCGATATCTACTGCACCACAACATTGGTAGGAGATCCATATCTTGAGAAGGCAGATATGGTTTTTACAAGCGACGACATGAATAGTAATAGATGTGAGGCTGCAGAGCTGTATCAGATTGCATTTCCAGACAAAAGGCAGCTAAGTGTCTAATCTTTGCCATGCTGAGACAGGATCCATGGCACGATAAACTATTTATCGAGGAAGACCAAGATTCAATTGAATACATTACCACTAAAAATACATTTTACAGGTTCTCTGAAACAATCCAGGTATCATCAAGTGGCCCTAGCATAAGCTCATAGTATCTCAGAGTGTACTTCACGAGCACTCTCTATATCTGTATCATTTGCTAGTGTAGAAAAGTTCTGTTGTTAAGATAAGCACTCAGTTGTTAAACAATCTGAAACCAGAATAATCCACTTTGAAGAAAGAGAGCTATTTATAGTACCCTGGAACATCTAATTGTGCTCAAGTGGAACAGTCCATTGCTTGAGCTGTGATTGGCTGTTGGTAAATGAGTGAAAGCATTTCTGTATAAATACTAGCTTGATTCCAGTCATAGTTTGCGGGGTTTGTATTGAGTTACAATCTGCTTTATTTTTGTCTGCCATCTGGATGCTAGCTGGGACCCCTTATGCCAGTAAGTCTATTATTCTACAGCTAGGTGTACAGTCTTTTGTCCTCTGATCACTCACCATATGAGAACTTTTGCAAAAGTTTATTGCACAAATTGTTGATCAGTTGTTTTTCTCTTCAGTCTTGTTTACAGATGAGGCAACGTTTAGAAGAGGTGGAATAACAAAATATCCATGGTACAATACAGGCATTAGCTTATGATTAATGTGTGAGCTGGAATTGTAGGAGATTGACTGCTGGTTCATGTGTTCTTCCAGTACATCTTACAGGAGCTGTCTACAGGACTTTATTTTGAACACATGTCCAGACCTGCTAAGATGAAGATGCATAATGGAACTCCAGAACATTTTTTTTAGCCAGATTGTTTGCAATGCATTGGCTGACATCTACCACTGGACTTTTATCTGTGGGGCCACCTAAAACTATTGGTTTATCTAGAAGACATTAATGATGCACAGATGCTTTATCAACATGTCATGGGAGCTTGAAAGACCATTCGACACCGTGTGGGAGTATTTGAAAAGATTTGTCCAGTATGTGATCTGACAAGAGCATATATGTGCAGAAGCAAGCATTTAGATACAACGATCACCTTTTGGATATATGTTTATATAGACGTTTTAAAAATTTGTAAAGTATTTCGATACATCCGCTGTGTGTGTGTGAATGTTTGTGTGTTGTGGGGGTAATGAGAGGTACTTAAAGTTTGAAATGAATTTTGAAAAAAATCTTTAAAGCATTTATTTTTAATTCGAAGCTAATAAATTAAATTTAAGATTTCCAATAAGCAAAATTCTTTGGTATATTTAAAACCAAATTTTAACTGATTGGAAGAACTTTTTTAACAGAGCATAATTCTCTTTATTAAAAAATCTTTCAAAAATAAAATATACTTTTCTGAAAGTTTATTTGAGTAACATTACCTGATTAGACATTTAATTAATCTGAATTAAAACATTATTTACTTTTAGTTTGATGTATCACAGAAAAGTATCTTTTAAGAAAGTAACAGGTATATTTATAAGATGTTAACCCATTTATTGATATCCTCATGTCAGCGAGATTTATGTAAGGAGGAAATACTTGTAGTAAATTTACATGATAAATGTTAATGCCATTGTAAAAATATTTAAACTAAATGTCAGAAGTCTTTAAAAGAATTTTAATAAAAAGGTGCCACCCTTTTTTGGTAAAGATGAAATCTTTGAGAAAATTTTTTAAAAATGCTAAAAGAGAATTTAACATCTAAATAATTTCAATTCTGTTAAGGTCTTTGCAGACAATATTGTAGCAAGCAGAAAAATGAAATTCAAAGAAAATGGAAGATAGAAATCGTCACCTATCATGAATTTTAGAAAAACATTAAAATTAACAAAATTTTGCCATTGTTGTAAATGTCATAGTCATAGATTCATTCAGTTCTTTTAATGAACACCTTCAAAGATTTTAAAAGGTTAATTACCAAGTATTAAATGCATCTCTCTAATATTTCATATATTTATAAACTTTTGTTTTTATCTTTGTCTTTTTAAAGTTCATTTGAATATCAAGGCCAAAGAGAATTACTGAACTGAATATGCAGAGATCAAAGGTGTGTGGGAGAATTTGAAATGGCCAGTCAATGATCCAATGGGGGCATGCATGTGCAGAAGCAAGCATTTGGAGTATTTGTTATGAGTTGCTGTGCTGAGTTAAAACAATGGCCTTTTTGGCATATGTTTATATGAATATTTTACTTTGTATCTGTTCCAAATGTTTGTATAAGTATTTTTGATACAGTGTGTGTGTGTGTGGTGGAAATAGAGGTACTTAAAGTTTGAAATACATTTTGAAAACAAAAAATACCTCTTTTTTTTTTTAAATTCTAAGCTAATAGAAAAAATACTTTGCTATATTTCAAACCAAATTTAAATTGATTGGAAGGACTTTTTTTTAAAAATGTCCTCCAATTCTGTTAGAACCAAATTCAAAAAACCAAATATAGCAATCATGAAGAATGTTAGAGAGTATCTGAGATGGAAATGTTTGTCTACAAATTTACTAAAGGAGAAAGGTTCATTTTGTTCATATGGAACATTAATCAAAATGTTTTAATGCAACAAAGAATTAAAGAATTAACAAAGGGCAAGAATTAAAGAATAAACAAAGGGCAAGAATTAAAGAATTAAACAAAGGGCAAGAATTAAAGAATTAACAAAGGGCAAGAATTAAAGAATTAACAAAGGGCAAGAATTAAAGAATTAACAAAGGGCAAGAATTAAAGAATTAAACAAAGGGCAAGAATTAAAGAATAAACAAAGGGCAAGAATTAAAGAATAAACAAAGGGCAAGAATTAAAGAATAAACAAAGGGCAAGAATTAAAGAATTAAACAAAGGGAATTAAAGAATAAACAAAGGGCAAGAATTAAAGAATTAACAAAGGGCAAGAATTAAAGAATTAACAAAGGGCAAGAATTAAAGAATTAAACAAAGGGCAAGAATTAAAGAATAAACAAAGGGCAAGAATTAAAGAATAAACAAAGGGCAAGAATTAAAGAATAAACAAAGGGCAAGAATTAAAGAATTAAACAAAGGGCAAGAATTAAAGAATTAACAAAGGGCAAGAATTAAAGAATTAAACAAAGGGCAAGAATTAAAGAATTAAACAAAGGGCAAGAATTAAAGAATTAACAAAGGGCAAGAATTAAAGAATTAACAAAGGGCAAGAATTAAAGAATTAAACAAAGGGCAAGAATTAAAGAATAAACAAAGGGCAAGAATTAAAGAATTAACAAAGGGCAAGAATTAAAGAATTAACAAAGGGCAAGAATTAAAGAATTAACAAAGGGCAAGAATTAAAGAATTAACAAAGGGCAAGAATTAAAGAATTAAACAAAGGGCAAGAATTAAAAATAAACAAAGGGAATTAAAGAATAAACAAAGGGCAAGAATTAAAGAATTAACAAAGGGCAAGAATTAAAGAATAAACAAAGGGCAAGAATTAAAGAATAAACAAAGGGCAAGAATTAAAGAATTAACAAAGGGCAAGAATTAAAGAATTAACAAAGGGCAAGAATTAAAGAATTAACAAAGGGCAAGAATTAAAGAATTAACAAAGGGCAAGAATAAAAAAATAATAAAGTGCATGAATAAAAGTATAGAAAAGTAAAATGGAAAAATAAAAGGAAAATTAGAACTACTCAGAAAAGAAATAGAATCTCTTGTTTTCGGTCTTGTCCTGCAATAGATATTCATTTTGTGATATGTTACAATGTGATTTTTAAAGAAGAGATTAATTAAAAAGTGTTAAATAACAATAAGATATAAGTGACAACCAAAAAAGTCTTCAAAATAACATTTGATTTGGGACAAGAAATTATCTTTGAACTGAAAATAAAGCAAAGAAAAATGGTAAAAAAATATGACAGATTCATTTATTTTATTAATCTCTAAATTATCTCCAACTGAAGATAATAAAAATTCACTTCTTTCAGGGCACTCTGGGTCTAAATTCTCAAAGTGCACTGAAATAATGAATGGTCATTTTGAAAAATTAACATTGTTGACCACGTCTACCATAGTTTATAAATAGCTATAATAGTAACATTAAAAAGACTCCTTACGAGGCTTATACGAACTGCAAACCCACCATAAGTGGTATGCATATTTTTAGTACAATTTACTACACATATGTCTATGATGGGGCAAAACTAGATCCAAAAAGTGAAAGAGGCATATTCATTGGCTATGACAAAACAAGTCCGGCGTATATGATTTATTGCCCACAAAGTAAAATAATAAGCAAGATCAAATGCGTCAGATTTACAGATTCCTATGAGCAAGTGGAGGATCCCGAAGAAAAGAACATTAACTGTGAGGAACTGGTAAAACACGAACTAGTATGGCCTCGTTATGAGATCGGGTCGATAAATAAAAAAACGTTCAAAATCCACAATTAAAAAAAAGGTACTATACCAGATGATATAGACGATGACATATTAAACACAAATCTTGAGTTAAAAGAAGATACAACCAAAGAGGAGGGGCAAATTCCGCATTATATAACCAGAAATAAAAGAAAACCAGACTGTTTTGGAATGGGTCAATGTAATATCGGTGACATTGACTGGTGCTATTCAATGCAATGTATCCTGAAAAACTATCAAGAAGCCATAAATTCTGATAATTCTAAATGATGGATAGCCGCCATGCAAAAAGAAATAAAATCTCTAGTATCAAATGATACTTTTGAATTGAAAAAGGCCTCGGATGATAAAAATATTATCGGCAGCCATTGGGTTTATACCATAAAGCTGAGGATGGCTCGCCAGTGTATAAGGCTCATTTTTTAGCTAAAGAATTCTCTCAGATATATGGGGAAGATTATATAGAAACATTCAGTCCAAGAACAGCCGATACTAATCAAATTTGAAAAGTGAAATATTTACCCCAAATCCAAATTATTCCAATCAAAGAAATTAGTGCTTTTGTATAATCCGAATATTTTGTATAATCCAAATATTTTGTCAATCAAAAAAAATCTTGTTAGCAACCTTTCATCTTTTAAATTTAGATATTTGCTCAACTTAGTCAGGCATAAGGCCAGTTGAAAACTATTGTATAAATTGGAAATCAAGGATGACAATTGTCCTGATATCAACGACGGACACAAACATTTATATATAAAAATATTCACTTACATTTTATTCTTTTGTGACAGTTGTGTATAGAGTGGTAATTGGGGGGAATCATGTACATACAAGGGAGTTGACTGCCTAGAGTTGCCATCTTGCACTCTCTCTGAGTCCTCTCCATGTTCTGCTTTTTGGCCTGAAACCTTGATCTTACATAACCTTAAATTCTCCGAATTCTGCTTAATTGCATCATCCATGGCTAGATACATCTATTACTCATTTTCACCAATTATTGCCTTTGTTCATATTTTCTGACCTTGGAAATAGACACCCTGATGCAAACACACTTTGGGTTGGTTGGTTGATTTCTTTAAGTCATTTAATGCCGAAAATAATCTTTTTTTTGTTTTTTGAAATTGCTTCACCCTCAAGTTTTTGATTGCTTTCAAAATTGCTTCACCCTCAAGTTTTTGATTGCTTTCAAAATTGCTTCACCCTCAAGTTTTTGATTGCTTTCAAAAATTGCTTCACCCTCAAGTTTTTGATTGCTTTCAAAATTGCTTCACCCTCAAGTTTTTGATTGCTTTCAAAATTGCTTCACCCTCAAGTTTTTGATTGCTTTCAAAATTGCTTCCCTTACCTCTTTCCTTCTTTCCTGCCTCAAAAACTACTTACTGACCTAAGTAGCGAATACATCAAAGACATTCCTTACTTACACGCTCCCAAATTCCTAAGCATTAATTCTCTTTCAGCATTTTATTGCTATGAACATTTTAACCTCCGTTGGACCTATACTTCATGTATTACTTCAATTGTAAAAACATTAATTGATATCTGTGTATATAAAATGTTATTTTTCAACTCAATTTGCTTTTCTTGATTTATAATCATTTTATGACTTATAGTGGGTTATCTACAACAAGGCCAAATTCCGTTAACCTGCAACAATATACAACCACCCTTCACTAGAACGGACTCTCCACTACTAACAGAAAAGTATAGGTAAGCAAACCACTATAATTTTAATCATTAAATTTGGAATATAACCATCTATTTCCCTGAAATATTTGTTCTGAAAAGTCGAAAGTCACTATCTTGGAAATTTTTCGAAAATCGTCTTTTCAAACCCAAAATTATTTTACTCTTTCCACATTAAATTCCCCCTCCAAATAAACATAGAAAGATAATAAGGATAAAACGGTGCCATGAAAAGGGCCATCAGTGCAATCCAAGCTTCGGAGATTTCAAAACTGTTCCTATTCTCAATTATTGTCAGCAAGTTCCTTGTATCGAGATTTATATATATATATATATATATATATATATATATATATATATATATAACAATGATTCACTTTTTAAAATGAATTCTCATCCCCCTCCACCGCCTTTCATTTTGGTTATTTGAGTTGTGTTTTCATCTTAATCGCAACGATACCATGACAGCTGTCATCTCAAAGACATGAAGACGGTTGTCAGTTTAAGAACAAAAAAAATGTAGAAGGAATGATTCTTTCGATTCACAATTACTGAAATGTTGAAGATAAAACGAAAGTTGAAAAGTAAATGGAAAGAGAAAAGGTAATTCTCCCCATCAAAAAATAAGTGGGTGGATGAAAATATATCTCAGAGAAGGAAGGAGAGAGAGAGAGAGAGAGAGAGAGGGCACGAGGGAGGGAAAGGAGAAGAAAGCAGGAACGAAAGCGAGAGGGGGGGAAAGAAGAAAACAGAGCGAACTAGATATATATATATATATATATATATATATATATATATATATATATATATAAGTGGGGGAAGAACAGAGAGAAGAAAATAGAGTGGAGGAAGGACAGAGAGAGAGGAAAATAGAGTGGGCGAAGGACAGAGCAAACTAGAGAAACAGAGACAGGGGGAAGGGAGAAGACAGAGCGAACGAGAGAGAAAGAGACAGGGGGAAGGGAGAAGACAGAGCGAACGAGAGAGAAAGAAACAGGGGGGAAGGGAGAAGACAGAGCGAACGAGAGAGAAAGAAACAGGGGGAAGGGAGAAGAAAGAGCGAACGAGAGAGAAAGAAACAGGGGGAAGGGAGAAGAAAGAGCGAACGAGAGAGAAAGAGACAGGGAGAAGGGAGAAGAAAGAGCGAACGAGAGAGAAAGAAACAGGGGAGAAGGGAGAAGACAGAGCGAACGAGAGAGAAAGAGACAGGGGGGGAAGGGAGAAGACAGAGCGAACGAGAGAGAAAGAGACAGGGGGGAAGGGAGAAGACAGAGCGAACGAGAGAGAAAGAGACAGGGGGTAGATTTAACAGAGAAAGGAAAGAGAGAGAAAAAAGAGAGAGAAAAGAAATTCAGAAAACCGTAGCTACTGAATGTGCTGAAAAAGAGAAAATTGGTGAGAGTGAGAGAGAGAGTGAGAGAGAGAGAGAATAGACTACAAAGGTAACGAGAGAAAGTAAAAAAGAGGGAATAGTGATTATAGAGAAGAGAAAGTAAAGATTTACAAGGGTTATGCTAGAGAGAGTGAGAGGGAAAGAGAGATGTGAGGGGAGTAAAAGATAAGGAGAGATGAGAGAGCGAGAGATGAGAGAGGGTGGTAGATTCCATAAAATATGTGAAGCTAGTTTCAGTGGACAAATTCCAGTTTTTGTTTTTCCCTTGAACTGATACGAGGAGAAATTCTTCATCGTTTTCCCTTGAACGTGCAAATCGTTTCCGCTGGCTCCCGGACAGGTGTTTGTATTCACTCAGCATCTCGACTGCCTCCCAGGTAATTCCTTGCTTGAATTGATCTCTAGAGAAGCCTTCAGAAAAGTTTTTGCAAAACTGATCAAGAACAGGGGTTCCAGCTCCAAAACCTGTCTTGCAACAATCGCCAGAAGAAAATTACAAAGAGGCGAAATCATTATACGCGAGAATGCCTGAAGATACACAGTGTCCCCTCAAAATTTGAATATATCTATAGAGATTAAGAACTGAAGAATATATATATATATATATATATATATATATATATATATATATACTAGCAGTATAGCCCGGCGTTGCTCGGGTGTAATGAAAGCTTTAAAACTAATCCATGATCTTGGAGCTCATACTCTTTGGACGTTGGCACGAAAGACTAAAAAGCAATAGTTGTTTCCAGTTAAAGCGAAACCGTAGACTGAAAGAAAAATGAATGGATGCAAGTCAAATTTTGATTTCCTGCTATCGATATCAAATAAGTTTTTTCGTCGTAAACTGAAGTTTGAAGGCTAAATAAGTCCTCTGAGTAAATGGTATCATGTGGCTAAGACTAAGGACTACAATTATACCTACTTAGAGTCAAACTCGAAGCAAAAACTAAAATAAAAGAGCTGAAAAAAATACAGACATACAGGCAGATAAACAGACACACACACAAACGTCTTGCCTTATATATATATATATATATATAGTCGATTTTCTGCACTATTGTAAGAACGGCAACCTTGAAACTTCTGAATATTGTTTCTTATGTCTTTGTCTATGAGTGTATCAAATTTGATTACAATCGGACCACTCCTTCTATAACCCAATTTTTTCGATTATCGATATTTATCGGGGTACCTCGACACAAAACCTAGCTAAGAACACTCGCAAACATAGTAAAACTTTAAATTTTCAAGAAAATCGGCTCAGCCGTTTCGGAGTTTATAGGTAACGGACACACAAAGTTCCATTTATAAATAAGTTTAGATTATATATATATATATATATATATATATATATATATATATGTGGCTACTGATTTCGCAATACCTCCATCTGCTGGACCTGTTGCAAAAGCCCCCATCATGCACATTTGCTTTTTTCTTTAACACCCACAGAGCCAAACTTTGATATATAGTACTGTGAACCTCCACTTTGCTACCTGTCCTTCGCATTGACGCAAAAAATCTGAGGCCGATCGATAATCGATGACTTCCTTCTAAACTCGGTTCTGTTCCACGTTGTGTTTGATCACCAAGCCGGTTTGGGTTGAAAGATATCGAAACACCCGTTGCATCGACGATCCAGACAGGACTGAGAGCCACAATAAGAAAAAGAAACCTTTGTGAAATTAACAATAAGGGTGTGTGTATATATATATATATATATATATATATATATATATATATATATATATATATATATTGATTGATTGATTGATTGATTGATTGCTTAATACTTAGTTTTTGGTCATAATAGGGTTAGACCAGTACATATTTGTATTAAAAAATGTTCGATACAATTATATTGTAGAACATTTGAATATTTTCCATTTTTAAATGAGTTATTTTGCTACCTTGGTTTCTACCATGAGTGGTGTCTTCAAGCGACTTTTAACAACTGATTTTACCGTTTACCGTTTTTCTTTTTAAGAACGCTCTTGTCACGGTGTTTTATTTGAACGTTCATGTGGCAGGGAATTTATGAACGCGCTATTTTTAAATTAAAACGGATTATGGCGCTTTCATCCATGGTTATATGAACCTAAGAAGTATTTATTTTGTCTGCCACACGAA
Source organism: Ascarosepion bandense (assembly GCA_037127315.1). Taxonomy (NCBI): domain Eukaryota; kingdom Metazoa; phylum Mollusca; class Cephalopoda; order Sepiida; family Sepiidae; genus Ascarosepion; species Ascarosepion bandense. The sequence goes on along the minus strand of JBBBDQ010001749.1, from coordinate 2,126,979 downwards.
GGAAATAATTTACAAGGCAAAAGTATATGACCCAAATGGCCAAAATAAAATATTTGGGTTCAACCAAAGACACCTTTAAGGACAGGTGGTTTAATCACAGGTCTACATTTAAAATTTAAAAAAAATTAAAAAATACAAAATTGGCTAGCCACGTGTGGGAATTAAAATCAAAATATGGAAAAGACCCAGACATAACGTGAAGCATTGTAAAAACAGCCAAGCCTTACAACGGTGGAAAAATAAGTAGACTGTGCCAAGAAAAAAAATTAGAAATTATGATATTCCCAGGTAAAAAACGATTCGGGGAAAATGGCAACTGTTTGAAAAAAAAATTACATTCCCAAGGAGTCCTGCATTTAACTAATAAAAATAAGTTTGGGGTCAGAATTTTATTTCTAGAAATTTTATGAAATTAATTTGTGGGTAATAGAGGTAATATAATTGTACCAAAATTTGTAAGAATAATTTCGTAAATAAATCCTTTCTTTTATGAATAAGTCCCAATAGTTTCATAAGATTTTCCAAATAATGTTTTTCATCGGAAACGAAAGCACTAAAATTCTTATAGTAAACTGGTCCCACGTTGACGAAGAAAAAAAAAGATTTTTAACCAAAGTTTCGAACGTCACAGAAAAGATCGAAACTAAAAATTTAAAAATTCTTTTGTCTTTTCTCTTCATAATAGCAAACATTTTGACGATAAAGATTTCAAGTTTAGGGTCTTTTTTTCATCATACTGTGCTGCTTTTTTACTGAAAAAGAGAACGTACCTACCTGATGTAAGTCAGATACTCTCTGATGTGACAAGAATATATTGAGTAATGTTTATCTACATTTTGACTGTTGAGGCATTTTGTTTACTGCATTCGTTACTTTCGTCGTAATTTCATAATTCAGTCAGAAGTGCCATACATGATACGCACTTGGGCGATCATGTCTCGAAACAGACACGACTGACCGGGAAGACGATTATCCCGCAGTAGGTTGCCATTACTTTCTGCGGTAGACTGGTTACCAGCCAAGGTTATAGAACACAATCTGTCCTGTTATTTAACCTAAACTGGAGGGAAGAGACGGATTAATACCTTTTTCCAAGGTGTAAGTGAAGGCAAGGAATTCAACTGGAATTCGAACTCGGCTCCTCGATTTCTTGTTCCGAGCCGATATACACTGCACCACAACACAATTTCATACTAAAAAAAAGACAGGGATGCTACATGATTACAAGACTTCCTACTTTGTCTAAACCAAGTTTGGGGTCAAACAGCGAGTGTACCAGCTTTTATTTTATCTGTCAATATCACCTTTTAGTTAGAGAGCTTAAACACAGCTGAAAGTCTTCAAATAATATGTAGACAGAAAATGGGAATCCATACCTTTCCCAAAAATATACGTGTGAAGGAAACCCAAAACATGTTTGGATGAAAATCGAACTCTGTTTGCCAATTCCGAACTACACTCCCGACGCATGCGTGTGTTATATGGTTTCTGTGTGTCACGTTTCAATACCGTATGAACACACACTTCAGTCTTTAAATAAAACAAAAATTAGACTCTGAAAAACAGAGGCTTTTATGCAAGCCAACACCATCTTATTTGCATATGAAGAACGAGATTTCACGTTACTTCGTGAGACCATGCCAGCATATAATCAGGCGCGGCCACCATATTGATTTTTTTTTTTTTTTTTTAAACCCGTAACAGGACCTTACACGCTTGTAGTAGAGATTCAGGTAAGTCCCTTCCGCGCTCTTATTACTCACTACAATTGGCGACAGGCATTTTGTCACGATGTGGGTTTGGTTGTGCGAAAGAAATACACATAAACGGCAGACGAGGTGAATGATTGAAGATTTTATAACATTCATGCTTAAGTGAGTTTGATACTCACTATGCAAATAGGTCGATGAAACTAATTCAATGTTTTCTTAAAAGAAAACTTACATTTACAACTTTCGTCGCTTTTCACAGACGCATACATACATTGTCTGTCTGTCTGTCGTGTAAGAAGAAATATAAACAATTCAAATTGGTTCAATTTCTTTTAAGTAATTATGAAGGCCGCTACTCACCAAAATTAGAAAGAGAACGAAAGCTTCTTAAAATCAATTCATTGCCAAAAAGTTCATCCGCTTTATAAATAAGCAGACATTAAAAAAACGTCAAAAATAAATTTAAAATACAGATATTAGAATAATGAAAACGAAGAAAAGCTTGTAAAAATAACCAGCCAACTTAAAGAAAATTTGGCATCCAAAACTTGGCAAAAATCTGGCACTGTAAAATTCTTAGTTATTCTTAGAAACAGGCTTGTCTTCTTTGTAGTTCGGAGATGAAATATATTTAATATTCCACAGATTATTCAACCAGAAGATCCCCCTCTTTTTTAAGCGACATCTTTCAGCCGATATTTTTTCGACCATCCTAAACTGTTTCAAGAAGGCATAAGCACTCAAAATTTCGTCATCGTTCAGTATGTGTCTATATTTCCGAGTTAGTTTTGAAATAATGTTTGGACTATTGCCCTCATCTTTATTGCCATATTCACGATGATTCGACCGTCCGTCCTTCTTCAGGTGATTGGAATTTCGAACTGAACCCTTTTCATTCACTGGGGTAGACTGTTCTCATTTCATGTGTCATTCAGTTATCTCCCTTTAATTAAACACTTTTTTTTTAAACCTCTGCCCTAGCCAGGTATTGAACACAACTCTTTGGGTGAAGTCAGTAGATCCAACCAACGCTTGTTTCCTCCTGTCTATATATCCTCAACAATGTGTGAATATGGCAACAAAGATGACAACTGTCAGAACACTGTAAATAATTGCTCATCGCTCAATCGTTTTGGAATTTGTACTCCCCTAGTGCCAGTCAACAAGTCTTTGATGAACGTAGTTCTGTAGTCCTTCCTCAAAAATGAGTGGAACGTTTTATTTGATACACATTGTCACATTTACCTGTGTTTAAGGGGAAATATCAGCATTACGGAAAATGTGACACCGAAATCCAAAGTAGGATTAGAATAGAATAAAACTTAGTTTAAAGAAACAGAAAAAAATTCCATTAGGAACAAAGGCCAACAAGAGCAAAAACGAAACTTGTACTTCGAATATAAAATGAATTGAAAATTCTGTCACATAATAAAGGAGGGCTTGGAGAACTTGACACTCACATGATATACTGATGGTGAGATGGATAGTGACAGCCAGTAACGTACCTAATGAGCTTGTGTAAATGGACGACAGAAGGAGTTAACAGAATAAAAACGAGACAAAAATGAGTGAGAACGAAGAGAAATGAAGCTTGTGGTGAGGCATGATTACATACGCGATGAAAGAACACCGAACCTCAAAGAAGAATTCCTAATTATGTCAGGGTAGTGGTTCCCAGACGGCGAGGTGGAAGAGAATAGCAGGTGAGGTGGAATGATTTAGAAACAGTTTTTAAAAATTCCTATGCTTTCAATATGATTCCAAAATTTAAAATATTTTCGATTACTTGCATTTGCAGCTTGAATCCCAGTATAAATAATTATAATTATTGAATCTTTTTATCATTGTGATATTTTTACATTATACCAAGTATCAAGAATATAGTAACTACGGTCCGCAAATTGAAGGAGAGAGTTACCAATGCTAATGTTTTAACTTCGAATTCGTGGTTATCTCCTTTTAATCTGTGTGTGTGTGTGTGTGTGTGTGTGTGTGTGTTTAACGTACTTATCACATAACATTTGGTGAGGCTCGAGCTAATTTTCATTCCAAAAATGCAGCCAAGAAAAAAAAATGAAATTTCCCTGGAAGGACACTAAGCAACCTAAGTCAGTGGATCAAAAAGGTTTCCTTTAATAATCCGATAAGGTTACCAAATACGTCACTCATGTGTAAGACCGGTGAACAGAGCGGCTGAAACGTTAGGATAAAAACAACAAAAATAAAACTGGTTGGAAAGAATCGTTTCAGAATTGAAAACCTGAAGCCGTCGAAACAATTTTTGTCTAAAAAAGAACTGAACAGTTCATAATGCTAACAGAAACGTTTGTTAGTTCCGTTTTTGAAAAGAAAATCTTCGCAAAACCTGAACTAGGATCAACAATACGTTAACCCGCTGACTCACCGTATTTGATAGCAAATCAGACCCCTCCCCCATACTGAAAATCACATTGAGCTATTTAGGCGATAGATAGATATGCACACAACATTGATAACCTTTGAAATTCTCTGAGTCTTCTAGGTGCGTGGATGGTGTAAGCTTCTACGTACGCAGTTCAGAATAAAACATCGGAGAGCCAAGTTCGAATTTCAGTCGGATTCGTTACGTTCACTTACGCAAAAATACCCCGAGGAAAGTTATGAATCCACAATCCCCCAGTTATGGGCTAAATACGAAAAATCTTAAAACCATAGGATGCAACACACACACATTAGGTTGTCGAAGCATATATAGGCAATAAAGACAAATTATTCCAAAGTGTATACGAGCACGCTAAAACTTGTGGAGAATGACATTTTACAGTTTCAGCTAATGTAAGTAAGCCGAAGAGTTCATCGGCCAAACGTTGGACAACATCCTCAAAGAAAGAGAAACGCATTAATGGAGTATCGTATTAATAACATAAGCACACTCTTCCAAAAGTGTATAAGATTTGCTTATGTGTGGGATTTCCTCATAGTCTAAAATTAGGTATAAATCTAAAGATGAGGGTTGTTTATTGCCAGGGTGCCTGGGACGTTCGCAAGAGGAGTTTGGGTTGGAATTTTCTTCGGGCTGGGGTCACCAAGGCCGAATAAGACCAGTTTAGACCGGTTTTGAACCTATCCACCGTGGTGGATAGGTAATGTTTTGACCAGTACCTGGGCGTAAGCGCTCAGGTTGCCCACGTTAAAAAAAAACAAACTAGGTACCTTCACAAAAATCGCTGAAAAAAAAACAGCATAGTCGGAAGGGAAAAGGTTCCAAACTAAATAAAACAAAGTTCTATGGGCAAAAAGTTTATATTACCATTAAGAGGATAGAACAAAGCGTTTTTTAAATATTTTAAACATTTTTTAATTATTTCTAACACGTTCGAAATTGTAACAATGTTGTAGAAAGTATTTTTTATTACGTAAGCGCGATATCCAAATTGTCACTATTTTATTAAGTAAACAAACGTAATTGTTACGCAATGCACTTTTTTTGGCCGTGAAAGACACATTAATTTGGAAATTCTTGCATAAATCAAATAATGGTTGGATTTTGATGAAAACTTCAGGACTTATTCCTAATTAACCGAAATCAATGTTGAAATTATTTTGTATAAAATATTGGTAAAAAATTTTTTTTACATATGTTACCCCCCCACCAATTAATTTCCACAAATGCTTAAAAATTCGAATTTTGTCCACAATAAGCCTAATATAATTAAATTCAGGAGTCATTGGGGAATGCTAATCAAGTTTTTTCTTTTCTCCAATAGAGCCCTTTTTCTAAAAAACTGGTCCGAATTGCGAAAAATGCAATAATTATGCTAATTTCTATGTGGATAAACTTCTGATTGCTTTTATGAACAATATAAATTAAGCGTTTCATAGTCTGAAAAGAAAAAAAATTCAATGAATAATGAATTTTTACAAGAATTATTTTAATTTTTTTAAATTTTTTAATTATATTTAAAAATTATTTATAAAAAGTTTAAAATTATTGTTAAATTTCTTCCTCAACGTGTCCGGCTAGGTTATGTAATTAATGCATGAAGACTACAAAAGCTTAATACAAATGATTGAGCCATTGGATTTTTTAAATAATTAAAACATTTTAATTGTGTGCATTTTTACGGTTGGCCGTACGTGATATTTATCATTACAAGGTTACGTGATTAAAGGGTTGTCTTCCCTTACATAAAAAAAATTACATTCGTATAATTTTGTCGCCTCCGGCCTCCCTTGTTTATAACTTCCGGTTGTCATTATGTCACTCGGCACTTGAGATAGCCAGCGTATATCGGATTACCTTAGCTGATAAAATGCTATAGCAAATATTTCAGAGAGTAAGCAAGTACTTTTGTTTGAAAACAGATAAAGGTAAGTTTTAACTTAAAAATAGACTTCAATAACGTGTCAGCGACGTATATTTTATTTTTGCTAGATTTTTAAAACAGGAATGTGGCTACTGTTTAAAAATCTGTCATCAATCAATAAAATGGCGGTACTTTTAAATTTTTGTTTTTTTTAATCTGAATATTTTAGATTCCAATCAATATAATTTCGCTTTAAAATACGCCAGTGTATTGTGTTTAATGGAATTACTAAATTTAATCTCTTGATTTTCAATTAAAACTAATTTTAAACTTAAAATATAACTTATTTATTTTTAAAATTTCATTTTAAAATCAGGTATCGAAAATTTATACTGAAAAGTGGAGGTACCTAAAAAAAAAAACAAACATGTCACATCTCTCTCAAATGGGGGAGGAAGGTAAATATTGGAATTTTCCCACGGTATTACTGATAAACCCTCCGTAAAAAGCCACGAACCTGTGTCACATCAAGTTGCGTGGGGTGGGGGCTTGTAAATACCTACTACATTTGCTTATATCAACTTATGGGGAATAAATTAAAATGTATATACGGTCTGATGCTTAGAGCAAAAAATATTACCACGGCAAGTGGTGAAGACGCAATTGACAACAATGTGTTTATTGCTAGTCGCCATGCTGGCTGACTGGCGAAAAACACGAGACTATATCATTATGACGAAAAACGAAACACTTTGTGGGGTTTCATACATTGACACACACACACACACACACACACACACACACACACACACACACATGGTCACTCGGCGTTCCACGTGATGACTGGTTCTCGCCAAAAACGATGCTAATAAAAACGGAAAACAGCACGTGGTACACTAGTTAGGATTTCGTCCCGGGACAAGGCAAACATGTCTTCCTAACTCACACAAACACACGCGCACTAATTGCGTGTAGCAATTAGCGGCGCAAAATTTCTTTTATTTTTCTTCTCCTACATTAACACTATGCACATTAACTTTCATTCAAACAGGACTTTACATAAAATAACTTCCTACACATAAATCCACAATTTTTCCAACCTTCGTCAGTAGAAATACACAGACTGCTACATTCGCATGTAAGTCTCTCTCTCTCTCTACTCAACGCACACACAGACACAGAACTTTGTCTTCTGTCTGACTTTCTTCATCAAGGATTTGAACTTTGAACTCTTTACCATAATCTTAACAATTGTTACAAACCTTTCTTTCAGCTAGAGAAAAAACTTCATACATCTTATTTTGTTTCTACGAACAGACGAAGGGGAATGACTCTTTCCTTTTCACTTTCTTATGCATGCTCTCTCAACCCCATGTAACCTTTGTCAATACATTGTTTTTCTGGTTACTTTCGCCTTTTTGTTCTTTCTTAAATCCTGCTTTAAGATATGACCAATGTTACGTCGAGTCGACTCGTTAAACATAAATTAATAAGTGGACGCCTTCGTCAACTACAACTTCAAAAGGATCCTGAACGATTTAGCAATGAATTAAGTTGTTTCTCATCTTATTTATGTTTGTTGAATGTCCGAGAAATTTCCAGATGAGCCAGTAAATAAGGAACAAGGTAGATAACAGAATGCTACCATTTCTGAAAGTTGAGAAAAATAAAATCGCATCAAAAAAGAAAATATGGTAAATGAAAATGTCTTTAGTAAAGTGATGTGAAAAATTTGGTTGTCATTTGAAACCATTTGCGCTTTTGAGTTTTCACCCACTGCATGGATGAGGAATTGTTTTTTAGAAGTCATAAGGCCGAATAAAATTGAAATTATAAATCATCGTTACTTTTGCTTATTTTTAGCAAATACCTCTACTAAATCGCTGAAAAAACAAAACAAATAAAACAGTATGAAGAAAAATTATCCAAAACTTAATAAAAACGAACCTTTTCTTCACACAAAATGTTTATTAAGAGGAAAGCTTAAAGTATTTAAAAAAAAATTTTAATCCTTTCTAACACGTTCGAAATTTTGGTAAAAATCTTATTTTCGTTACGAGAGTTGACAATAGAAAACGTAATATTACATAACTCGCTTTTTTACGGTGACAAACACATTAATTTGGAAATTCTTGCAAAAATCAAATCATTGTCGGATTTTAATGACACTTTCAGGACTTATTTACCAATGAATGGAATTATTTTTATAATCATTATTTTTTAAAAATATTGGTAAAAATATTGATTTTTACATCTGTTACTCACCCTCCACGAAAATTTATGAAATTTCAAGAAATTAAATTCTGTAGGCAAAAATTGTTTTATTAGTTCAACGCAAGACTCATTGAGGAATGCAAATCATGTATTTTTAAAAATTACATGAAAAATTATACAGTAGTATGAAAAAAAAGATTTACTAAACTTAAAAGGAATGAAAGTATTCTGTCGACATTAAGCTTCACACAAGATAATTAAAATTTAGAAAAAATATAAACATTAATATACATGACAAAAATTGTCACATTATAAATAAATAGGATGTGCGTTGTGGTGCAGTGGATATCAGCTCAGAACGACAAATCGGGGATTCGAATTCCAGTTGAATTCACTCTGGCTACATCTCGGCAGCTCTTAAAAATCAACTATTGGCCCAGTCTGATAAATGATGAAAATCAACTATTGACCCAGTTTGATAAATGATGAAAATCAACTATTGACCCAGTTTGATAAATGATGAAAATCAACTATTGACCCAGTCTGATAAATGATGAAAATCAACTATTGACCCAGTCTGATAAATGATGAAAATCAACTATTGACCCAGTTTGATAAATGATGAAAATCAACTATTGACCCAGTTTGATAAATGATGAAAATCAACTATTGACCCAGTCTGATAAATGATGAAAATCAACTATTGACCCGGTTTGATAAATGATGAAAATCAACTATTGACCCGGTTTGATAAATGATGAAAATCAACTATTGACCCAGTTTGATAAATGATGAAAATCAACTATTGACCCAGTCTGATAAATGATGAAAATCAACTATTGACCCAGTTTGATAAATGATCAAGCATCTTTATCGGAATGCTTATAATTTCAAAATACAAAAATGTTTACTTGTAAAGTTATAAGTAAACGCATTTTTGTATTTCGAAGTTATTAACTTGCTTAGTTTCACTTTTTTCTTTCTTTTTTTTTTTTTTTTGTTGCGTTTGGAATGCTGCTATACTTCGGATAATTACCCGGTGCATTTATGTAAAAAGTGGGCCTTTAAAAGGAGAAAAGATTTGAGATCGGGAGCTCATTTTGAAAAAAATATATATATATATATATATATATATCGCATTCGAATCAAGATCAATTTATCTTATAACTTTCAATGATTCTGTTTTTCCTATACGAATTTTATAAAATCAAGAAATACATTCCCAAACCAAAATGGGAGAAATTAGTCCTTCAAATAAAACTAAAACACTTGATAAAATTCCAGCGACGGCACACACGCACACTAACAAACGAAACAAAGAACAATAGATTGTAGCCGGAAACTCATGACGGGAATACTCCATCACGTTCAAAAAAAAAAAAAAAAAAAAAAAATTCAACGAATCATTGTCAAGGTAAAATCGATTTTTGAATAGCATCAAGTTTTTTGGAAATACGAACAAAGTGGGTTCAGTTTTCATTGTATTTTATGGAAGTTGAAATAAACGAACTACGGAAAATATTTTTATTGTTTTAAGAATTTGAAATACAATTTACAGATGAGTTACCTGAAAATTAGATACCTCCACTCATTTTCGATAACTGTTAAATTGAATTTTTAAAAATTAAATTTTCATCAAGTTTTTATTTTAGTTTTAATTGAAAGCTAAATGATTGAATTTACTATTTCCAATAAGTAAAATACTCTCGTGTATTTTAATCAGAAATTATATTGATTAGAATATAACATTTTGAGATTTTTCTTTTTTCTGCCATTCTTGAGCGATCGACAGATTTGTAAACAAGTTAATTTTCCGTTTTAAAAATCTTGCAAAAATAAAATATACATCTGTGACACATTTTTGGAAAATTAGAAAATTTAAGGTTAAATTAATTTGATTTACAGAAGTGTTACTCATTTATTGAAAGAAATTTGGAATAAAACTGTTTTTAAACACGAAGTTGACCTTTCTAACCTTTCCACCGTAACTGAAATGTGTTGACAGATGCGAGATGAAAGTGTATGGCGATCGCAAGTGAACAATTTTTTTCCGTTAAGGGGAAGAAACCTTGAAATCCATGACTTAAAGGTACACACAGAAATTTCCATGCAAAAAAAAAAAAATCGAATACACACACACACAAAACAAAAAATACTTAAGCAATTAAAAGCTTATCAAGTTAAATAATGTCAGTTTTATTCGGAGCAGATTTTCGGTGAAAGGAGCTAAATGGTTTTAAGCTCAAAGGGTATGAGTCTTTTAATGACCTGCATGTTCGTGTTTTTTATGTTTATCTAATTAAAAAATTATTTAATTACATCTTAATAGTAGCAATAATTAATGGAATGACATTCCACAGTTCTTAGCATTTACTTTTTAACAGTGCTCCATACAGAGAGCAATATTTGTGGTAATATTCTTATTTATAATAAAAATATTTTTCGCTACACAAGAGCTACCGTATTTCAGTTCAATATTCAACCCCTCATCGTCTAATATACACATGACTGAAAAGTAACTCTTTTGTATGAGACGAGAGAGCCTATCATGTATAAAATAGGGATACTTTTCAATCACCCTGTATATAATGTTTAAATCTGGTGTCGTTTAAAAAGCCTTCTAGCAGCCCAGACTGTGAGTACCATTTATATAAACAGGTTGACTTACACTATCGAGGCCGTATGAGAAATGTAAATTTTAAAACAATATCTTATCAAATCATTCACACATTTGCTTATAAGAAACGAAGCGAGAATGCGTCATTGTGACATTTAAAAAAAAACAAAACTTCCACATTACGAGAGAATCAATTGTAGACTTGACACAGAGACTTACTTAAAGTTTACAGAACATTTGTTCAGCTTGAAACTCAAACTATGATTTTTCTAAACAGAGAAGAAAAAAATGGCGTCAGGTGAATCTCTGCACAAACGTTTATCTCAAATAGACAGGTAAAATAAGTAGTCAGACTAATAGGTATCTAACAAGGGTGGAGTTACTTGTCAGGTGTGCAGTCAGCTAAAATGAACGTAGAGAGAGGAAGTGTGTGTGTGTGGAAGAGAGAGAGAGCAAAGAAAGAACATATGTGCTCGCATGAGAAAGAAGGCTTAAAGAAAACTGTGTGTGTGTGTGTGTGTGTGTGTGTGTGTGTGTGTGTCTGACTGAAGTCTCTCTCATGATGTCATACAATGAGCAAGCCGGACAAAACTTCAGAACATTCCACTAAAGGTTACCAAATTAAAATTGAAAAGGACGACTGTGCTTAAAGATTCCAACAATCACAAGTAAAAGAAAAGGAATTGTCTGATTATATTAAATATCAGAATACTACCCGTCAAAGCTGAAAAAATAATTTACGCATGGGTTGGCGTTTCTGTCAAGGAACAGTGAATTCTTTTTAAGACCAGTATGACTCCCATAAGCTCTGCTGAGGATCAGAGTGTAGTATCTGAGCATTCTTAAAAAACAAAGTCGTCCGCAAGGTGGGAAAACAGGAGACAAATATATATATATATATATATATATATATATATATATATATATATATATATAGCTGCTTTCATGTTATATTTAACCAGTCCTGGGTATGACGATAAACTACACCCGATAGCAAGGCCCCTGATAGGAAGATTGGCGGTTTCAAGAAACGTGGAACCGCCTCTTAATCGCTGTTGTTTGAAGGTCCATCCTAACACGGAGTGGTAGCACTTATTAGGGTCCCAACTATGGGTGAATAGAGAAACTCGAAACAAAAGAAAAATACATTTTCATAGTAAAAATACCAACAATACTGTTTTTTATGCAAAAATAAAATTAGCAACAGTAGATTTTCAAAGCAACATGACGAGCAATATATTTTTTATCTAGACTTGAAGGTATACAATAGCGTTATTTAGTTATTTTAGCATATTTAGTTGAAGCCATAAAATTGTTGAAGTTTATACATTTCGGTATTAGTAGTCGATATGGCGCTAAACAAAATCAAACAACTATCATATTTAACGCAATATTTCCGTTGATACAGTCTTCAGCTTTCTCTAAGATTAAATATCATCTCCTATATTTCTCCAACATGTTTTTTTTTCCTCTGACAAATTTTAGACTAATACATTTGTTTTTGTTTTTTTGTTTTTTTTTATTTCCAGGTATATTTTACACAAAATGATTTTGACGAGTTTTTCTTCTTTTTCATCAAATTTTGGCACTTCGAAAACAATAACGTGACAAGTTTTTTTTGAATAATTTTTTGAAGAGTGATACGAGAAAGAAAAGACATGCTTTTTATAAGAACCTGAATGTCTAACCAGGAAATAGATTTGATTATGGACGCGATCATGTATTAACCATATTTTTAACACATGCTCATGTTAATGTCTTTGAAAAACAGTAGCTACTATGGCATGTACGCATCGCTCATTCAGTGAAATGAATTAGAGCACTCTGGCTATTGGGCGCGTATAATCATAATATATGTGCTAAAAAGTCTGCCGAACGCCCATAGCCCAGAGGTAGAATCGCCGACTAACGCCAATTCGGTCGGGTTTCTATCCTGGGTTAAAAAAACAATCGGAGTCTAACCGTACTGATGAGCTGTGATACAGCGAAACAGATCTGTCTGCGGATATATATATATTGTGAGGAACCTAGAACCACCTCTTAATTGCTGTTGTTTCCAGGTCCACTCTGACTCGGAGTGGTAGCACCTGTTAGGGTCCTAGCTATGGGCAAATTAACACCCAAACTGGGGTCAAAACACTATGAAAGTATAAAAATCAACTTTTATAGAAAATATACATTTTTTTAATACAAAACTAGATATCTTCTGTTTTCTAAAATAAAATATTTTTCATCAAAATGTGACTAAATCAACCTTTTCACTATAACCGAACATTAAAAATACCTTAAAACCCTACTTTCTTGGCATGAAATAACCCATAGAGGTTGATATGCCGTTAAACAAAACAAACTCAGTTGTGTATCTACCGGCTTCCCCACTGATGCTGAATGCGGCACAAGGCCATTTTATTGTGTGAACGTCGAACCCTTAATTCTTTAAATCATTCAATAACTGTTCTCAAATGAATAACTTCACTTGTTCGGATTAAAACACAATATCCCATTTTTGTTGCATGAGTTAATGGCAACGGCCAGATTCATTTTTTTTTTTTTTACAATCGTGTACTCCGTACAAGGTCCGAGAGCCACTCAAGGTAGATGGTGACAGAATAAGAAACGCAGTTGATGCGGATATGGGGAGAGGTAGCGGTTAACTGTAAGATTGTAATGGCCGCGGAAGTTTCCTCAGTGGTTCGTTCGAAAATTTTTTTTTAATCATATCACCCCAAGCAAGGCGGTAACGCCACTGATGTGCAGGGGGCTACTTAAGAGTAAAAAGATTGGAAAAGAGAAAGCCGGAAACCACATCCTAAAAAGGGATGAGCCTCTTCACCTGTTCAATAGACGTGGGTGGAGTGTGAACCGGGCGATAGTTAGATCTATCTACTAGCAATAGAAAACAAATGAAATGAGGGTGGCTCGTTACAATGTGCGTGGCTTGGAGGGCCTTAGATTAGTAGAACGAGAAAAATGTTCGTTTGAGCTCTTTTCATGAACTTAGGGATTTTGTAAAAAGTATTTATTGGCTTTTCGAGCCTAGGCCATAAGTACGAACGGAAATATTTCTGGAAAAAAAACAAAACATTTTAGCATCAATTGATGTGATTTATTAACCAAAACCCAGAGAGCAAACAAATTCTTGTTATGGTAGACTTTAAATGCTAGAATTAATTTTTCTGAGAAATGATTTCTGTTCTGTGTTCATTCCCACACTTTTAAAAAGCAAACTTCGCCGTTCAGTTTCTTGAATGGCTGGTTTTGCGTTTTTTCCGCTTGGATTCTGATCAGTTTTTTTTTTTTTTTTTTTTTTTTTTTTTTATACGTAGATACTGGTAGCAGAAAACCGTGCGATGCACTGTTAATAGGTCTGTAATACTCTTATATCTTTGGCCACATGCGTACTACACTGGAGGTATCAGCGGAGACTTCGCTCCCCGGTCCGAGAGCATAGAAAATACTCTCATCTATCATCTCCCGTGATAGGGATCTTGACCTGTAACCAACCCCGTCAACGAGGAATTCCGGGTGGGCACAGGTCAACAGCACGCATCGATTACTACCCTGCCCGACTCAACGATTGTTGTTAATTGCGCATATTGTCTCAGCGTCCGATGCTCGGCGAAGCATTTCGGCGCACATATACAGAGTGAACTTAAGAATAAACTTTGAATGGTGACTGTCTGTTTCACTCTATATTGCGATATTCAGACTTTGTGTTGTTACCATTCATATCAGCAAAATAACAGCTGACAACAGTACCTCAATAGTACAACAGAACCTCAAAACGACTTAGTCTTTGATTAGAAACGAAAATAGCGCCAATTCCATCCTCAGCGAAAAATCTGAACTTATTCCCAAGTGCAAACTTAAAAGAATTCCTTCTGTGCTACCAAAAACTCATAAACGAATTGTAATAAACTTTATTCGTGACACTAAAATTAAAAATAAACGAAAGAAAGAAATTATATACTGTTAAATATAAGAGACAATGAATGTCTATTATGTTTAATCATGAGCCGTTCTAAACGTCGTATTTTGGCTTTAATTTCAGTTGAAAATAAAGACAAAAATTCTCCAACATTTGGATAATTTTTTATTAATTTGCTTCTAAGCTAGCGGAGTTTTGTCAACACAAAATAAAATCGTTGGTGATGGTGGATGTTACTGTATTACCATCTTAATAACCTCTCTGAAGATGTTTCATGTGAGCCGAAAGCTTAGAACCAAATTAATAAAAAATTATCCAAATGTTGGAGAATTCTTATTTTCAACTGAAATTAAAGCCAAAATACGACGTTTAGAACGGCTCATGATTAAACATAATAGACATTCATTGTCTCTTATGTTTAACAGTATATGTTTAGAAAATTTACTGCCTCGATACACACACACACACACACACACATATATATATATATATATATATATATATATATATTCCTTCAAAAATGTATATTTTTCCATAAAAGTTTGGAGGGTTAACTATTTGCCCATAGCTGGGACCCTAACAGGTGCTACCACTCCGGGTGAGGGTGAACCTGGGAACAACAGCAATGAAGAGGTGATTCCATGCTCCTCACAACATTCCAATCAGAAGCCTTGCTGCCGGAGGCAGTCAACCGTCATACCCAGGACCACACAATTATTGAACGAGCAAGCAACTTTTTTTTTTCTTTTTTTTTTTAAGGCAAAATCTAATTTTCAAAAATTTTAAAATGGTAAAAAGCTCATCTCTTAGTAAAACACCACTTTTTCTCATAATAGTCGAGGAATGCTAAATTTACTTTCTCTGAACAACTATCTCTTTTAATTTTCTTTTCAGGAAGAATAAAAGTTTTTGCTAACAGCATCTAAAATGTTTCAATTGGCACTTATCCAAATCATTACAGACTTCGACATTAGCTGGCCAGAATTAATTGCATTTTGTACCGAGAAAGACAAACACTGGCTGTGAAATACTAGCTCCTTCAAAGACTAAAAACAATTTAACAAAATTCATTCAGTATTAACATATGGGTAGCGGGAATCTTATGTTTAGATTTGTAGTTAACTTACTCAGCTCCTCGGTCAAATGCCAATTAATAATGAATTAATTGGGGTAGTGTCCTTGCTGGCAGATGTAATTAAATAAATGCTATGTTGATGGTAATAAAGGCCTTTGTTCAACAAGACGATGCTCGGTTTGAGAACATTACAAATAGCTGCTAACGAAGTAAGATGGCTCCTTTAACAACATGGCTGCCTGTCGCACAAAAATGTTTCCCGGAAATGGTGTTGTAAGGAATAATAAATAAAATAAAAATGCTTGCTATAAGCTTGTCTAGACTTCTTGCAGAAAGGTTCAATTAGATCATCAAATACATTCGTAATGTCGAGTTTACGTTACCGTTTCTGATTAGATAATCTCACTTCTAATGAGGTGACTGTCGGTCAAATTAACGCTCTCCAACAAGAAGACAGATTGTCTCCCCTTGGTAGACGGGGTTGTTACAAATGCCGCTATGATGCCATAACTCTTCTCTAGTTTTATCAAAAAGTTCAAAAAGAAACTTGATAGGAGAATTGTTCAACAAAATGAAAAAACAATTTGGCTCATATTCTAATTAAATTACAGTAAGAGTGAGACAGCTTTTATATCGCGTTGAATACACCGGTTCTCGTCCGATCACCGAAGTGAAGCAACATCGAGCCTGGTCAGTACTTAGATGGGTGACCATTTGGGAATACCCGGTGGTGTAAACGTAAGGACCAAGAACGGTCCACCGTTCCTCCAGGTTTGGGGGTTTGGTGCAGGGCTAACAACCCTGCCCCATAAAAGAAACAGTTTGTTACGGAAACAGTAACAAAATGTTGCTACCCTACACCCCATTGGGTGTAACGGTTGAGATGATGATATAGCTTTTACAGTGGAAAGGTGAAGAGAGAGGTCAACACTAATTTCGTATCGGAAGAGACTCTTAAAACAGTGCGATTTTATATATAGGTAAGTAGGTAGATAATAAGACGACATGACTTAGGTGTTATCAATTATTTATTACACAATACCTCGTACTCCAGAAATACAAAAATTGTCAGATTTCGAAACAGAGGCATCATTTCAAATTCAAATTGATTGGTGTCAGCCTCGTCGTTGCTGGCTTTATCTTGTATCCAAGAATTTAATTTTTATTTTCTGATCGCCTCCTTTATGAATAATTTTGGAAGACGGATGCGCGTTGTGGTGCAGTGGAACGAGAAACCAGGGAGCCGAGTTCGAATTCCAGTTCAATTGCTCGCATCCACTTACGCTCAAATACTCTTGGGAAATGTATTAATCCGTCTTTTCCATCCAGTTATGGGTTAAATAATAGGACAGATTGGGTTCTATAGCCTTGGTCGGTAGCCAATCTACCGCAGAAAGTAATGGCAACCTACTGCGGGACAATGTTCTGTCCAGTCAGTCATGTCTCTTTCGAAACATGATCGCATAAAGCATGTATCCCGTACGACACTTAACTGACTGAACAACATATTAAAAAAAAAACGTTTATCAGCTCAGGTCTCAGATAAAAAACTTGATATAGGATTGTACCAAACAAAGCTAGAAGAGATGATGATAATAATAATAATAATCATCAATTGGTATGAACATCAACCAGACTTGGTTAAAGGTATAAAATCTTTAACAATTTTATGGCACTTTACAAAACACACAGAACAATCAAATCTAACTGTCCAGAATGCATTTGTCTATATTTCTGAGATGAGGTAGTATTTACATTATATTATTTGGACTATTGACCTCATCTTTGTTGCCATTTGCACGACGTTTAGGCCGTTGTACGCTCCGGCCTTCTTCAAGTGCTAGGAATTTCGAACCGAAACATTTATGATCACTGGGGCATATCATTCTCATTCCCTGTGCGAAGCCTCTTTTGGTAGTCATGAGTTATCT
Source organism: Ascarosepion bandense (assembly GCA_037127315.1). Lineage (NCBI taxonomy): Eukaryota > Metazoa > Mollusca > Cephalopoda > Sepiida > Sepiidae > Ascarosepion > Ascarosepion bandense. Next base: position 2,109,216 of record JBBBDQ010001749.1, on the reverse strand, counting down.
CTCTCTAACCCGACTCTCTAAGTTACTTGTTCACCATTGCTGTGGACGTTGGTTAGTACCAAGTGACAACATAACTACCAGTTGTGAGTTCAATACCAGGCTATTCATGACTACCAGAAGTGGTTTCGCACAAAGAATGAGAATTATATACTCCAGTGATCGTAATAAAAGGTTCTAATGTTCAGGATTAGTTTTCTTAATAATATGGCAGTTCCTACTGACTGTAGTATATCTTTGAAGATCTTAACAAAAAAAAAACTATCAAAATACGAGTAAAGTTGAAATCTCAAAAATGTGGAACGTTAAAAGACGCCAATAATTTTATTTGTAGTTGGAACCCTCGGTTTGATTGGAAAAGATTCTAACAGACTCATTGAAGAGATTTCTGGTAGCCCATGCCTTAAGGAATATACATGAAAAATGATCCCAATCACCTTACGAAGGGCTTTATTGATAGAAAATGCGTTGTTCTTAGATTAAAAAGACGCCCAATGAAAATGTTATGATGCCAATTTTGACCTTAAAACTCTGGTTGCGAACCGGGAGAAAGTGGATATACAACAGATTTTACGAAAATATAATGAAAAGAGAGATGCACTCGAATGTCAAATGATGATATGCATTTCTTTTGACGTTACGTTTAATGCTGAATTCAATTTATCTGGATTATAAAAAGTACTGTCTTTTTATACGTACATCCCACAGGCTTCAACTCCGCTTATTCGTCAGCGGACATCAGAATAAAGTCAGCCATTTTAGATATAAAAGGGAATAGGACCAAGCAGTGAAAATGTTTCTCTCTCACAATTCACTTGCCACTTGCTTTTATATATATATATATATATATATATATATATATATATAAATTTCGTGAAGGCTACATAAATATTTACATGAAATGAAAAAATAACACAGCTTTGAAGTTCTAGCGACTTGGCATTTACAGATATTATTCAGACAAAAAAAAGCTTTATCAACTAAAAAATGTATCGAACGATAAATCAGGTATACTGAAAATAATGTTAATATATTTGAGTTGTATTTATGTCTGCAGATTAAATAGGCTTTGCAATGAAGATTTGTAAAAAAAATATACTTTTGATAAAAAGATTCAAAGGAGTCGTAAGAACATATGAGTCAAGATCGATCAAAAGAAGCATCTTTACTTTTCAAGATGAATTTGAAATTACGATCCATTAAGTTTTCTGGAAGTATCCTTTGATAGTGAAATAAGTTCTCAGTTTAAAAAACAAAAAAACAGCCATATTTTTGTCACAGAAACGAAAAGTTTTGGCTGAAAACGTTTGAGTTTATTGTAAGCAGGCATCATTATATAAACTCTGAATATGAAATTTTGAGCACCCTCAGAAGGTAATCTCACACATTATTGAGTGGGATCGATCCTCACTGTGTGCCTCATGCCTAAAGACAGCATTTCATCTTTGAATTTTTTCACACACTAAGGAAAAATAGCACAAAGCACGAATCAATCCTCCTACATGTCAGTGAATTCTGTAAAGTGTCTTTATAAATGAAGGAAAAACTTAGCGCTATTAGTATGGGTTTCGAACAGGCAATATTTCCATTTACGCGATACTAATAGAAACATTTACAAGCTACCGTGGTTTGTGTAGTAAAAAGGACAAGGCAATAACAAATAGGCCTTTAATATAACAAAAACAAGTACAATACATTAAGAAAGTTTAATTACGTCCCAAAACAAGATGAATGTTCATGTTGTCCAAATGGACAAGAATGTTTTTTAGCAAGAATAGCAAAGAAATTACATACCGTTAGGCCAGCAATACTCCTCGTGGCTATACTCACTAAGGCAAAGAAGGAAACTGACTCGAGATAAAAATGAGTTCCTCAAAAGGGAAGACAACTATTGTCTCCCTACAGGGCAATAAAAATGGGGTTCTACAGAAGAATGCTGAGAATACCATGGACATAGCATGTGATTAACGAAGAAGTTTTAATGAAAATAGAAACAAAACGGATGCTTTATACTTAATATCAAAGAACAATTGAAATTTTTGAGATACCTAATGAGGAAGGAGGGTTTGGAAAATCTTACTCTGACAGACAAAAAGATCCGGAGAAAGCAGCGGGCTACGCGACGATCTAATGTAATTAAATAACAGAACGGAGAGTAAGGGGGAGCAAAAAGGCACTGCGGGGAGCAACAAATGAGAGGAAGTTGTAAATAGACATGGTTACCTACTTCCAGGGCCGAAAAATAAACACCGGGCACAGAGAAAATTGCCCGGATTTATTAGTCGACAATGTGATGACGTCATCAGTGTCATTCGTTTCCAGAAACTATGATTTTTTTGCGGATTTTTTTTTTCGGCTATTCCAATGGAAATTAGGCACAGAACGTGAACTAAAGCAGGAAATCGGGCTCGGACTTTCTGAGTACAACCAGTCTTTTCTCCCAAAATAAATAAACAGATTTTTACTGCGTTCATTCGGATGTTTTCTTCGTTTTTCTTTCTTCGTGGATTGTTTAGTTTGATTTCTGACGAAGACATTTTTCCTTGCCCGGATTTTCACTATGATTGCACGGATCGGCCCGGTAGTCAGATACGGCCATGCCTACTTCCTATTTGGAAACGGCACCCACAAGAAGAGGGGGAAGGTGTGCATTGTCATCTGTAAAAAAAAAAATGCCCAGGTTGATTTCAAACGTTTATAGAAGAATCGAGCAGATTTTCAGTTCACCAATAATTCCGATATTTTCGTATTGGAAAGGGGACATCAAAATATTACATCAAAGACAGCAAAAAAAAAAAAAAATCCGTTTCTTTTTTTTTTTTTTCACAACTGTTTGATTCACTAATTTCCTTTAATTTTGAAGCTTATATTTGACAAAAAAAAAACAATGATCTGTTAAGCATCATACATAGTCAATTAAGTGCTATACGCTTGGGCAATCATGCTTCGAAAGAGACATGACTGACTGGGCAGAAGATTATCCCGCAGTAGGTTGCCATTACTTTCTGCGGTAGACTAGTTTCCAGCCAAGGCTGAACCTAAGATGTCCTGTTATTTAACCCATACTGAAGGGAAGAGACGGATTAATACCTTTACCAAGGGTATTTGTGCGTAACTGAATGTAGGGAATTCAACTGGAATTCGAACTCTGCTCCCCGAATTCTTGTTCCGAGTCGATATCCACTGCGCCACATCCGGCATTATACATACAATGGCCTTATTTTGTCAGTAATGTTCGCATTCTTTTCTGACTCCCTGGAAATTCTTTTATTTTTGATTTGCAATGCATTTCTATTGAAAATTACTAGCAATGCATTTACATGATACATTCAATAGCCGTATTCTGTCAATAATGTTTGCTTTAATTCTCGACAGGTGACAATCTTTCAGTTCTCAAAATGTCTAAAGAGAATGAACAGCAATAAAGCCAGTGGACAACGCTAAGAATATCTAATATTCTACCTAAGAATCCCACGTTCGAGTGCAGTCGACGCTAAAGTAAAAGCGTCATTTAATTTTCATCCTCCTCAACCGCCCGAATGTTGCTCAGTCACATGCAATGGTTAAAGCGATTGAAATTTTCCATGCATTTGTCTATTTTTTGTTGTTTATATTTAACGGTTTATCAACATCTGTTATTTTACTGTCGAAATCTAAACATTTCTACGAATGTCTTTTTAAAGATAATAATGGTTTTTCTTATAAAAGAATCGAGCAGCTTTTCAGTTCGCCAATAGCACGTTCACGAATATTTTCATATCAACTTCAATTCCTCTAAGACCAAGCTGTTGTCTGTCAACCATTACAGGCAACCTCTTCTGCCTCCCATAAGCATGGACCAGATGATTCTCCCGGAGAGTAATACACTACGCCTCCTCGGACTTACCCTGTCCTCAAACCTCAAATGGAAGCACTATATTGAATCCATAGCAAAATCTACTGCTAAGAAGATTGGGTCACTATGTCGATCCAGGATGTTTTTTCCACCTGAATCCATCCTGCATATATACAAGTCAACCATCCGTCCGTGCATGGAGTACTGCTGCCATTTATGGTCAGGTGCCCCTGCCGTTCTCCTCAGTGTTCTTGACAAGCTCCAAAGGAGAGTCTGTAATGTGATAGGTACTGATCTGGCGACTCGACTGCAGCCACTTTCCCATCGTCGAAATGTGGCCTCCCTCTGTCTCTTCTATAAATACTTTCATGGCTTCTGCTCGGATGAGCTTAAGTCACTGATGCCTCCTCAACAGGTGTTTACCCGTGCAACCAGACTGGCAACTGGGTCCCACCCATTCACAGTCAGGTTAGCCAAACGCAGACGACAATTCTACTCCTGCAGCTTCCTCTCTCGCACTTCCCGCCTGTGGAACTCACTCCCGTATTCTTGCTTTCCTGACGGCTACGACCTCCAGAAATTTAAAAGCAAAGTTAATACTCACCTACTAAACACTGGACTCTAGCTCTCTCTCCTCCCCTGTATAATCTTCACTTTCTCTCCGCCCATGTATCTGTCATTGCACCTGCTTTCTCAGCTTTCTCTTGTTCCTTTCTAACTAGCTTGTACTCCTCACTCTTTTCTAATTAATCTTTCTACATTTATGTAACCCCCTGCACATCAGTGGCGTTTCTGCCTTGCTCGGGGTGAAATGATTAAAAAAAAAAATCAACTGAGAAGCAGGAGATATCGAAATATTAGCATAAAAGAATAAAAAAAAGAGTATATCTAGCACATAAGAAACATTTTTCAAGTTGTGTGTGTTTCTTTCTTCTGTCTTGTTTTTCACAATTGTTTGATTCGCTAATTTAATTTCCTCAAATTTTGAAGCTTATATTTAACAAAAAGCAATAATGATCTGTTAAGCAAGCAAGCTGCATTCACCCTAGTCGGGCTGAGCCGGCTTCCTCCCAAGCGATGGAGAAAGATTCATTGGGATTTCTTTAAGGGCAGGGTCCCAAGTCCTACTCTTTATAGACCTCAGGCATTTTAATTATCCCACAACAGGTTGCCAGTACCTGCTGTGGTAGACTTGTTACCAGCCAAGGCTACAGAACCCAATCTGTCCTGTTATTTAACCCATAACTGGAGGGAAGGGACGGATTAATACCTTTACCAAGGGAATGCATTCAACTGGAATTCGAACTTGGCTCACCGATTTCTCTTTCCTAGCCGATATCCACTGCACCACAACGCACATCCGTCAGTAAAGCATTATACATAGTCCATCAGTTAAGTGCCTTATTAAATCATATCTGGGCAGAGAAGAGATGGATTCAAACCTTTCCCTATGGTATTTGCACGTAATATAAGTGATGTAATGAATATGCATACACCTTGGTTCCCCCTTACAGTAATGGGATTGGCTGGTGTCAGCCATAAATACAGACGAAGGGGAGGACACATAGAGGTCTACGACTATTGGTCTACGTAGGATGTGCGTTGTGGTGCATTGGATATCGGCTCGGAACGAGAAATCGGGTGAGCCGAGTTCGAATTCATTGCATTCACTTACGCGCAAATACACTTGGGGAAAGGTATTAATCCGTTTCTTCCTTCCAGTTATGGGTTAAATAACAGGACAGATTGGGTTCTATAGCCTTGGTCGGCAACCAGTCTGCCGTAGAAAGCAATGGCAACCTACTGCGGGATAATCTTCTGCCCAGTCAGTCATGTCTCTTTCGAGACATGATCACCCAAGCGTGTATCAGGTATGGTACTTAACTGACTATTGACTACACCTACGTCTCAGGATACTGCATACGACGAGTAGCATCCATTACGTTTACTTACTGGATTGTCTTACTCAGTTACAGTTGCTAAACCGCTTAGCTCCCTCGAATGAAATATATATCCCTTTCCGGGATTAAGAATCTAACTGGAATTGGAACTCTGTTCTTTGATTAGCAATTATCCATTACACCACTGCACATCCAAGCTTAGAGCAAGTGATATTCTCAAGCGGTCACCCATCCAGGCTCAATGTTTCTTAACTTCGGGAATTGTACGTAAGCCTATTTGTCTAATAAGACCTCCTCATTATAAGTAAATAGATAATCACTAATGTTTTGTGCGAAGTTTTCTTTTTCTATTATGGCATTTAGCAAACCCCCCGAGGAAGTTTGAAGAGCACACTGGCCAAAATATAGTAGAGCCACAAAGCCACATTTCTATAAATTTGTATTTAATTCACGTACTGCGCATGACGGAAATCTATGGCGCGGCTAATAAAATATTCTTCGTACCAAAGCGTAAAAAGCCATGACACTGAAATGAAAAAATGGAATTTAATAAGAAACGTGTGCCAGTCTCGTTTTTGAAAAGAAAATCTTCGCAAAACCTGAACTAGGATCAACAACACGTTAACGTTGGTGGAGTGTGAACCAGGCGATGGGTTAAATACGAAAAATCTTAAAACCATAGGGATGAAACACACACACATTAGGTAGGTCGAAGCATATATAGGCTGAAACATTAAATTTTAAACACGACAAATTAGTCGAGTATATACAAGAACGCTAAACCTTTGCGCAATTTGAAAACTCGTGGAGAAGAATGACATTTTTAAAGCTTCAGCTAATGCAAGTAAGCCGAAGAGTTTATCAGCCAAACGTTGGACAACACCTTCAAAGTATAGAAAGCTTTCAACTTAGTGGCAACCCACTTTCTGGGTAATGAAAGAAGCACAAATTACAAAAACCGGTGAAAAACCTTCTGAATGCATAGAAACATTCTCAAATCTTGATCCCCCCCCCCCCAAACTGTGGTGTTGTGAGTGGCGAGCACGCTGAACAATTTCATCAAGACAGGATTGGAGAAAAGGTGTCAGGGCAGGTGGAGTCTATCAATGCTGGCTGATTATGGTTGGACTGTGGCCAGAGAAGACCCTACTCCAAACTAAGAAACGATGTATGTTTACTGAATAACTGCACATGTATATACTTCTGAAGAATGTTTTCCGGTTGAATTTTATTCAATAAACACAGATATTGCCATCTTGATGTGTTTGTGTCGTTTGTTCTTGTAGCCTGCATAGAACAGAACAAAATATCAAAGAATTGTTTTTCTTGGAGACAATCATCCATTATACTTATGTGTACGACATAACTAACTAAATATCTCTAAATCAATAGCTAATAATCTAATTTGAAGGTTTCGGCATGTAGTGTAATTGTTAGCCAACATGTCGCGCTTGAATCAACTACAACTGTGTTGTAAATAATAATAATAACAATAATAATAAAAAAACGGTGCTACACAGGATCGAACGTCTCTCTCGAACCTGACCGAACGAACGCCTTTCGACCACAAAGAAGCAAACGGCATTCATGCCTGCCGGCGACAAACTGCAAACGGCTCGGGCGTCCCTTTTTTATTGTCCTCGGTCGAGTCCATTATGCTACTCCAAGGTGTGCCCGTCGAAAGCACGCACACGCAGTTCGAGGACGCTTCCACGTATGCTCGTCACAAACTGAGTAGTGAGTTCGATCCTCACTGGGTACCCCATACTTTCGGCCTTAAGCCACATCTAAGCTACCCTTACAAAAATCAACATCAAATTTGAAAGTTATTTTCGAAGGCAGCATACCTAAATGTATAAGAATTGGCCCATTTCATTTCTGAGGTCGTCAACTTGTGAAAGATTTGTACAATCTTTTTAATCGTATTTTTTCATATTTTTTTCTTTTTTCTGCAACTTTCAGATCATTCTGCGTTTGGTGATTAACATGGATAAGAAATAAAACATAAGCCGAGTGTGAGATTTGTACTTGTATTCTTACGAAGTCTGACGTTCCGTGACATCGGCCTTACCAATTAGGCTACGAAACCCAGTAAATAAAAGTCATTAAAACTTAGCCATATACTCATATTCTTTACTTGTCCAAACCATAATAAGCTTAGTGTTTACATTTTATACGCGTATCATTGGATATAATAATGGCGTTAGACTTTTATCTTCAAACTTGTCAATGAAGCGGGTGACAAGTAATGAAGAGTCATAATCTGATTGACATGATCAAAATAAGTCTGATACTCCATTGAAAATAAACCATTAACGCCGTAAAAAATATAAGGAAACTTAAATGACAAAGAAATGACAAACTCCAACGTCAGAAGACGCAACCATTTAAGCTAAATGCTTTGTGAGAAAAAAAAAGTTGTTCGCAAAATCAAGTGAAATAATAAAAAATAGATAGAATCGAATTCATTTATTCATATTGCAAGACAATTCATATAGTATTATTTAAATAATAAACTTATTTATAAATGAAACTTTGTCTCTGTGTATGTGTATATCCGTTACCTATAGACTCCGAAACGGCTGAACCGATTTTCTTGAAAATTTACACAGTTGTAATATAAGCGTCTGCGAGTGTTCTTAGCTAGGTTTTGTGTTGAGGTACCCCTGATAAATATCGAAAATCGATAATCGAAAAAATCAGGTTATAGAAGGAGTGATCCGATTTTAATCAAATTTGATACACTCATAGACAAAGACATAAGAAACGATATTCAGAAGTTTCAATGTTGCAGTTCTTAAAATAGTGCAGAAAATTAATAATTATATATATATATATATAAAGACAAGATGTTTGTGTTTTTTGTCTGTTTATCTGTCTGTATGTCCTTTATACAAATCCACAATTTTTATCCGATTCTCACCAAACTTCACACAAATATTCTTTAGGCTGAGTCTGCGCTCCAAGACCATGGATTAGTTTTAAAGCTTTCATTACACCCAAGCAACGCCGGGTTATACTGCTAGTGTTTAATATAACGAGCAGACTTTCTAAAATACCAGCGAAACCTATTTTGCCTTTGGTTTGGCTCGTAAATCTTCGCTCTTGTGTTTACTGAAGTTCTAAGATCAACTGTTTTCTTCGAACACGTCTTTCTAGTCGATACATTGTCTACTAATAAAATCAGAATAGACGGCTGCCTTGACATCAAATTCAGTCAAGTGCTATACGTGATACACGCTTGGGCGATCATGTCTCGAAAGAGACATGACTGACTGGGCAGAAGATTATCCCGCAGTAGGTTGCCATTGCTTTCTGCGGTAGACTGGTTGCCGGCCAAGTCTATAGAACCCAATCTGTCCTATTATTTGACTCATGGCTAGAGGGGGGAAAGATGTATTATATTATTACGTAGTAATTACTAGGGGATCAGTTTATTACTCCATAACAATATAAAACTGATCCCCCACTTTATGCCCAGTAGAAGCCTTTATCATGCTTTCAACTGTTATATTCAGTCGGTCAGTTAAGTGCTATACGTGAAACATGCTTGGGCGATCATGTCTCGAAAGCGACATGACTGACTGGGCAGAAGATTATCCCGCAGTAGGTTGCCATTGCTTTCTGCGGTAGACTGGTTGCCAGCAAAGGTTATATAGAACCAAATCTCTCCTGTTATTTAACCCATAACTCGAGGGAAGAGATGGATTAATACCTTCCCCAAGGGTATTTGCGCGTAAGTGAAAGCAAGGACATCATGTTGCACATCCTAAAGTCACGTTAAGCAATGAGTTAGCGTTCCATTACAGTAACCTTGTGTCAGACAAAAGAGCAAATTCGAGAAGAAATTCTAATAGAAAAGAGATACTTTCAAATCTAAAGAAAACGTCACTTAATTTATACGAGGTACGCTTATCCATTATTATACACTGAAATGAAGGCATGAAACCACGGTTACCACTGAACGCTACATGTTTTCCCTATAAAATCCATTTCCCTGTTTAGGATGTGGTTTCCGGCTTTCTCTTTTCCAAATCTTTTCACTCTCACGTAGCCCCCTGCACATCAGTGGCGTTACCGCCTTGCTCGGGGTGATATGATTAAAAAAAACAAACTTAAATATGGATTTTATAGGAAAAATAGTAAATATGAAGACAATGTAATTTAATCGGCAGAAAATTTATTTTTAAATGAAGATCAGACGATTTTTTTAAAATTGAAAACATGGCCTAGTGGATAAAAATGTTAGTTGAAGTCATTCAGTGACTTGAACCAAAGAGTTGTGGGTTCAATACCTGACCACAGTAGAGGTGAACTAAAACTTGTAGATTTGAGATACAAAAGGGAATTAACTGAAACTGAGATATCCATCTGATCTTCATTTAAAAATAAATTTTCTGCCGATTAAATTATATTGTCTTCATATTTACTATTTTCCCTATAAAATCCATATTTAAGTATGGATTTTATAGGGAAAACATGTAGCGTTCAGTGGTAACTGTGGTTTCATGCCTCCATTTTAGTGTATAATTGGATGTCACTGCTTTTTCTTATTTTTAGCACCGCTCATTTTCAGTTGATACTGGTACGATAAAAATAAAAAAGATGAAGATATTACTTCCGTTATTGACAGTCGGACTAATAAGTTCTCATCTCAGCAATTCAAACAGATAATAGCTTGTCAAACGTTTTGTACCACAGTCATTCGTGTGGATTTTACAAGTTAGTGAATCTATAATTGGTTTAGAATGTGAATTACTGTGGTTGTGATTAGCTAATTAGGCTAAATGACAAACATTTGAGGAAGCAGGTATGTTACAAAGATGTCGGTTTTACAAGTGTGTCAATCTATAGCTGGTAATTCGAATGAACTTGATAGGTGTAAAATCTAAGTCAGCAATTTGACTTTACAAGCATATCAGAAGTACCCTGGGACTTGTTTTTTCTAATAGAATCTTAGAGAAATGAAAATCACTTAATTACAATAAGTATCGGAAATTATTTGCGTTCTCACTCATTATTCAACAGGGTGAAAAACAAGCAGCCATCTATTTTTTAAATCCCCTCAGAAAATCAGATGACCCTACTACGCCATGCCAGGACGGACCTGGGTCAAAATTCAGGAAAGGATTTTTTTAAATATTTAAGTACAATTCTCAGATTGATTGTGTCAAAGGTGAAGTATGTGACCCGGTGAGTGAAGTTACCAAAATCTTTCCACTGAGCTTGTTAACATTCACGTATGTAAATCGATTTGTATACTTGACACCTGAGAGAAACGGATGTTCCATATAGACCAGTCGTAACTGGCAATTACCTAAAGTAGATGTGATGGAGACAGTCATCCACAGGCAGTAGAGTAAGGCAACGGAGAAGAGCTTATCCATTAATATCACTTCCCTCCACCACCTCCTCTACAGCGCTCTGTAAGATACTATCCGAGAACACTTTCGTCAATTGAAGAATTCTTCCTAACTTAGAAAGATTTTATTTGTGGGCTGTGGAAGAGTTGGAGGCTATATCTGTCGGCAGGCTTGAGACCAAAGTCCCTTGATTTAATTATTGGACCACTAGTCCAGAGTAATACTGCCTTTATTGTAATATATTGCAAATATAGCTACTAATTCACAAAACGTCCACAACCAGCTCTGCAGAATTGGAAAGGTTTGAACTGATCAGAGTCCAAACAGGTGATCTCTACGTTATCGTTTAGAGAAGCAAGAGTCGGTTGTTTGTCCTGAAAGTGGCTTTCTTCTTTACTATTTTTATAGCTCACACCTTTGTTCTCAAAGGTGGTAGTTAACCCAACTTTGACTAAAGTTCCTCGCATCAAACATTTATATGCAGCCCTGTCTAGTCGATAGTATAGGTATACGTTCTTAATGTTTTCTGGTCCCACAAATAAAGTCCACTATTTGTTTCTCATAAACAACTTGATTATGCCTGGTCAATCCGTAGTGAACAAAACAAGTTCTAGATTTACAAATTCAAATGCTAAGCACTGACTCATTTAGAAATAAACGAATTTTCTCGAATTTACAAATTTTACTTAACACACACAAAACTCGTCAAATTTCACACCTCGATGCGAAATGTTTGTCATCCAATGGAAAGGCCAGAATCACATCCCGGAGTGAATTCTCAAACGAAATAAAAGAGGAGCAAAGTTTGACTGTCGTCAGAGAGAAATGAAACGAACGTAATTAACACGTCCCTTGACAAACGTCAAGCGAGCGCTATTATTGTCTCTATCTTTCTCTCTCATTTCCTTCTTCATCGTTCACCCGTCTACTTGATAACCGCCTGGAACCCTTTAAGACTGAGCGAAGACTTCAAAGACACTTCTACCCAACAAACGCTCATACATACATACACTCATACGTTCCTGCCTCCAACAAGTTACTCTTGATAAGCTTTAACTCATTATTTGTTTCTTATTGAACATAAAATTCTACCAAGTCCTGTTATTCATTTCTATTAATAAATTTTCTCTTTAAACATGCAAAATGTATACAGTGTAACCCGGATATAAGAGAATTGTCGGGACCGGATACAATTTATCTTATATCCGGGTTTGGTCTATTTTATATACATTACCACAGGCTCTAATTCGGGACCAGAGAAAACTTCTCTTATATCCGGGATATAGTGTACTTTTATTCTTCAACAAATCCACACATTCCAATCTCCAACCTTAAGATGATAGCGAATAAATCTGTAAGTTTTAGGGAGTTTGGTTATGTATGACACAAGGCCGAATCAATAAACATTAACCATCTCCCTGTAGCTTCATATCCACTTTAAAATCGGATTTTACTTCTTTCAGAATGAGGATCTGCTTCAAAAGCGACTTTTCACAAAGACGAGACTCATCGATTACTTGACCGTATTCGCCATTTTGATAGGTGCCGGGTGTTAACAGAAGTAATGTCACCGTAGTAGTGAGTGAATTCGTTAGTTACTTTAAAGACATTTTTTGCTTGAAAAATAAATGAACAGTATTTTACGATAAGGTCAAGGCGTAAATTCAAACACAATTGATTCTTTCTACGACAAAGGACAAGTCAATAAAAGAAAAAAAAAGATATCTTCAAAACAAAAATTAGATTTTGTGGCGGATTTTTTCAAAGTCAAATCAAAATTGTGCCTCGTGGAAGAACTAAAAAAGACAAAATAAAATTGACAAAAAGACAATCACCGAAATAAAGATGGTATGTCACGGCAGCAGAAAGAAGATAGCAAACTCATATTGTAAAAAGTTTGCCAATTCAATTTTAACCCTTTGTTGCGTATTGGTTACAGCTGTAACCTTTCTCTAACCTTTGTTGCGTATTGGTTATAATTTCATCCAAAATGCAACAAAGGTTTAACAGCATTATAAAAGACTATAATGTACATTTTTTTAAATCTTGTTTTAGACAGGGTAACAAAAATGTTTCGGAATGAGTTAACAATTCGGAGACTAGTTGTCTGCTTTTATATTTCGAATCATCTTGGCTGTGCTGTTCCGAGTCTCTTTTATTTCAGCAACAATTTCAAATATAAATTAGAGACAATTCATTTTCAAACTCTTAGCTGTATGAAATGGATGTTCGAATTATCTGAAATTAATATCTGCTCGAAATTCAAACAAATTAAATTTTATTTAAAAGACTATCAAACCTTATCTGTTGTAAAAGTTGCAAGATTGTAATATATATATATATATATATATATATATATATATATATATATATATATATATATAAGGCAATATGTTTGTGTGTGTGTCTGTCTGTATGTCCTTTATATAAATCCACAATTTATATCCGATTTTCACCAAACTTCACACAAATATTCTTTAGGCTTCCGATCAGGTCATGGGTTACTTATTTTTGTCCGATTTCTCCCCGATATTTCGATCAGGTCTGATTAAGATCAGGATTTCAGCCCTTTTTATGGTAGTTCTTGCTGAAGAATTTGCTCTCACTTGGTAAAATTATAGTTTTTAGTCTCAAACGACTCATTTTCCCCAATATTGGAAATCGATACCCCCGATATTCTATCGAATCTGATCAAAAACCGATATTCAGCCATCAATGTACTCATTTTCTCCAATATTACTCCCGATGGGTACGATAAGTTTTCATGGACTTACTTAGGTTAGTTTATCCTTAGATGACTTATTTGACTCTGATATTGGAAATCGATACCCCGATATTCTATTGGGTCTGATCAAAATCAGGTTTTCAGCCCTTTTATATTGGTTTTTGCTTCGGGTTTTGCTCTAAGTAGGTATAATTGTAGTTCTTAGTTTCAGCCATGATACCATTTACTCAGAGGACTTATTTAGCCTTCAAAATTCAGTTTGTGACGGAAAACTTATTTGACATCGATACCGGAAAGGAGGAAAGTTATGAGAAAGAGTGACAGGTTATATAGGTTGTCAGGAAGTGGGTAAGAGAAGAATGAGAATACTGATGAGAGTGGAGTGGACGGAGAAAGGAGCATGAGAGAGAGAGGACAAAGAAAGAGAGGAAAAAAAGAAAGAATCGTAGAATGTTTTAAATTTATAATCATATCGACTCAAGCAAGGGATTTTACTGCCACTGTTTTGCAGAGAGTTACACAGAAGGAAAGTTATGAAAAAGAGTGACAGATTATAGGGGTGTCGGGAAGTGGGTAAGAGAAGGTTGAAAATACTGATGAGAGTGGAGTGAACGGAGAAAGGAGCACGAGAGAGAGAGGATTCAGGTTAGTGAGATAGGGGATGACTATTGACTTTACATTTAAATTCTTGGAGATTGTAATCGTCGGGAAAGGGAATTCCACATGCGGGAAGTGCGAGAAAAGAAGTTGCTAGAGTAGAATTTACGTTTACATTTTATTGGTTTCACAGTAAAAGGGTGGGACCTAGTTGCTAATCTTGTGTCTCGAGTAAATTCAAATATAGGGGCCACCAGTGAGCAAAGTTCATCGGAGCAGAAGTCGTGAAAGTATTTTAGAAGAGACACAGGGAAGCCACATTGCGCCGGTGAGAAAGTGACTGTATCTGAGCTGCCAGGTCGGGATCTATCACATTACAGATTCTCCGTTGGATTTTGTCAAGGACACCTAGGTGGATAGCAGGAACACCCGACCAGATATGGCAGCAGAGAACCCCTCGGTGGATAGCAGGAGCACCCGACCAGATATGGCAGCAGAGGACTCCTCGGTGGATAGCGGGAGCACCCGACCAGATATGGCAGCAGAGGACCCCTAGGTGGATAGCGGGAACACCCGACCAGATATGGCAGCAGAGGACACCTAGGTGGATAGCGGGGGCACCCGACCAGATATGGCAGCAGAGAACCCCTAGGTGAATAGCAGGAGAACCCGACCAAAAATGGCAGCAGAGGACACCTAGGAGGATAGCAGGAGCACCCGACCAGATATGGCAGCAGAGGACACCTAGGAGGATAGCAGGAGCACCCGACCAGATATGGCAGCAGAGGACACCTAGGAGGATAGCAGGAGCACCCGACCAGATATGGCAGCAGAGGACACCTAGGGGGATAGCAGGAGCACCCGACTAGATATGGCAGCAGAGGACACCTAGGAGGATAGCAGGAGTATCCCGACCAGATATGGCAGCAGGAAGACACCTAGAGGGATAGCAGGAGCACCCGACTAGATATGGCAGCAGAGGACACCTAGAGGGATAGCAGGAGCACCCGACTAGATATGGCAGCAGAGGACACCTAGGAGGATAGCAGGAGTACCCGACCAGATATGGCAGCAGAGGGCACCTAGGTGGATAGCGGGAACACCCGACCAGATATGGCAGCAGAGGACCCCTAGGGGGATAGCAGGAGTACCCGACCAGATATGGCAGCAGAGGACACCTAGGGGGATAGCAGGAGCACCCGACCAGAAATGGCAGCAGAGGACACCTAGAGGGATAGCAGGAGCACCCGACTAGATATGGCAGCAGAATTCAATAACAGCATTCATTGCAATGAAAGGATTGAATGTCAATTCAAATATGTTTATATCCGTCGCAGTTCATTGCATAACTATACAATGTTTCTCCCCCTGCTGCTTGTAACCAAGACAGACCGTAATGAAAAAAAAGGTTAGTTCTTGTGTCTCTTTCCGTCTCAAGGCAAAGTATTTACTCATGACTAAACACAACGTTGAGAGAAAAAAAAATCCTATTTATACACTTATTCTGACTTTATTTTGTGCTTATCTTCTGGGTGTATCTCTCATTCACTCTCAAAGGGAAACAAACCATTCATTGTTCAGAATATGAAAACAACTTTCATTTCTAAAGCTGTTACAGCTTGTAATAGTCGAATAGGAAAGAAAACATCCCAATTTTCAAGGAAAATCTTCGTTTGTGTAAACCAACTCAAAGGAGGAAAAAAAACAATTCATATATAGGCGGACCGGCAACCTCCCCTGTAATTTTTTTGCTTTGCGAGTGCTTTTAATATGGGGGATCGATTTACTAGAACATTGTATGAGATACTGAGCACCCCTTAAAAATTTTTAAATATTGAATTTTTTCCCAATTTTTTTGCTAATCTGAAATTTTAGGCTCTAACCGATAAGAATGCACGGAAAAACGTTAATGAAAATGAAAATAATTTACAGGGGTGCCGGTCGTACAGGTCCGCTCATATATGTTCTAAATCGTACGCCATAGTTTTGCACCAAGAAAGATGTAATTTTGTAGAAGGGTTTTACACAAAGTGGTTACCAAAAACGGTGCAGTGGAAGAAGATAGCAGGTGAGGCGAAATGATAGAAAGACAATAAAAGATTTAGAAGCAATTTCAACATATGCCAAAAATAAATAAGATTTTAAAATTTAGAATATTATTATGAATGAGTTGCTGTATAAATAATTATTGACTGATTTTATCATTTTGATATTTTTGCATTATATCAAGAATATAGGATCGACAACGGTCTTTCTGTTGTCTACAGCAATATTTCATTTCTTTAATATTTATTTTTATCCAATTTTTTTTTTTTTTTTGTTCATATTTTGGCAATTTTTTATAAAGGTAACAATCGAACAATTTCCTGAACTGCTTCAATAAACTTCTTATTGAATCAACATCCGTTGACAAAGTATTGATTGCACCAAATATTAATAAAAAATGTGAACTCAGGTGACTGAATCCGGTTTTTTCTAGTAATTGTAAAACTGTCGGGAATTTTCGGATGAAATGTTATCTTATCTAAACTTATTTATAACTGGAACTTTGTCTGTCTGTGTATGTGACCGTTACCTATAGACCCCGAAACGGCTGTTTTTCTTGAAAATTTACGCAGTTGTACTCTAAGCGTCTGCGAGTGTTCTTAGCTAGGTTTTGTATCGAGGTACCCTCGATAAATATCGAAAATCGATAATCGAAAAAATCAGGTTATAGAAGGAGTGATCCGATTTTAATCAAATTTGATACACTCATAGAAGAAGACATAAGAAACAATATTCAGAAGTTTCAATGTTGCAGTTCTTACAATAGTGCAAAAAATCAATAATATATATATATATATATATATATATATAAGGCAAAATGTTTGTATGTGTGCCTGTTTATCTGCCTGTATGTCTGTATTTTTTCAGCACTTTTATTTTAGTTTTTGCTTCGGGTTTGGCTCTAAGTAGGTATAATTGTAGTTCTTAGTCTCAGCCATCATACCATTTACTCAGAGGACTTATTTAGCCTTCAAAATTCAGTTTACGACGAAAAAAAACTTATTTGATATCGATACCAGGAAATCAAAATTTGACTTACATCAATTCATCTTTCTTTCAGTCTACGGTTTCGCTTTAGCTGGAAACAACTATTGCTTTTTAGTCTTTCGTGCCAACATCCAAAGAGTCTGAGCTCCAGGACCATGGATTAGTTCTAAAGCTTTCATTATACCCGAGCAACGCCGGGCTATACTGCTAGTCATTATTAACACCTGATTACTTTTCTTTAAATTCTTTCTGCATTTTAATGCAACGCTCACCTTGAGATTTTTTATTTTTTATTTTAACCATTTTTTTCATTCTGAAGTAGACGAGATTTCAACTTAAACTGTATCCTTGGGAGACCGTCTGGTAGTATTTTCTGGTTGGTACGTTAATAGATTCTTAGGAAGGAGGGACTATTTAATATCCTTAGTCACACAGGGAGGTGAATATCCACCAATCAAAATAAAGCAGAATTTTTCCTCATACCCATTGCGTTATAGTTATGTGTAATTGATGGAGGTTTAATCCGCAGAAGCTTAATGGCGTATATCCTTGTTGTCTGCTTTTGCTGCGACTGTTAAAAATAGGAATTGGAAATACATGGAATTAGGACAAATATTTTAAATTTTAATTTTTAACACGTTACTTATATTAATGCGCGTTGTGATGCAATGGATATCGGCTCCGAACGAGAAATCGGAGATCCCAGTTCGATTTCCAGTTAAATACGTTGCTTCCACTTACGCGCAAATATTCTTGAGAAAGGTATTAATCCGTCTCCTCTCTTCAGCTATGGGTTAAATAACACGACAGATTGGATTATATAGCCTTGGTTGGCAACCAGTCTACAGTAGAAAGTAATGGCTATCTACTGCGGGAAAATCTTCTGTCCAGTTAGTCACGTCTCGAAAGAGACATGATCACCCGAGCGTGTATCAGTATAGCACTTAATTGACTGAGTTATATTGATGATGAACTAAGATTATTGATAAAAACTGTTAGTTTTAAGAAGAAGAATAGGAAAAGTAAGTTTTTTTAATTTCTAATGTAAAAAATAAAAACATACTAAATTATAAAATAATATATAAAAAGAAATCCATTTCTCTGGAATTGGGTACAACTAAAATTGAATGAGAGTCTGGTGATTTTTTAGATTCCAGTCAATAATATTTGAAAAAGAAAACCCAATTTCTTTGACTGACTTTTTGATAAACAACGTTGTATGCTGCGTTGGAGAAAGAAAAAAAATCCTTAATTTTTTTTTTTTAAGTCTTAAAGTAAAGAAGAGAGTTTAATTTCTTTTTCCTGTTGCACAAAAGAAAAGATTTTAAATTTATATCGAGTTGGAAATTAGAGAATTTAATTTCATTCGAATTTAGAGACTTCTATTTTATTTTGAACTTTTTAAATAAATTGTTAAATTCGTGTTTACGAAAACAAATTGTCATAATTCTGAACTCGTTTTTCAACACTGACTTATCAAGAGCAAAACCACTTCGGATTATAAAGAGGTTGCTTTGGAAAAAACATTTATTCTTCCATTACATTTCTCTTATTATAGGCATTATTATATCCGTGATATAATAACACCGTATTTCATGGACGAAACGAAATAGCAGAAAGGAAAAGGAATGACAAACATGCTTTGTTCTCAGAGAGACTTTTATAATGCTACGTCGTACGAAAAGTTAGACGTATACACATATAAACGTATACTAGCAGAGAAATTATAATATATGTGTAACAACAAATGATGTTTAAAAAAGGGGGAAGATTACCTGTAACATTTCCCGAAGGGAAAACTGGAGTTACGTGGGTTTCTCTACAAACCTGATTAGGCCCTATTGCTTTTTTTTTCTCTAACACCTGCCACTGTGGGCTAAGGATGTGCTTTTTCTCTGGGTTCTATTGTGCAACTACCTTTCATTCACTATCTTCTGACGTCATTCACTGGCCGTCACGTGACACTCGTGACTATCTCAACTAGAGGAAAAGAATGGCCGTTTTGTATACCTCCAAGGCTTTTACGAAACAATGTCGATTCTGCTGACTTATATCACAGCCTTTTACGGCTGATTAAATCTTTGGAAGCTGTTTGAAATTCAATTACTTGAATTAAAAATAATGAAGTCGGCTTTGGAAAAAAACGAACTCTAATCATATAGAAAGCAACTGTGTAATGAAGTACGAAAAATGAATCTCGTTCGAAGCCAACCGTATTTGATAGGATTCTTTTAAAATGGTCATCGTTTCAAGTGTCTTTCGCTTTATTTATTTAAATTAATAATGTAATTTATAAATTGATGATTAATCATCAACTTTTATTCATAGTTGGTTTTTCGTTGTCTTTAATTATCATCGCTTTTCGTGTCATCTTCCCAAACGGTTATCGTTTCTAATTGAAAGAACCGACAGTAATCTCGGTAACACTTCGGAATTGTTATTGTATTCAACTTTGGTCTGAGAACATTCTTCCCTGGAGTCCCCCAATATCAAACTTCTAGAATCCGAGTGTTATGCTACGAGATCTTCAAGCGACTTTTCAAGTTGATGCTGTGGTGTTTGAATTGTTTGAGCAAGTTGTCTCTCTCTCCTGAACAAATGTATTCTGCATAAGAAGTATTGATTATTTCCTATGCACTCTTCTGGCCAAGATGGAATTTTAGTTTCAACATTGTAGGCGATTATTTCCTCATTAACGCCCGGCTCACATGCTGGAAAGGGCTAGAAATTTGGTTTATTTGGAGCCAGGATGAACTTGGTTAATTAGAAAAGTATTCTCAAATGAAGAAAAAGTCACGTGAGCCAAGAAACGTCTATAGGATGAACGATTCGTGGCTTTGAAGATGAAAATACCGAAGACATATACACTGTAGTCGTGAAAAGGAGCACCAGACCAAATGTAGCAGCAATATTCAAAGCAAGGACGACTTTGTGTGTGTGTGTAACACAGATAAAATGTTTCTCGAATATATAGAGGTTACGCAACGCGATGATTTACGGCCAAATTATATTTATAAAAAAAATCGAAAAGAAAATTTTGGACAATCGATCGGAACCATTCATGAGAACCGCTATTGCTAACAAATGAATTTTACGACTGAAGAAAGCCTAAAAAAGCAGTCGAAACCTACTGATAAAACAACAATGACGATTTAGATTATTAATCACTATTTGGAAGGATTAAGAAATTGGTGATAAATTTCATCATCAGTCGTTTCTCTGACCGATTTTCAGTTAAGTGTTAAGCTGTTTTTTTTGTTTTTGTTTTTATCAAAATGTCAAATTGTTTTCACTGAACAATAGTTGTAGTAATGCAGACATTAAATCAAGTTTCAGTGACAACCCATTTGGGGGAATTTCGTTATTATCACCTAACGACCATAATTTTAAGAATGGATGCCTAAAAGAGAAACAAAATGCATTAGACTTTGGATATAGACTTTGGTTAGTTTCTGTGATTTGACCCAAAGAGTTGAGAGTTCAATACCAGGCTACAGCAGTGGTGAACTTGCAGTGTTAGAGGGAGATAACTCACGACTTCCCATCATGGCATTACTACGCAAGGAATGAGAATTATATACCCCAGTGATTGTAATAAAGTGATCGGTTCGAAATTCCTAGCACCCGAAGAAGGCCGGGGCGTATAACGGCTGAAATGTCGTACAAATGGCAACAAAGATGAGGACAATAGTCCGAATAATGTAAATACTGTAAATATTATCTCATCTCAGAAATATAGACAAATAGAAAGATCTATTATTAAACGTCGTATAAATGGCAACAAAGATGAGGGCAATAGTCCGAATAATGTAAATACTGACTTTTACTAGGTTACGTGGTAGGAACAAAAGAACTTAACATTTCAGGGAAATTTAGATTCATGCCTTTCCCAAGGATATGACAAACCGAATCATTTTGCACTAGTAACTATTTGGACAACTCTACAAAAAATAATTTTCATGCCTAAAACATTTTTTTTTTCTGATATTTTAAAGATATTTTTTCTAAAAAATAAAAAAAAGCAATTTTTCTCAACTTTTTTGTTTTTGTTTTAAATAAAACTTATTAAAATATATCTAACATATAATCAAATTGTTACAAGAATTATGATGACATCGCTTTTAGCGAGTTAAACGTTAGGAAGAAAACATGAAGGCAAAAAGAAAGTAATTACATTTTCTGTATTTGTGGTAATTTTTCCCTCATTTTTGCAAAAATTTTAATTCAATTATTCTTGATATTTCGCTTGTATCTTTACTTTTGTTCATATTATCAATTGTCTCCCTGATCTGCATTTAACGATATTTTTTTTTACTCGATTTCTCTTTTCCGATCAAATATTATTTTGCTATCGCAGTGATCATCGACTTCCCTTCTCCATTATTACAGTCACTCATTTTTATCCTTTATACATCTTAAGCATTAATTTAATGAAAGAGCTGCATTTTCTAATTGGGCATTACAACATAAAAGGCAGTATCAAGAGAGCCACACGAGAATAATTCTGTCAAGTTAGTTTCAATTCTCTGGAGAAATAGTGAAACCATCGCTCTTTCTGCCATTCTCAATAAACGACTGTTATTCTTTAAGTATTTTAAAGTAACGTCGAAAAAATAACGTGAGCATAAACATTTACCGAAAACAAAAACATTCACTAAGCAAACACAATCTCTTTAAATAGAACTGCGTTATTCGATTTGTCTGCAAAGTTTGTTTGTTTTATTTGTTTTTTTTTTTTTTTTACTTTACTTGAAAATAATTTTGAATTACAGCTATTCTCTCACCATTTCTAAGGCAGGAAGTATTGCGACGCTCTTAAATTTTGGGGATTATTTGTTTAGTATAAAATCATTTGATGGAATTAACAGAGAGTAAAAAAAAAACATTGTTTAAATAAAATAATTAAAATTATTTTGTCACAAAATTAGATTTTATGATTATTTTTTTTTCCAAATCGGCTTCACTGCAGAAAAGGTGGAGGCTGTTATCTTCCGACTAACATCTGCTTCGTTTCTGTTTATCAGTACTTCAACAGATTTTAGAATATCAAAAAATTCCTCAAAGAATCAGTCAGTTAAGTGCCATACGTGATACACGTTTGGGCGATCATGTCTTGAAAGAGACATGACTGACTGAGCAGAAGATTATCCCACAGTCGGTTGCCATCCCTTTCTAGATTGGTTGCCAGCCAAGGCTATAGAACCCAATATGTCCTGCTATTTAACCCATAACTGGAAGGAAGAGACGGATTAATACCTTTCCCAAGGGTATTTTCGCTTAAGTGAATGCAATGAATACATTGAATTAAAAAAGAAATCGTTCTTTTGGAATAAAATACACAACTTGCTGTAAGGTCATCGAGATCATTAAAATCTATGAACAAAGTGGTGATGATATAGAAGATTCTGTCCCAAACATTGACCTTATAAAATATTTGTTTGGGGGGGGGGTGTTTCTCATCACTCTTCAAGTGGCCGACACCATTTTATCTGCGACTCTTTTCATCAATTTCGAATTCCGATTAAGATTTCTTCCGATCTTGGCTTTTTTTATGCGTTTTTTTTTTCTTCTTCCCTACACTGATCTATGAAGCAGCCCACAATTCACAACGGATATAGAGAAAAGAGATGCCAGCAAAATTAGATTCTTTCAAAAACTGCAGAAAAAGAAATCCGGTAAGTCAATATGAAGACCTAACTACGATGAAGAGACAGAAAGTAAAATGGCATGGCTATGTCTCGCGATCAGTTAAGCTTGCCAAAACAATCCTGCAATGCATGGTGCAAAGAGGTGGGGGGTGCGAGGTAGAGAAAAAAATAAGAGGATGGGCCGTCAAGAAGTTGAACAATGTCATAAGAAATCTTGAGAACAGAGATGAAGAACGCAGATTCAAGTCATTACTAACACATTCACAAATACCCATCCTGTGATGATGATAAACATCATCATAAACATGAGCGAACATTTCTCTTTCTACCAAATACTTTGTAGTTTCCGCCATGTCTGTGTGTCTCCCGTTTAAATAACATGTCGGAAAGCACATTTCTTTTATTAAGTCTCTCGAATATGCCGCTCAATAAATGTAATTGGCAGTGTTAAAAAAAACAAAACAGGGTGTTTACTCAAATATGGGTATCCAATAAAAAATAAATTCTAGTTATATATATATATATATTATAGTCATCCGCAGAAAGATCTGTTTCGCTGTATTATAGCTCATCAGTACGGCTTAGACTCCGGTCGCTTCCTAACCCAGGATTGAAACCCGACCGAATTGGCGTTAGTCAGCGATTCTACCCCTAGTCCACGAGCGTCCAGTAGAAGAAGGCAGGCTTTTTAGCGCATATAAACACGCCCAATAGCTAGTGTGCTCCAATTCATTATCGAATGAGCGGTGCGTAAATGCCGGAGTAGCTACTGTTTACAAAGTCTACCACTCTCCCGGACTGCTCAATCAGGGTGTGAGAGCGTAAATATATATATATTTTATTATTGGAATTTATATGATCATAACATTGCCTGATGACGAGATAGAAATCTCGAAACAGAAATTTCCGTGTCTTAATTTATTTATAATTAATAATTATATTATGCTCTACAATATTGATTGTATTGAGCACTTTTTATAAAAAGAAGTAAATGTCAGGAAACTCAAAATCGTAAAACCTTGGGTCCTCTCTCTCTCTCTATATATATATATATATGTGTGTGTGTGTGTGTCTGTCTTGTGGTGTAGTCGATTAATGAATGAGAAATCGGGGAGCCGAGTTCAAATTCCAGTTGAATCCATTGCATTCACTTACGCACAAATACTCTTGGGAAAGGTATTAATCCGTCTCTTCCTTCCAGTTATGGATTAAATAACAGGACAGATTGGTTGCCAGCCAAGGCTATAGAACCCAATCTACCACAGAAAGTAATGGCAACCTACTGTGGGATAATCTTCTGCCAGTCAGTCATTTCTTGAAAGAGACATGATCGCCCAAAGCGTGTATCACGCATGACACTTAACTGATATAGTTGAAGTGTGAAGGATTTGTCACGGTCAACTTAACGGAAGTTTCCTGAAGACACCGCTAAGATGCCCTCACTTCGAAGTCGGCATGAATCTGCTCTGTTTCCATCCCGATACCGAGCACTTTAAGATGAAAAAAATCCTCCTTCAGTCATTATTAAATCTATGAACGCCATCTTTGGCGTGTAAATTTTATCTGGTAATTAAAATCATTTTATATTTAATTTGCCTGATATCTTGCGCTATGTAAAAGTCTTCTAGAACAACCAGCCAGTAATCAACTAGAATAGAAGTTGGGTTTGACTGACCAAAAAAAAAAACAAAAAAAAAACAGGGCAAATTGGTAGGTGGTTTAAATAATAACCTGGGAGATTCCATTCTGTTACAGGCAAGTCCATTCTATAAGTATTGAATGGCTGACAATTTCAGTGTGTATATTGAGCTCAATATCCACACTCTTGAATGGGCACCTTCCTGCAGGGAGACAAAAGGAGACAGCCATGTTGAAAGGTAAGTTATTTGACTTCTACACGCGAGATACAGAGTCGCGAGTATTTTAGACTCTTTTGAAGATTTTCTGGATGTGCAAGGTGTTGTAACGCGTATCGGCACGGAAATTGAAATCTGAGAGCCGTGTTCAAACTCCAGGCTATTCAGTTGCATTCACTTTCGGTCAAACTCTGTTGGTTA
Organism: Ascarosepion bandense; assembly: GCA_037127315.1. Lineage (NCBI taxonomy): Eukaryota > Metazoa > Mollusca > Cephalopoda > Sepiida > Sepiidae > Ascarosepion > Ascarosepion bandense. The sequence continues at coordinate 2,084,060 of JBBBDQ010001749.1, read as the reverse complement.
AGTTATGAATCCAGTTATGGGATCAACAGCAAGGTAGACTAGGATCTACAGCCTTGAGTGGGAACGATTCTAGCAGAAGGAAAACTGTAAATTCCAAATCGTGGAAAAGGTAAAGCAAAACCACTCCATTTTTTTTTTTCAAAGTAAGAATTTTGCAGGTCATAAAGGAAAGTGATATGTGAAGGGCTATGATCACTTACGTTTTTTAATCGCATTATCAAAAAATAAAGTGTTCTACATTTTTATTTCCGAAATTTAGCTTCTCAAATATTCTTTTTTTCTTTTATCTAATTTGTAATCTGATGTATTGTCAGGTTTTTACTTATTTCGGTCAGTCAGTTCGGTGTAATACGTGAAACACGATTGGGTGATCATGTCTCAAAAGAGTTTGAATTTTGCTTAACGGCATATCAATCTCTGTGGGTTATTTAATGCCGAAAAGGTGGGGTTTTAAGGTATTTTTTTAATGTTTGGTTATAGTGAAAAGGTTGATTTAGTCAGATTTTGATGAAAACATTTCATTTTTTTTATTTTTTTTTATTTTAGAAACCTGAAAATGTCTTCTAGATTTGTATTCAAAAATGTTTTGTTGAGAATTGTTTTCCTTCAAAAATTCATTATAGTAATAATTTCTTTATCAAAAATGTATTGTTTGTAATATTTTCCCTTAAAAAATGTATATTTTTCTATAAAAGTGTATTTTTATGTCTATATTTCTATAAAAGTGTATTTTCATACTTTCATAGTGTTTTGATCTCAGTTTGAGAATAAACTATTTGCCCATAGCTGGGACCATAACAAGTGCTACCACTCCGGTTCAGGGTATACCTGGGAACAACAGCAATTAGGAAGTGGTTCCATTCTCCTCCCGACCTCCAAATCAGAGGCCTTGCTGCCAGATGTAGTTTAGTGTCATACCCAAGAGTCTCAAAAGACACATGACTGACTAAAAAAAATATTTTCCTCCAGTAGGTTGCCATATTTTTCTGCAGCAGACTGGTTGCCAACCAAGGCTACAGAACCCACTCTGTACTGCTATTCAACCCATAGATGGAGGGAGAAGAGTTGAATAAATACCTTTTCTAAGGGTATTTGTGCATAAGAGAAGGAAACGAATTCGACTGAAATTCGATCTCGGCTCCCCGGTTCCTCAATCCGAGCCACTATCCATCACGCCAGCGTGCTTTCTAAGATTAGCGAATTTCACAAGATGGAATTGAACTCGAACATCCGCATTATGGAGACAGTGAATTGTTTTATTTTTATATATTCACCTCGATTGTTCTTACAAGTGATCCATTCTGAAATCGAAGCAATCGATTATTACTAGCCACCTCTACTTGATCGACAGATTGAGGTACACATGTTTTCTTTGTCAAAGAATCAATCGATCAATAACATTGGCACCAATGAGATTAACGCGCTTTCACAATGACAACTTTGATTAATCAGGTTGTTTTTAAGATCAAACCAAAGATTCTCACCTTATTTTTTACTAAACAACTCGAATCTGACATCACGATGTCTGCATGTGACAACATTTTTCTCGAGAACAAAAAGAAAAAAAAACGGTTTAATGATGAAAAGAGTAAACTTGAATTCCGAAGAATGAGCGAAAAGTAAAGGTCAAATATTCACTTATCCATCTTGTTTATCGCTGAGAACATGTAGTGGGGTAAGAAATTAAGAATTAAAATCAACCTTCACTTTTACAGAAATTCACAATGACATGCGAAATCCTGTTTTTTTTTTGTTTTTTGTTTTTTTTTCCAAATAGAAAAATGATTGACCATGTGTTTAAAGAAAAAGTCGAAACCAGATTTCACAAGTAGGTGTTAAATTGATTTTTGACCAATGGGAGCGACTTGAAAGACTTGAGGACTTCGCGAGTCAGTGCGAAAATCTGAATACAATAAAAGGCTCAGATCAGTACCAGTCAAGAGTCAGTCAGGGATGGAAGCAGCAAAGACAAGTTAAAATGTAACGAAAGAAACTTCAAGCTGACCCGGACATTCGTCCTCTTTCTCTTTCCTTCTGTTGATTCCTTTCACTTCTTCTTCATCCAAAGACATTCCTACTGAACCCATACGTACGTACGCATATACTTTTCCGACAATTACTACTACAAACATTTTCTACAACTCTTGATACCCTTAACTTTCTAACTGAACATTAATCTGTACGAATTCTTGTTATTCTTTCCTTTTAATAAGTTTCTATTTTAACATGAAAATGCATATTTTATTCTTACACTATTCCAACCTTCCGAAAACCAACCTTCTGATGATGATGATGATAATTCTGGATAAAACGTGTAAACTGTAAGAGGTTCGGTTAAATATGACACGAGGCCGAATCAAAAAAATTTAACCATCTCCCCCACGGCTTCAAACATTATGTTACTATTACTACTGTGATAGCAAACAGGGTGCTCTGAAAAAAAAAAAGCGGTAAATTTAGAAAGAAATTTGTTTAGCTATAATGTTTTACGCACAAACTGGACAATTATTATAGATTTTCGATGCTTGAATGTTCAACATAAAGTTGTAACGGTGGTAAACAGAAGGCAGTAGTTTTATTTAAGGTCATAAATACAGAGTGCGATCGATAAATTGTCGCCTAAATGACGCGCACGCGCGCACACACACAAAAAAAGAAAAAATGAAAAATAATACTGACATCTCATTTTAACATATATTTTCACAAAACTATCTTAAAATACTGAAGAGTAAATTTATTCGATAAAATCATCATTGGCTTCAACCTCGGACTCCAGACGACTTCGGAATCTCCTGCATCTCTACTGGACGATTACCTTGTTTAAGTTCATGAATCCTTGCCTAAAGTAAGTTTAGTGGTTGTTACGTGTTATAAGTTGTAACAAAAGAAAAAAAATGATTGACCAAAACACAGAGCTAAATCACAAACAAATATTCAATTTACAAAAAGCACAAAATAAAATATTTGCAAATATACAATTTTTTCATTCAAATAAAAAAAAAACAGTTTACTACTGGCAGGTGAAGTATTTCGAAGGGAGAGGTAAGGAGTGGGTGAAGTAATTTTTACACGTTAGACTAGCGAGTATTCTAAGTACTATTTTTGGAAATCCTCAAATGTGCATATAAAGAATAATTTTTTGTTTGGTCAATGAAAGAGTCAAAAATTCTATCTACATATTTAGTTCCATGAAGTTCTCTTTCAGATTTTAGTTGGTCGGCAACTTTTAGTAAATATTCTTTCGGCTGGATATACAAATTTTGAATCGGGCTGGAGTCGATAATGTCAGCAAATATATTTAACAACTAACTACTCTCTTCCCAAAACCTATTTTTATAGGAGCTAACCAACGTCTATATCCTGTGACTTGACCCAAAGAGTTGTGAGTTTAATACCAGGCTACACCAGTGGTGAACAAATAACTTGCAGGGTTAGAGGGGGATAACTCATGACTACTAAAAGAGGCACTACTATGCAAGGAATGAAGATCATATACCCCAGTGATCGTAATAAAGGGTTCGGTTCAAAATTCCTAGCACCTGAAGAAGACCGGAGCGTACAACGGCGGAAACGTCGTACAAATGGCAACAAAGATGAGGACAATGGTCTGAATAACGTAAATACTGTAAATACTACCTCATCTCAGAAATATAGACAAATACCATAAGAATAGTTTAAATAAATCCACCTCTAACAATGATAATTGCACAGAAATTCTAACATACCTTATGTATGACCCGTGTTTTGGAGGTAAACAAATATTTGGCTGACAGAGAAAAACATTCACTCAAACCACATGAAAAACTCCTAATGATTCGATACATAGTATGTAGCCGTAAGGAGCTGGTTAATGTTTCTTTCATTCGGCCTTGTGTCATACTTAACCAAACTCCCTACAGCTTACAGGATTTATGCAGAATTATCAGAAGGTTTGTTGGTAGCATGTGAATAAGTGTGGAATAGTGTAAGAATAAAAATATACATTTTTCATGTTAAAATAGAAATTTATTAAAAAGAAAAAATAACATGAGTTGTAGAAGTTAATGTTCAATTAGAAAAATTATTAAGAAGTTAAGGGTAGAGTTTGTGTTCAATGAGAAAGTTGAAGATATCAAGATTTGTAGAAAATGTTCATAGTAGTAATTGCTGAAAGAGTATATGTGTAACTACGTATGTATGTTTGTTTGGTAGGAATGTCTTTGGATGGAGAAGAAGAAATAAAGGAAATCAGCACACGAGAAGGAAAGAGAAAGAGGACAAATGTCCGGGTCACTTGAAGCTTCTCCCGTTACATTTTAGCTTGTCGTCTTTGCTGCTTCCATCCCTGACTGTCTTGACTGATGCTGACTGGGCCTTTTATAGTATTCGGATTTTCGCACTGACTCGAAGTCCTCAAGTCTTGCAAGTTGCTACCATTGGTCAAAAATCAATTTAACACCTACTTGCGAAATCTGGTTTCGACTTTTTCTATGATCAATCCTTTTCCTAGTTGGGAAAAATCAGGATTTCACACGTCATTGAGACTGTTTGTAAAATTGAAGAAGGTTGATTTTAATTCTTAATTTCTCATCCACTACAAGTACACACAGCAGGCTTTGGATGTTACCAAATTGATATCTAATTCACTAATTCTTTATCTAATCGCCTAGAGTAAACAAAGAATAACAATAACGCCACAATTTGTTGGCTTTCGGAGGAAGCGCTGAGTTCAATATTTATTGCCAATTCTTTAAATCGATTTTAATGATCAATGGCTCGCAGCTAGGTTTTTGATCCAACACAAAAGAAAAAAATATTGAAAATAGATATTTAAAAATATTGAACGAACACATTTAAAAGCTCATAACCGAATTAATGATTTTCTTTTTAGAAACAGAAATTTTCGCAACCACTCATACGCCCAAATAATTACAATATTTTACTCGGTGCAGTACAATACTCCTCCGCACCCCATGAACAAAACGAATTTATCATAATTGTTTAAAGGAAAGAGCCGAGAAATCAATATTTGTTTTGTTTCAATCCGACAGTTTAATAAGTAAGTTTAGTTTGGCACAAGAATGTAATTATTGGGCACCTAGTGAGGATGGAACTCATTACTTCTGTAAACAAAAAAGAAAGCCCACAGAAAATGTCTTTTTGTACTAGACACGTTTTAAAATGTCTTAAAAGTTTTAGAAAAAAACAGAAGTCCTGATTTGAATTGTAACCCTTTTGTCTCCATACTCCCCGTCTTCTCGTGATCTACAGTTAAAAATTAACTCAAAACTAAAGATGTTTCGAACGAAAATACTAATATTTCTAATGATATTTTTATAAAACTCAAGTTATCAAAGAACAGAGAAGTAAACTCTGTATTGAAGATCGAATTTCTCAACAAAGTATGCACAGCCAATACACACCTTTTAGATTTCAGCTAAACTTTAAAAAAAAATAATGTCTATACAGTAAAATGGAGTTTACCTTTTAAGGAAATGATAAAAAAATTCATGATTCTATCAAATCAGCTTCTGATCTTGAAGAAATAAAAAAAAAATCTATTTTCAAAAACGTTTTCATTTTTTCGTCCGTGTTTTCACGACAATGTTTAGTTTTTTTTCTAATCTTCAAATAGAAGAGTTTCTTTAGAGATCTGATAGCAACCGACTTTTTCACAAATCCCACCCGTACAGCAGACTAATACAAAAATGAAACCCATTTCTTCTCCAGTAAAATTTATCATTGTTCGAACAGAAGCGAAAAAATAAAAAATAAAAAACTACTGGTTTTCAACAGAAATTTGATTCACTGGACAGTTTTCCGAGTCGTGTTGCTTTTCCTAAATTCGTCTTGTGTGTCTCATTTGAGCTGACTAAATATCACTAGTCAGCAATTTCATCTTGAACAATAAAACGTTTTAATCCCCCCCCCCCACAATGACAATTCCTTCATTATTAACAACACCTTCCTTATCTTAATTCAATTGGACACATTAACTTGACGTCTTTCTTTTGTTTTACTCCGCAAAATCTTCAGTGTCTTTAACTTTAGCTTATCTGAAAGTGAATCACTTCAAATCGGTTTCTTGAAAACCACGTGCGTGAAAGTCTTTAATATCTTAGTAGCTGTCAATGTCGAGGCCAGTAAAGTAGATGGTCTGCGGCGGTGAAAATTGATTCCCTGCCGTGTCTTACCGCAACAGAAGGCTGTTCCAGGCATCAAGTGTATTTGAATAAAAAGGAAAATCTTCTGTAAGTGCTTAACAAACATTTCTGTCTTTTTTTTTTTGTCTTTTTTCCATATCAAGAATTTCTATGACATCTCATATGATTCTATAAACTGAACAGAAAAAAAAATCACTGTACATCCACAGAACAAACTAACCTCACGTTAGACTGATTTCGCCTTTACTGATCAATATCACACCCAGCGTAATTAGAACAATTGAAACAATCTTTTGTACAAAGTGACTTTTAAATACATTAAGTAACAACGTGGATTTTGTTTTACTGGGGTGGAGAAATCTCATCATCGCAACGGCATTTTCATTTTGAAAGAAGTTGAAATTTTAAATTTATATAACACCTAATGAGCCAGACGAACTTAACTAGGTTTCACCTAAACGGATCGTCAGGGAAAGCTGGGGGTTAGGGTTAGCTTTAGCTGACGATCCGTTTCGGTGAAACCTAGATAGGTTCGTCTGGCTCATTAGGTGTTATCTATTTATTTCTCTCTACCTCTAGATTGAGCGCTTTCTGTTAGATGGTTACTCGTATCGGGTTTTTTCTTCGGGCTTCGTGCTGATTTCGGTCCGAACACTTTTGACTGACTTTCATGTACTAAACTCTTTTTTTTTTTAAACCGTTTTATTCCTTTCGTCGAAAGTTTGCGAGGAAGGTTTTCGACACGAGTATAATTATAATCTCGTTTATATATATATATATATATATATATATATATATATATATATATATACACACCCTGACGATCCGTTGTGTGAAACCGCGGTCGGTGGTGGCTCAATTTTAGATTTAGTGTACTGTATTTTTGCTCTACTTTCGTACAGAGCATTTTACTGTTAAGGTTTCGTCTTGTTTTTTTTTCTTTCAAACAAGCACTTGACGCATTGTTCTTGTGTGCGGTTTGTTTCTTTTTTTTTTTTTTCTTCCCCATTATTTAACCTACGAGGTAATCCTCTTTGGGTTATTTGACGATTTAAGTTACTGTTAAGTTAGCATTGTATTTGCGGATGTTTAGTCTGTAACTATTAGTGCTGCCTTATTGTAATTAAGTGTATATATATATATATATATATATATATATATATATATATATATTATTAAATTTACCTTTTTTTACCTTTTTTATCTGATATTTTTGGAAATTCTGTTATAAAGTAATCATTATTAGATATTTTTTTAATTTCTTCATTTTTATTCTTAAAAACAGATCATCAAATAATTCAAGTAGGCTTTGCTATTTTCTTCAGACTCGTGATGAAGCCAGCCAAACTATAGATATAGGCTAAGATGTTTTAGAGTTTTTCAAGAGAAATCAAAGTGTGTGTGTATAAGATCAATAGACACCTCTTATCACCCTAACTCGCATCCATTCTCTCAAACACTCTTCCCATCTACCCAACCCCACATCCTCGGTATCCTCGTCCGTCTATCACCCTCCTTCTGACATTTCCTGTAACTAACCACTCTTTCTCATCACTTTCCCCTATGTAACCCCCTGCGCAATAGTGGTAGTGGAATGCCTTGCTTGGGGTGAAATGATTAAAAAAACATATTAGTCATCCACATAGAAGCCTGTTTCGCTGTATCACAGCTCATCAGTGTGGCTATACACTTCCATTGGCTTCTGGTCGGGACCGAAACTCGACCGATTTGGTGTCAGTCGGAGTCGCTACCCCCTAAGCCATAGGCGCATAGAATCAGACCGGGGGAAATTTTCGCGTGCTCTATATAAGCAGTGTATACACACGCCAGTCACCGAAAGAACTCAATTCCTTTCTGAAGAGTAATTATTCGAGATATATATGGAATAATGAAAGTATTTACAACTCCAGAAAACATTTATCTTGAGAACAAGGAAATGATTTTTAATTGTAACATGATACATACAAAATATAAATGAATTGTGTAATTACGATACAAGTGTGTGTGTGTGTGTGTGTATATATATATATATGTATTAGATTAGACCAGTCAGTCAGTTAAGTGCCATACGTGAAACACGCTTGGGCGATCATGTCTCGAATGAGACATGACTGACTGGGCAGAAGATCATCCCGCAGTAGGTTACCATTGCTTTCTGCGGTAGACTGGTTGCCAGCCAAGGCTATAGAACCCAATCTGTCCTGCTATTTAACCCATAACTGGAAGGAAGAGACGGATTAATACCTTTCCCAAGGGTATTTGCGCGTAAGTGAATGCAATGTATTCAACTGGAATTCGAACTCGACTCCCCGATTTCTCGTTCCGAGCCGATATCCACTGCACCACAACGCACATCCTAAAAAAAAGTGTTCAATACATTTATATGATAGAACTTTTAATAATTTTGTTTATTTGGAAATGAGTCATTTCCGTAACCTCAGTTTCAATATTTCGGTATTTTTAGGCGATTTCAAATAACTGATTTTCCGTTTCTCAAACTTGAAAACAGCGATTTTTTACGAACGCGCAATTGGAATTTTTAAACAAACGAAAATTTTTAAAATTATGGAGGAGTTACTTAAAGATCTTAAACACTTTCATCCATGTTTATTTGATCCTAAAATGTTTTTTTGGTGTGATTGCATCTGAACATTTATTTTTTATCTTTCATTTAGTAATTTCTTTTTTTGGTTCTGGAAATAATATTATGGCTAACTTTTCTTCTTGGCACAATCTGCAGGCATCAACACCATTTTAAGGTTTGACTTTTTAGTAAAAAAAAAAAAAAAGCGTTGGAAAACCACGAAAGGTTGAAACCAATATTGCGGTAATTATTTCTGCATTATATGTGTGTATATATATATATATATATATATATATATATATACTAGCAGTATAGCCCAGCGTTACTGGGGTGTAATGAAAGCTTTAAATGCTCCATGATTCTGGAGATCACTCAGCCTAAAGAATATTTGAAATAATAAAATAATTGCGACAATTTACCAATCGCACCCATATATATATATATATATATATATATATATATATATATATATATATATACTAGCAGTATAGCCTGGCGATGCTCGGGTGTAATGAAAGCTTTTAAAACTAATCCATGGTCCTGGAGCTCAGACTCAGCCTAAAGAATATTTGAAATAATAATTGCGACTTTTTACCAATCGCACCTAATATATATATATATATATAGATATATATATATATCTATGACAGTATACCCCGGCGTTGCTGGGGTGTAATGAAAGCTTTAAAACTAATCCATGGTCCTGGAGCTCAGACTCTTTGGACGTTAGCACGAAAGACTAAAAAGTTTTAACTTAAAGCGAAACCGTAGACTGAAAGAAAAATGAATGGATGTAAATCAAATTTTGATTTCCTGGTATCGATTTATATATATATGTTATCGACTTTCTGCACTATTGTAAGGACTGCAACCTTTAAACTTCTGAATATCGTTTCTTATGTCTTTGTCTATGAGTGTATCAAATTTGATTAAAATCGGACCACTCCTTCTATAACCCGACTTTTTCGATTATCTATATTTATCGGGGGTACTTCGACACAAAGCCTAGCTAAGAACACTCGCAGACGCTTATAGTACAACTGTGTAAATTTTCAAGAAAATCGGTTCAGACGTTTCGGAGTCTATAGGTAACGGATACACACACAGACGAAGTTCCATTTATAAATAAGTTGAGGTCTCGTCATGGGTGAAAGCTGGCATTGATGCCTTCATACCCACCAGGAAGTATTGTTTAAAACCTCATTCCTCTCCGTGGTTCTCTCCGGCCTGCTCAGCCGCCATTGCCCACAGGAACCATTACTTCCGTCTATTCCGGAGACAGCCAACTGATCACAATAGGCGCCTGTTCACATCTGCTCGCAGTGAGTGCAAGAGAACCCTAAATGACGCCAAACAGTTGTTTGCTGAGAGAATGCGACAGCACATAGCTGACCGCAAGTTCGGCTCCAAGGACTATTGGAGGATTTGTAAACGAGTGCTCAACAATAGGAAATCCTCAATACCTCCTTTAATCCATGGATTTGATGTTCTCACGTCATCTGCGGAGAAAGCTGAGTGCTTTGCCCGCAGATTCTCATCCAACTCCACATTCGACTCGTCCGGAGTGCACCCACCCGACTTCCCTATTAGAACTGAGGCCAAACTGCACGACGTATATATTACCCCGACAATAGTATCCAGAGTAATTTCAAAACTCGACCCCCATAAGGCGTGTGGAGACGATGGAATCCCGGTGATAGTCCTTAAGAGGTGTGCCCCTGAACTTTCCCCTGTCCTCTCTAAACTGTTTAACTACTGCCTTTCTGCTTCCTGCTTTCCTGCATGCTGGAAATTCTCCTCAGTCGTTCCTGTCTTTAAGAACTGTGGTGAACCCTCGGACCCATCCAACTATCGCCCTATCAGTCTTCTACCGATATTCGGGAAAGTGTTCGAGGCTGTAATCAATGCTGAAATAGTTCATCATCTCACCGCCCACAAACTGTTCTCCGACAGGCAATATGGATTCCGATTTGACAGGTCCACAGCCGACCTGCTAACAACTGTAACGGAGTACATGCTACAGGCCCTTGATGAGTCTGACGAGGCTCGCGCGGTTGCTCTGGATATCTCCAAGGCTTTCGACAGGGTTTGGCACCCTGGCCTCCTATGCAAACTACGCAGTTATGGTATTACCGGTCGCCTGCTTGACCTAATCCAATCTTTCTTAAATAACCGCAAAATGAAGGTCGTTCTGAATGGGCGTGCCTCTTCGTCCTACAACACGAATGCTGGTGTCCCACAAGGCTCTATCCTGGGCCCAACGCTCTTCCTTATTTTCATCAACGACCTCCCAGATGAGATCAAGTCCCAAGTAGGCATCTACGCAGATGACACTACAATATACTCCCGCTCCAGTAAGAAACCTGTCGTGGCGGACAGACATAATCTCGCTGCTGACCTTGAGCGGGATCTACACTCTGTGGTGAACTGGGGCAAGAAGTGGCTTGTCAACTTCAATTCCTCTAAGACCAAGCTGTTGTCTGTCAACCATTACAGGCAACCTCTTCTGCCTCCCATAAGCATGGACCAGATGATTCTCCCAGAGAGTAATACACTACGCCTCCGCGGACTTACCCTGTCCTCAGACCTCAAATGGAAGCACTATATTGAATCCATAGCAAAATCTACTGCTAAGAAGATTGGGTCACTATGTCGATCCAGGATGTTTTTTCCACCTGAATCCATCCTGCATATATACAAGTCAACCATCCGTCCGTGCATGGAGTACTGCTGCCATTTATGGTCAGGTGCCCCTGCCGTTCTCCTCAGTGTTCTTGACAAGCTCCAAAGGAGAGTCTGTAATGTGATAGGTACTGATCTGGCGACTCGTCTGCAGCCACTTTCCCATCGTCGAAATGTGGCCTCCCTCTGTCTCTTCTATAAATACTTTCATGGCTTTTGCTCGGATGAGCTTAAGTCACTGATGCCTCCTCAACAGGTGTTTACCCGTGCAACCAGACTGGCAACTGGGTCCCACCCATTCACAGTCAGGTTAGCCAAACGCAGACGACAATTCTACTCCTGCAGCTTCTTCTCTCGCACTTCCCGCCTGTGGAACTCACTCCCGTATTCTTGCTTTCCTGACGGCTACGACCTCCAGAAATTTAAAAGCAAAGTTAATACTCACCTACTAACCACTGGACTCTGGCTCTCTCCCCTCCCCTGTATAATCTTCACGTTCTCTCCGCCCATGTATCTGTCATTGCACCTGCTTTCTCAGCTTTCTATTGTTCCTTTCTAACTAGCTTGTACTCCTCACTCTTTTCTAATTAATCTTTCTACATATGTGTAACCCCCTGCACATCAGTGGCGTTTCTGCCTTGCTCGGGGTGAAATGATTAAAAAATATATATATATATAAAAAGTAATTTATATTATAATGATATTGTTTTTGTATTTATTTAACGTAAAGTAGCAAAATCAGCACATTCTAGCTGAATTGTTAAAAACACATTTACAGTGAGGTAAATCTCAATAGGAGTAATAGTATTAAATCAAATTTTAATTAAGCATAAATTGACAAAAATGTCTTCTCAAAAGGGACAACTATAAATTTTTTTAACTGTATCGATTTTCTTTTATATAATTTGTGCCAGTTGTTATGGCATACCAGTGACGATACGTTAGCCATAATGACTAAACTTCGTGGTAATTAGCATTTTCAAGTAATTATAATAATTAGAAATTCAATAAACGGAAACTGATTAGCATATATATATATATATATATATATATATATATATATATATATATATATTGTAATAGTTGTTACAATGGTTTATAAATTCATAGTATCACTACACAAATATTTTCGCGTTTCGAAGCTGACCATGTGTTTTGGTCGCCTCTTTTTCGGGTGATCAAGTTGGTATGAACATTATCTGGTTGAAAAAGACCGTTTATTTGGGGTGAAATTATTTTTTTTTTAGGTGAAAGTGGGGTTGGGATGTGCTTTCGATACTGAGAAGTTTCAAGGTTGCAGTTCTTACAATAGTGCAGAAAATTTGATATCGATACCAGAAAATCAAAATTTGATTTATATCCATTCATTTTTCTTTCAGTCTATGGTTTCGCTTTAACTGGAAACAACTATTGCTTTTTAGTCTTTCGTGCCAACATCCAAAGAGTCTGAGCTCCAGGATCATGGATTAGTTTTTAAGCTTTCATTACACCCGAGCAACGCCAGGCTATACTGCTAGTTCTATTATAGCGGGTTATCCGTTCTTTTCCAGTTTAAAAACGCAAATTGAGTTAAAAATAACATTTTATATATACACATATCAATTAAGGTTTATACAATGAAAGTAATACTTGAAGTATAGGTCCAACAGACATTAAAATGTTCATGGCAATAAAATGCTGAAAAGAGAATTAATGCTTAGGAATGTGGGAGCGTTGTAAGTAAGGAATCTCTTTGATGTATTCGATTCTGAGGTCAGTCAGTAGTTTTGAGACAGCGAAAGATAAGATGAGAGGGGTAAGGGAGGCGAGCATAGTAAGCCGCTTGACGTAGATCAAGGGAAATACTGCTTACACTCCTCTCTCTCGAGTCAGTCCATGTGTGTCTGCCTCGATCTGTCTGTCTGGAGATGCTTTCTGTATCGGCTTTTTAAATCTTTTTGGATCGCAGCAGATCATTTGGGGATTCACACTTGTATTTGATTTTGGGCTTCCCAATGGCCGATAAATAAAATTCGCGTAGGCTCGCGAACTGGAAATTTAACATTTAATTAATTTTTATTTTTCAACCGGAACATCTTCGCGAATCCGGCTGCGCACCAACGACTTTTGGTCATTTGCTTTTTTGTCGTGAGAGTGCGAACATCCGGTCCCTAGCTTTTGCTTGGTCGGTATCACCACACTATAACCTATAATACAAAATGGTATATACATAGTCGTTGATTTTTTTTTTGATGAAGGATGTTTTATTGATGGTATAATCGGTTATTTTTCCACCGTGATCTCAAATTTATTCTCGACAAGATATTCCAAAAACATCCAAAGTTCAAATTTCTGCAATAAATACGGAGGTACATCAATAAATTTGCTCTCTCTCCTCCTACTATCATTTCTTTCCTTATCAATGCACTTAATTTAGTGACCATTAATCATATCAAATCAGTGAAAAAGTTCAGATCAACATTTACCTCGTCTCAGTCTTGTGCTCCAATACACAAATTTGAGCTACGCGCTTATGTAAAATCAAAGCAATTCTTGAGAAAAACTCCGTGATAATTTTTATAAAATAAATTTTTTTTAAATCATCTCACCCCAAGCAAGGCATTTTTCTGCCACTACTGCGCAGGGGGCTACATAGGGAAAAGTGATGAGAAAGAGTGGTTAGATATAGGAAATATCCGAAGGAGGGTGATAGACGGGTAAGGATACCGAGGCTGAGGGTTGGGCAGATGGGAAGAGTGTTTGAGAGAATGGATGCGAGTTAGTGTGTTAGGAGGTGTCTATTGACCTTACATTTAAACTCCTGGAGATTGTAGCTGTCGGGGAAGCAATCATGTGGAAGGAAATTCCACAGGCGGGAAGTGCGAGAAAAGAAGCTGTTGGAGTAGAAATTGCGGTTACATCTTATCGGTTTCACTGTAAAAGGGTGGGACCTAGTTGCTAATCTAGTATCTCGTGCAAATTCGTACCTAGGGGGCACCAGTGATCTAAGTTAATCGGAGCAGAAGCCGTGAAAATATTTATAGAAGAGGCACAGGGAGGCCACGCCACGCCGATGAGAGAGTGACTGCAGCCGGTCTGTCAAGTCGGTATCGATCACATTACAGACTCTCCGTTGGATTTTGTCAAGAACCCTGAGGAGAATATTTGTTCATTCATTAATTTATATATTTTAATTCAATGAAACTTTCTTTCCAGTTGAAGATGCATACGTAACTGTTTGTTTCAATAAAGAACATTTTTTTTTTGATAAACGATGATAATGAATTACCATCAAAGAAGACGTGTTCCTTTGATGATTAACAAACACTGAAGATGAAAATCGTAGAAAATTTCAACGAAAAACGATAACATTTAAAACACAGAAGAACAATCGGCGGACCTGAAGGAGACTCCCACCACCTTTAAATTTGTTGTTTTTCTTCTTTTTTTTTTTACTTTTTTCAGTGAAATCTTTTCGATTACACCCTAAATTTTCCGTTTGACAAAAGAAAATTTGTAAAAATTTCAATATTTAATCAACTTTGGGCGGCAGGGGGGGGGGGCAGTTTTTCATACAACGTTATAGTAAATCGATCCTCCATTTTGGAACCACTTGCCGGTGCGACATGACTACCACCTGTAAATTTGTTGATTATCAATTGTTTTTTTTTACTTTTTTCAGTGCAATCTTATTGATTAAACCTTAAACTTTCCGATTGACAAAAAATTGGCAAATTTAAACAATTTTAGGAGGGGTTGCTCAGTTTTTCATACAACCTTATAGTAAATCGATCTGTGTAATTAATTTTTTTGCTTGCGCATATTCAATAACTGAATCCTTTGCGAAATTTTTGAATAAAGCCATTCTTGGAGTTCTGAGGAAGATGCCATCGTAAGAACTGAAAACTTGAAAAGGACAAAAACAAGAGCAACAACTCGTCCCCCCAAAAAAACAAAAAAAAATAACAAAAACAAACAAAGCGACCCCAACGTGAGTGGTTCCAAAATGGAGGATCGATTTACTATAACGTTGTATGATTAAGTGAGCCCAACTAAAATTGTTTAAATATTAAAATTTTTTCAATTTTTTTTTTTTTTGATAATCGGAAACTTTATGTAATAACCGATAAGACTGCACTGAAAAAAGTAAAAAAATGAAATAAAAAAATGAAAAACAACAAATTTAAAGGTAATGGGAGTCTCCTTCAGATTTGCTGAACGGATTAAAGATAAACGATGAGATGCCTGAAACGCTGAAGTGAGACAATTGGCAAAAGATTTGCTACAACTGGCACCAAACGTCACTGGACCTTCTAACTTGCCATAGGCGTAGGTATGTGGCTGTGTGTGAATAGAATGCTAAGTCAGGGTCCAAAGAAAAGGCAAATTTGTGTCATTTACGCAGTTGACACCACAATTTACTCCCGTATCAGTAAGAAATCCGGCGTGGCGGGCAAACATAACCTCGCTGCTGATCTTGAGAGGGATCTACATTCTGTGGTGGATTGGAGTAAGAAGTGGCTTGTAAATTTCAATGCGTCTAAGACCAGGCTGCTGTCTCTCAATCATCGCAGGCAACCTCTCCTGCCTCCCATAAGCATGGACCAAGTGAGTCTCCCTGAGAGCAATACACTACGCCTCCTCGGCTTTACCCTCTCTTCCTATCTCAAGTGAAACCATTACATTGAGTCAGTAGCTAAATCCACTGCTAGAAAGGTTGAGTCACTGTGTCGAGCCAGGATGATTTTTCCGCCTGAATCCATCCTGCATATATACAAATCAACCATTCGTCCGTGCATGGAGTACTGCAGTTATATATGGCCAGGCGCCCCTGCTGTTCATCACAGTGTTCTTGACAGGCTGCAAAGGAGAATCAGTAATGTGGTAGGTACCGACTTGGCGGCTCGACATCAACCACTTCCCCACCGACGGGATATGGCTTCCCTCTGCCTATTCTATAAACACTTTCATGGTTTCTGCTCCAACGAACTTAAGTCACTAGTGCCCCTGCAACAGGTGTTTACTGGTGCAACCAGACTGGCAACTGGGTCCCACCCATTCACAGATCAACCAAATGCAGACGACAATTCTACTCCTGCAGCTTCTTTTCTCGCACTTCCCGCCTGTGGAAGCTGCTTCCATATTCTTGCTTTCCTGACGGCTACAACCTACAGGAATTTAAACGCAATGTCAATACTCATCTCTTAACCACTTGACGCTAGTTCTTTCTTCACTAACCTGTATATCCTTTCCTTTCTCTCCACTTTTACAACTGGCATCACACCTGTATTCCCATCCTTCTCTTGCTTCTTTCTCTTTACTCTCCTCCTATCTAATCTTTTTACTGTTATGTAGCCCCCTGCACATCAGTGGCGTTACCGCCTTGCTCGGGGTGATATAATTAAATAAAAAATAAAAAACGAAAAAGGAAGGTTGAGAGTTAGAAAAAATAGAGGAAAATTGTGGTTTAAAATTTACCAAAATTTATGCCGCTACCAATGGCAGAAAGAATACCGAAAAGAAGAAAATAAACTCCAAATACTGTATATATAAGGGCATAAAATGACCCCCAGAAGGGACATTAAATTATTCTTTAAAAACAAAACGGGAAGATTTTATAAGGAGCACAACTTGATTCTTGGAGTGTAAATTCTAATTCCATCCTTCCATATTCTGACAGAAGTTAATTAAGTATCAAAGACATCAAAACTGATTTTCATGTTGAAGAATTGGAATGAATATAAATGAATTGTTAGCGATTGAAAAAAATCAAAACCGTTATTCTAATTAGCTACGCAACATTTACTGTATATAAATATCCCAGGCTAATTAGGTTTGGTCTCGTAATTAATATATGAAATGGAACAGAAATTAAGTCATTGTATCACTAACATGGAAGTCTGGTTAAATCTGACGTGCAGTAACACACTGTGTTTTGATTTCAGCTTTAAAACCGTTATTTTTCTGCTAGTTTTATTATGCCGGAAATAATTATAATTCGCATTTAATATTGTACCTTTTAATTGGTAAAAACTTTAAGGTTGTCCACAAATGTCAGGAAATTCGTAGCTGGCT
This sequence comes from Ascarosepion bandense, assembly GCA_037127315.1. Lineage (NCBI taxonomy): Eukaryota > Metazoa > Mollusca > Cephalopoda > Sepiida > Sepiidae > Ascarosepion > Ascarosepion bandense. The sequence continues at coordinate 2,066,597 of JBBBDQ010001749.1, read as the reverse complement.
GGTTATGACTTGATAGTTCCATGAGATCGGAAGAAAGAAAAAAAAAAGGAAAAATAAACATTGTGTTTAAGAAAAAGAGAAAGGCAAGAAGAGGAGAGCAACTAAAAAAGATGAAAAGGGAAAAAAGAAAGACAGAAAGAGAAAGGTGCAGAAAGAGAGAAAGGGTGAGAAGGGGGGACGAAAAAAAAATTACCGAGGGTGAAAGAAAGAGAAAGCTTTCGGCGTGTGCAGTCAAATATGTCAAGCGGTAGCAGCAGTATTATCAGCAGGTAAGTTAGGTTTAAATCTCCAAGTTCTCCACAGACAATCCTTGGGCCGAGCAGTGTGCACTCGAGCTCAGTGGAAACTGAATCTGGAATTGATGACATTCGGAAGGGTGTTGACGAGAATAAAGGGTGGATCCACGAACAGAGCTTTAGCTGGGGCGTCTGCATTAATAAAAAAAAATCAAGAGGTGTGGAAATTCAAGATAAGTTTCATTTCGTGATTTGATAAAGAATGAATCAAATCAAATATTCATCAAGCATTCAACTTGAGATGAAGAAGACAAGAAAAACCTGTCAAATGCTTTCAAAATATTTACAGCAACAGCCCAGGCTTTGCCATTCTTAGCAAAGCCTGACAGATTCTTTCAGCAAAAAACTGTCCATGCACTGATGGTTGGCGTACAGAAGCGAATTTTTACGACTCTGCAATCCGAGATCGGAGTTGATTAGAAGCTCTAAGAATTTTCCAAATAAACAACGAAAATTAACAGAAGTATAGTTCGAAGGAACAGTCAGTTCTCCAGAGTTCCTAAAAAGAGGAACTACAAAAGAGTTTTCAACAATTCCGAAAAGGCGAGACAGCAAAAGACCAGTTCAGGGAAACATTTCTTAAGAGTAATTACAAGTATGTGCGTGGGTGGTGCAGTGGATATCAACTCAGAACGATAAATCGGGGAGCCGAGTTCGAATCCAAGTTAAATTCCTTGCATTCACTTACGCACAAATACCCTTGGGAAAGGTATTAATCTGTATCTTCCCTCCAGTTATGGGTTAAACAATATGACAGATTGGACTCTATAGCCTTGGCTGGCAACCAGTCTACAGCAGAAATCAATGGCAACCTCCTGCGGGATAATCTTCTGCTCAGTCATTCAGTCATGTCTCTTTCGAGACGACATGATCGCCTAAAACGTATATCACGTATGACCCTTAACTGACTGACTGAATATAATAGTTAGAATCATGATTAAGGCTTTTACTGGTCATAAAGTGGGGGGATGTTTTCTATTGTTATGATCCCCCACTAATTAATACGTAATAATATAATACATCTCCTCCCCCTCTAGCTATGATTCAAATAACAGAACAGATTGGGTTCTATAGCCTTGGCTGGCAACCAGTCTACTGCAGAAAGCAATGACAACCTACTGCGGGATAATATTCTGCCCAATCAGTCATGTCTCTTTCGAGACATGGTCGCCCAAAGCGTGTATCACGTATGGCACTTAACTGAATTACAAGTATATCATCAAGTCCCATACTTTGTCGGAATCAAGTTTAGAGATAAAAGCGGAAACCATGAACACAGTAGAAACTCTAAGTTCTAAGAGCAAAGGTATGGGAAAGGAGAATTCTGATGAGTCTACAGTAGAACTGGAAGAGAATTTGCGGGAAACGCATTCTGTTTTATCGGCAGAAGATGACAGAACTTCAAATTGATTGAAGAGAGGAGAAATTGACGACTTATTCTTATTTAACACACGCTTAAAGGACCACCGGTAGTCAGGAGAACCGAACTTGTTAGTGGCTATACGGTGCCTCGCTCTACCAAGCTAACAACGACTAAGCATCCTTGGGGACACATTTGCACTTATTACGAGCGAAAATAAACACTGATTTGTGTTTACAGCTTACCAATCTTTTGAAGGTTATTTAAAACTAGAAAATATTTTTCGATTGTAAAACTATTTTGGTGATAATAAAGATTTATTCAAACAAAGCCTACTAATTAATTCATAGTTGAGAGTAAGGCGGATTTTTGCGTGTAAGTGAATATAACGAGCCAGATTGGAATTGGAACACCACTCTCCGATTTACAATTCTGAACCGCCTTCCATTAAACGACCTCTATATCCAAGTTTACAACATTTTCAGTGATTGTAGAAGAATCGGTGTTTTAACGTAATAGGGCCGTGAAATGCGTCTGGGGTTATCAAACGATATCACGTCGATGTAGCCAGAAAAAAGAATTTCGTGGAATTCTGCAGGTGTGAACCAAAGAGAAGATCCTTTTTTATTTTTATCTGAGAAGGCACAAATCCTTCGATAACGGTTTTCACTCAACAAAAAACTTCATTGGTCAATTTTTCAGTAGGAAGCCTGAAGATTTCACTATAAAGAAAACTGCGGTGTAATTCCCAATTAGTGCGTATTTTACAGAGAGAAATCTTACGGATAGGATGTTCATGCCTAACAGACAAGACACAGTAATATCAGACACTAGAGCGTGATCCGAATTGCCATTAGGACAGAGTTAGAAATCACGATATGAATCATTAGAGGACGTCTGAAGCAAATGAGTAAAAAGGAAGATGTTGGCCAGAGTTATAAGGGAAATGAGTCAAAAAGTTGTCAACTACTGCATACAAAGAAACAGCAACAAGAAAATTTGAAATTTGAAAACTGATAACATTAGCAGAATGGTGAAGCTACTTGACGTGTTAAGTATTAATTTCGCCAAAAGCACAAAAGATGTTCGCAGCTGAATGTAAATAGCGAGACATTCCTATATTGTCAGATATTTTTTTGTCTAACACGCTACACTCTTGAATATAAAGAAAGCGAGAAGAGAAAAACAAATTGACTAGCAGTATAGCCTGGCGTTGCTCGGGTGTAATGAAAGCTTTAAAACTAATCCATGGTCCTGGAGCTCAGACTTTTTGGACGTTGGCACGAAAGACTGAAAAAGCAATAGTTGTTTCCAGTTAAAGTGAAACCGTAGACTGAAAGAACAATGAATGGATGTAAGTCAAATTTTGATTTCCTGGTATCGATATCAAATAAGTGTTTTTTCCTCGTAAACTGAATTTTGAAGGTTAAATAAGTCCTCTTAGTAAATGGTATCATGGCTGAGACTAAGAACAACAATTATACCTACTTAGAGCCAAACCCGAAGCAAAAACTAAAATAAAAGGGCTGAAAAAAATACATACAGGCAGATAGACACGCACACAAACATCTTGTCTTTTATATATATATATATATATTATTGATTTTCTGCACTATTGTAAGAACTGCAACATTGAAACTTCTGAATATCGTTTCTTATGTCTTTGTTTATGAGTGTATCAAATTTGATTAAAATCGGACCACTCCTTCTACAACACGATTTTTTCAATTATCGATATTTACGGGGGGGGGGGGGGGTACCTCGACACAAAACCTAGTTAAGAACACTCGCAGAAACTTATAGTACAACTGTGTAAATGTTCAAGAAAATCGGTTCAGCCATTTCGGAGTCTATAAGTAACGGACACACACACAAAGTTCCATTTATAAATAAGTTTAGGTAACGAATAATAACAATAAGAATGGAGAGAACACGAAAGAATCATCTGTCGACTCGAGAGATGATTCCATTGCCACTGGAACGTTTTTCCGAATATAAATCTCAAATTATTGCATTTCACCGTAGAACCCCTTTGACATATCCTGAAGCAGAGAATGCAGCTTTAAATTAGGTTAACAAAACTCCAAGATACCTGGAAAATGCTTCAATAAAACAAAAACACTGCAGAAATTGGTACAAATTCCACGAATATTAGACAAAAACAGGCTGAATATTTTCGGTGTTTTTCTTTTTTTTTTTTTTTAACAAACTGGTTTCATTCCATTATTAGTTTTAGTTACTGTAGCCATAAGAAATTTGCCGATGACAAAGGTTAAAATACTTGTTACTGCTCAACGCCTAAGGCAACACAAATTGACCGGGCGGTAGCTAAGACTACAGCATAATGTGGCCGCAGGGTTGTCCAAATTAAGTGTCGCAGCCACCGGTCATTCCTATCATCAAAAACCTAAGACAGTAACTTTCATTAAAGTCTCGGAAGATGGAACCGGAAACAAAATCTTCAACTGGAAACAGAGACTGAACCTTTATTTTTGTTCAATAGAGATAGAAAATATGTTAACCGGGCGATAAGTAAATGTATTTGTTCTTTGAGTGAAAACAAGCATAATGTTTTTAAAATTATTTTTTCAGCTTTCGGAAGGGTAGAAGTTCTTAGTAATAAGACGAGCACAAGATAACGAGAGTAAAGCGCTCGGTGTGGACAAACTCATTATATGAACTTCGAGATACGATTGATCACTATCGCCTTACGGTAGGCACCATTTTCTTGCCATTTAGTGCAAAAATACAGTCCGTAATTTAAGTGTTATACGTGATACACGCTTGGGCGATCATGTCTCTTTCGAGACATGACTGACTTGGCAGAAGATTATCCCGCCACTGCTTTCTGCGGTAGACTTGTTGCAAGCCAAGGCTATAGAACCTAATTTATCCTGTTATTTGACTCATAGCCAGAGGGGGAAGAGATGTGTTATATTATTACGTAGTAATTAGTGAGGAATCAGTTTATTACTTCATAACAATATAAAACCGATCCCCACTTCATAACCAGTAAAAGCCTTAATAATTCTATTATATTCAGTCAGTTAAGTGCCATACGTGATACACGCTTTGGGCGATCATGTCTCAAAAGAAACATGACTGACTGGGCAGAAGATTATCCAGCAGTAGTTGCCATTACTTTCAGCAGTAGACTGGTTGCCAGCCAAAGCTATAGAATCCAACCTGTCCTGTTATTTAACCCATAACTGGAGGGAAGAGACGGATTAATACCTTTCGCAAGCGTATTTGTGCGTATGCACGAATTGTGAATGCAAGAATTTCAAATGGAATTCGAACTCAGCTCAGCGATTTGTCATTCCGAGTCGATATCCACTGCACCACAACGCACATCCATAAAGCTACAGTAATCGGATACTTAATGTGGCCTCTTCCCACAAGATTTGCAAACTAGTTTGAAATATCATAATACTAGCAGTATAGCCCGGCATTGTCTGGTTGTAATGAAAGCTTTAAAACTAATCCATGATTCTGGAGCTCAGACTTTTTGGACGTTGGCACGAAAGACTAAAATTGACTGAAAGGAAAATGAATGGATGTAAGTCAAATTTTGATTTCCTGGTATCGATATCAAATAAGTTTTTTTTTCGTTGTAAACTGAATTTTGAAGGCTAAATATGTCCTCTGAGTAAATGGTATCATGGCTGAGACTAAGAACTACAATTATACCTACTTAGAGCCAAACCCGAAGCAAAAACGGGCTGATAAAAGGGATGAAAAAAATGCAGACAAAGAGGCAGATAAACAGACACACACACACAAACATCTTGCCATTTATATGTATTATCGATTTTCTGCACTACTGTAAGAACTGCAACCTTGAAACATCTGAATATCGTTTCTTATGTCGTTGTCTATGAGTGTATCAAATTTGATTAAAATCGGTCCACTTCTTCTATAACCCGATTTTTTTCGATTATCGATTTTCGATATTTATCGGGAGTACCTCGACAAAAAACCTAGCTAAGGACACGCACAGACGCTTATAGTACAACTGTGTAAATTTTCAAGAAAATAGGTTCAGCTGTTTCAGAGTCTATAGGTAACGGACACACACACACACAGTTCAATTTATAAATAAATTTAGATTTAGATAGATTAAAAAAGTGTACAAGAAAACATGGATTTGATGTGGTCTTAAAAAATAATATCCCAACGATTTTGCAAAGTCGAGGGAAGTAGGTGGACTATTGAACATGAAAAGAATGTTTCAGCTGTTGTCCTCTCTGACCTTCTTTGAAATTTGAAACCTAAGCATCGTTTCAATCGACAAAGGTGGGTTGTTCTCATTTCACCGTCACATTCTTACCTCATTACAATATTTACCTGCTACAGAAGTTAAGTCCTCTGTCAGGTAAGCATGATCAATGAAAACAAGCTTAGACATGCTGAGACCGGTCTTTTACATGCTTTGTACCCAGTTACCGCGTCAGCAGGGCTTGGGTAATCTTTGACCAATGACCAGAGCGTTCGCCACTTTAAAAACCGACCTTGTGCCACAATTCGCCCCAGTAGAGGAACAGGGTAAATAAACTCACCTAATCACAATGTAATGAAAGCATCCATTTTTACCGTCTTTTCAGCGCTTGGCCCAAAGATCGGATTCACAATCACAAGGTAACAACCGACAAGGGTCAATAAAAAGATGAGGAAACTCGCTCGACTAAATCTAAATCTATATATAAACTTATTTATAAATGAAACTTTGTCTATGTGTGTGTCCGTTACCTATAGACTCCGAAACGGCTGAACCGATTTTCTTGAAAATTTACACAGTTGTACTATAAGCGTCTGCGAGTGTTCTTAGCTAGGTTTTGTGTTGAGGTACCTCCGATAAATATCGAAAATCGATAATCGAAAAAATCGGGTTATAGAAGGAGTGGTTCGATTTTAATCAAATTTGATACTCATAGACAAAGACATAAGAAACGATATTCAGAAGTTTCAAGGTTGCAGTTCTTACAATAATGCAGAAAATCGATAATATATATATATATATATATATATATATATATATATATATATATATATATATAAAGCAAGATGTTTGTGTGTGTGTGTCTGTATGTCCTTTATACAAATCCACAATTTTTATCCGATTCTCACCAAACTTCACACAAATATTCTTTCGGCAGTCTGAGCTTCAAGACCATGGATTAGTTTTAAAGCTTTCATTACACCCGAGCAACGCCGGGCTATACTGCTAGTCAATAATAATTCAGAGAGAAATGACATATGTTTTTAAACTATCGATAGCTATCATCAAAAGTAATTGCCTCGTCTTCAATTATACACTAAATTACCTGTAAGAATAAGATTTGCTTTGAGTTTTGTTTAACGGCATATCAACACCTCTGTGGGTTATTTAATGCCAAAAAGATGGAGTTTTAAAGTATTTTTTTTTAGTATTTGATTATAGTGAGGAGGTTGATGCAGTCAGATTTTAATAAAAAAAATTTGTTTTTATTCTTCTTATTTTAAAAAACTAAAAATTTCTTCTAGTTTTGTATCCAAAAATGTTTTGCTGAGAATATTTTTTCTTCAAAATTTATTGATGGTAATATATTTTTTTTTTATAAAAGTCTGTTTTTTATGTATATATTTCTATAAAAGTGTATTTTTATACTTTCATAGTTTTTTGACTCCAGTTTGGGGGTTAACTATTTGCCCATAGTTGGGACCCTAACAGGTGCTACCACTCCAGGTCAAGGTAGACCTGAGAACAACAACAATTAAAATGCTCCTCACAGCCTTCGAATTAGAGGCCTTTCTGCCGGATGCAGTTTATCGTCATGCCCAGGATCAAGATAAAAAAGAAGGCAGCGCAAATATAAATATCTCATTCTTCTTATTATTATTGTGTCGTATTATCTTGCCGAAGAATAATTTGAAGTACCGAATTCACTTCGGTGTCTGTAAGTAAAAAATGGCCCCGTTAGCGAATTATCTATGCACATTTACATTGTTTCCTTTAAATGAGCAAGACATTTGCGAATAATATCTGTAATTGCACACAAGTAATCGTTGTGTCCAGGAATTTTATTTACATGATACAGGCACCCTTTTTATCAGATCAAATGCCAATATTACAACAGAGAAAATTCTATTTGTTTATATTTCTGAGATGAGGTAGTATTTACAGTATTTACATTATTTGAACTATTGTCCTCATCTTTGTTGCCATTTGTACGACGTTTAATAATAGATCATTCTATTTGTCTATATTTCTGAGATGAGATATTATTTACATTATTCGGACTACTGTCCTCATCTTTGTTGCCATTTGTACGACGTTTCGGCTGTTGTACGCTCCGGCCTTATTCAAGTGCTAAGAATTTTAAACCGAACCCTTTATTACAATCACTGGGGTATATCATTTGCATTTCTTTGCGTAGAGCCTCTTTTGGAAGTCATGAGTTATCTCCCTCTAACGCTCCAAGTTACTTGTTCACCACTGCTCTAGCCTGGTATTGAACTCACAACTCACTGGTCAAGTCACATGAACTAATCAACGTCTATATCCACTGGGCCATGTATCCTTAAGGTAACAAAGATGAGGACAATAGTTCAACTAATGTAAATAGTGGGAAAATTGTAGTTCGTGTTCCCTGTTCTTATAATTTGATAGTGATTGAAATTCCTTTTTAAAAAACATTGGAATCTTGTGAGCAAGTCATATCAATCAATTAGCAGGCTCCGTTTTTGAAATTTGTATGGTTATGTCTGGCTTATCTGCATCAATTTTCATGTCTTTGAGGATTGGGAAATTCCACAGTATAGACACTACATCATCATTGGTGAAATCATTCTAGTAGTGATGGTATTATGTATACAGGACATCAATAGCATTATTTGAAAAGGGATGCCAATGAATATATTGTCCTAGTCTTTCATTCTTTCTCAGCACTTAATAGTCACCCTTAAAGTCTGTGGTCAACAGTTTCCTCAAATTTGTTGATTTTAGTTTAGTAAGAATTAGTTGAAAGACATTGGCAATGTGTTGCTTCTAAGTGATTGATGGGTTTGGCAAACATCGATGTCTGTTCATCCAGACGCTTTAGCTACTTTCTATACGAGGGTTTAGATTTCTATTTTTGTCCAAGAGTCTTCATCTAAGCAGCTATTGGCAATAACTTGGGATGGGAGGTTCAGGACATTTGTCGTCTTGACTATCAATTACATTTAAGGAGTTTCGTATACCTGGCTTTGCTTAATGATTGAAGTATCCTTAGCACTCTGACGCTTGAGTGTAGCCTTCAGATACTTATCTCGAGTCGTTTCTAAGTATTTTACTAGGCCTGTGATTGTTTCTTTGAAAAAATATCTCTAACTGAATGACTGTATTGTATTGTACAACACATTTAGTGGCACATGCGGTGTACAATTAGTAGTTTACTACTTTAGGAATCAATGCTTGTTATGTTACTAAAGCACCATTTTATAACGCTAAAGCTGTAGGTAGGTAACAACGTATATTACCAGCGAGTTTGTAACATCTATTCTACTCGGTAAATTTAGTTCTGACTGAATTACTGTTATTGGTACCCTCCTACGAGGAGTGGGCTCTTCCTCTTATATATAATTACCTGCGTGACTTCTGAGAGGGCAGTAAAAGAGCAGTTGTACACCTCGAGGTGGTGTAATGGTTAGCAAGCTTTTCTCTCTAAAATAATTTCAATTGAGTAGTGAGTTCGATCCTCACTGGGTGTCCCTTAATTTCGGTCTTATGCCACATCTAAGCTAAGCTTAGAAAATAACCAGGGAGCAGTTAACTGCCCTGGGCTCTGTTGAACTCTCTGCCTTAGGGTGGAGAGTATTAACCCAGTCGAGGCTCCGCCGAAGGGTAGAGTCTCGACTGAGGAATATTAGACAGAAATTTTTGGCCGAATTATATGACCCCGGAAACCCACATTAAAAAGGCCTTGTCATATTTTGCCTTTGTGGGAAGGCAACTGAATACTGCAGTAAAAGAGCAGTTAAGGACAGCTACTAGTCAGGCAATACGCAGCGTAACTGTACCGTTTCGGACTTATTTCTATTTACTTATTATTAACTGTTACTTTGTACATATGTTCTTGTTATACTAATGCACTGTATTGAACCTACTTTTGTTTATCGTGTCTTACTTCCGACCAAGCCGGTCACTACTACTTTGTGGCGAAGTTTCGACACAACAACTGCACATTAAATTGGCAACGAAGACCCATAACAAGAACGAAATGCACTCTACGGTAGTATTTCTTTCTAATCTTTTCCTTGATTTTTTAGTGTTGTGTGGCATTTCCTTCTTGAATGCCTAAGCATTCGTAAACCTCCTCTTGTTGCAGGTTCTTGATGGAGGTGTTGATGTCTCGCACTATCTTTCTAGATTTGACAGATTTAAACGTAGCCTTGTTACACTTGTCTGGTTCAAATTCCATTCCGATAACATCACTGAAATCCTCTCTTATTTTCAGTAGAGATTTGATATCATTGTCATTTCTCGCATAAAACTTGAGGTCATCCATGTAAAAGAAATGGTTTAATGTATGTTTTGTAGTCTATTTGAATAGTTGAGCAATTTGAATAGAGAGGAAAAGAGCGAGACAGAAGAGAAGGGGTGAAAGTCAATCCCCCTTTGTATACCGCGCAGTTGATGCGTACATTTTATAGTTTGATATCACATATCTAATTCAAACCATGTAGAACATTCTCCTCACACCCGGGTAGCACAGTTCCTTATATAGTTTAAAGAGATGATCTCTACAGGTAGTTGGACCTTAGAGCGCGTTGACTGCAGCATTCTCTTTGCCGGGCGATAATTTACGTCAAATGAGAAAAAAGAAAGTTCCATCCACCATCTTGCTATTGTCTCTTTTTATTATTATTATTATTATTATTATCATCGCAGTTTTAGAGTTGAACATAAATGCGAACGATTTCTGGTCGGTGGTTAGTTTCAAATGGCGTCCGATATAACGTATGCCTATTTTACAACTGCCGAGTTTCACTGCTCAGGCTGCAAGAGAATTCTTAAGATGAATACTGCGGGTCAACAACTTCTGCAATGTTCCCCTTTAGATATCTGGACGCTCTGATGGAATGAGGAATCAAGGGAGATTCGGAAATCGCTGTTAATGGATGTACTTTTTCAGAAAACGAAGGTCTCCAATGTGCGTAATGTGCAAACATCCCCGGCGCTCGTAGAAGAGAGAGGAAATTAATCAGGATTGGCAAATTAAAAAAGTGTTTTTTACAAGTTAAAAAAATCGTTCACAATCTGTCTTCATGTTATTTTTACAACATATCTGAGTAATTTCATAGGCATATTTATCGTAGTTTAATGTCATAGTCGGCTTAGTCATGGCTGAATAAGGTTACATTATCTATATAGGTGAAGGCATTTTTTCTAAGATTACTTCGTCTGTTATTCTTTGAAAGCCGACTTGCCGTTCGTCACACTGAAGGGAAATTTGGGAAATTGGTCCAGTCGACCTCTCGGCCTCGAATGCGGTATGGGTTTTGTCACTTGGTTTTATTGCTATGACCTGGTGCAAAGCACTTCGAAGAACTACACTACTATATTCGCCATATTTAGCAATCTCTTCGATCATGTCGTCGATACGCGTTAATGGAGATGCATCCAGCAGGATGGATTTATTAATGGTCTGCAAATCGTAGATAACCATTGTCTTTTTGTGGTTTTCTGAAGACATTACAAGGAGTTGCAATGGAGAATGTCTAGATTCTATTATTCCTTTTCTAAGCCTTTTTTTTAATTTCGGTATTAATTAAATATGTGTCTTCATTCGTATGCCGTCTTGATTTTATGCTTACGTGCGTTGTGGCGCAGTGGATATCGACTCGGAACGAGAAATCGGAGAGCCGAGTTCGAATTTCAGTTGAATTCCTTGCATTCACTTACGCGCAAATACCCTTCGTCTCTTCCCTCCAGTTATGGGTTAAATAGCAGGACAGATTGGGTTCTATAGCCTTGGTCGGCAACCAGTCTACCGCAGAAAGCAATGGCAATCTTCTGCCCAGTCAGTCATGTCTCTTTCGAGACATGATCGCCCAAGCGTGTATCACGTATGGCACTTAACTGACTGACTGAATATAAGAGTTGGAAACATAATTAAAACTTCTACTGGACATAAAGTGGGGGTCGGTTTTCTATTGTTTTGAAGTAATAAACTGATCCCCCACTAATTATACTTAATATAATAATGTAATATAATCTATCTCTTCTCCCTCCAGCTATGAGTCAAACAGCAGGACAGATTGGGTTCTATAGCCTTGGTCGGCAACCAGTCTACTGCAGAAAGCAATGGCAACCTACTGCGGGATAATCTTCTGCCCAGTCAGTCATGTCTCTTTCGAGACATAATCGCCCAAGCGTGTATCACGTATGGCACTTAACTGACTGACTGGTGTGCTGTCAAGCGATAAATTTGAGAAGAATATCGAGTAAGACATATTAGGCGTCGTTAGTAATTTTAACGGCGGTTTGAGTCCACCAAATGGTATCTCGACCGGAGTGCTGGCAAAGAAAATTGTGTCCCAGTATTACACTACACCAGAGGTTCTTCATTCTTAAAAATTTCGTTTAATTGTATGAGGCATCTTATTTTCAAGCCAAATAAACAGTATTCAGGTACTTGAGACGATAGTAATGCTTTAATCAATGCTACTCTGCTAAAGAATTTCCCATCGGTTAGAATTCGCGATTAACTGCATCAACAAAATTTTCTGTGCTTACTGCATCGGCCAGAACGTCAAGAGGTTGTCCACTGGCCTTGATTTTTGTAATAGTTTTTGATGAGCAACTAAATTAAGCCGACGAGAATGCACAGGGCACTGAGGAGCTCTTGTTTTTCTATTTATTTATTTATTTTTCACGGAATTTACATCAATGACCCATTTTTCCACATGAAAAACATCTGTCAAATTCTTGCTTGGTCGTAGGATTGCTGTAGGGTAAAGGTCATTTTCATTTGCTTATAGACGCTGCCGAATGTTTACTGACAATAATCCATTAATGAATGTCAGCCTTACTAGCTCCGTACAGTATTGTTCAACTGTAACAATTGCGCAGGTGCAATCTTTGTTAGGTTTGTTTAGTCTCCGAAGAAATTCGTCGACTATTTCTGGGGACTGCTGGCTTCTCGTAGCGAGTAGATGACGAGCAACTATTTCATTTTTCTTTCTGGTATACAATTTGTCCAGGCTTCTTTAAAAGTGACTGCATCTAAGAAACACTCGTAGACGCTAGCTGAATTTGTAAAATAATGTAACCTGTTAAGTGTTTAGTCGCAATATTCATTCAAAAAAGCTTTTTCCAATCAGTATACGTTCCATCATTGTGAATGCGAATGATTCAAATAAATTTTAATATAACAACTAGTAGAAGCTTATGAAGCTTTATTTGAATCCTTCTACATTAGTGCTGAAAAACGTTTATTTTATTGTGATAGATGGTTACAAGCGAGAGAGGAGACAGGATGTGCTTAGTTCATTACATAACGTAGAGAATCCTTTATCCGAAATTCTCTTCATGCATCGGTTTCAGAATTTTTCGGATTTTGGAATACAGACTATTTAATTTGTATGCATAAAATGAAGCAGTTTTGGAATGGAACCCAAGTATAAACACAATATCCCTTTACATTTCATAACACGGCTTAGACATATCACCATGAAGGTAGTTTTTATATGCGTGGCAGTAATTCCTCATTTCGACACTGAGGATTCCACTTCATCAATACAAGATCAAGATCATCATTTTTGACTATCGTAGTTTAATGTCATGGCCGAATAAGGTTACATCATCAAAATAGGTGACGATATTTTTTAATTTTTCTCTTAAGATTACTTCGTCTGTTATTCTTTGAAAGCCGACTTGCCGTTCGTTTAACTGAAGGGAAATCTGGGAAATTGGTCCAGTCGACCTCTCGGCCTCGAATGCGGTATGGGTTTTGTCACTTGGTTTTATTACGATGACTTGGTGCTAAGCACTTCGATGAACTACACTACTATATTTGCCATATTTAGCAATCTCTCCGATCATGACCAGTGTTTTCTTTTTAATTTTATTTTTTTTATTAATTTCTCTTCATTTAAAAGTTTAAGTCTTTTCTTAGGTCAATCTTTTCTGAGGTCATATGGTGGTTGTCACAACGCCAAATCCCTCAGTCAGACACTTCACACACTTCATTCTAGTTTTTTCTAACTGTTTGACTTTCTGTGATATTAATAAACAGTAGCGTTTTCTTTATTTCTTTTCACTACCCATATGGGTATCTGCAGGAATTTTTGACATTTTGTATAATATCTTAACTGAACAGGAAACACCTTGTAAGTAATCCACGAACGAAGATGTTCCTGTGACTATCAGTAACAAAACATTGGCGCCAATGAAGGCTAATTAGCTGGGCTGGGGAACCCTCACCCAGAGAAGATGAGGTCACGTACAACAGCTGCACATCACCTCGGAACCTTCCAGAGATTTTTTTAATGTTTTTTTTTTATTATTTGAAGCAAGTGAGCGCCTGAAAAACTTTCAGATTTTGGAGGTTTTCAAATAAAGCATATTCAACCTGTATCAAGGATATTATCGAAGATAAAGCTGAATATCAATTATTAAAGAAATCAAAGAATGCACTGATGGGTTTTCATGGATCGTTGTGCTGGGTCAGAAAGATGCAATGATTTCATCAAAGTAGATTCTTTTCTGGTGATTATTAAACAAGTTGTACCTATAAAAATATAAGAAATTCGATGTAATGATACTTTCGTTTATGCAAGAATTTTTTGGCGTAAAGTTCCGTTCGAATTAACCATGGTTCTTGTCACAACTCTAATAAACATAACCAACAATATCCGGCCAGCAGTGTTACACTTACTTACCTGTATGATAAATAAGGGGAATTTTTAGATATCAGGACTTCTACGAAGGTCATTCAATAAATAAGACGAATTTTTCGGTATAAGGACTTCTATGGGGGTCATTCAATAAATAAGGTGGATTTGTCGGTATGGCACTATTTGCCGATGATATATATATATATTTTCTTTGTTTGGTTTAATACAACGGAGGGAGAGAAATTAATATTAGTGGTAGTATTAGTTGTGCTTTATTGTAATCCGAGATGGGAGCTTATGTAAAAAAAACTATTTTAATACTATCGTGTTCTTGTAAAATCCGGAGAATAGAAAAATTGGCTGACGGTTTGGAAAAAGAGAGAAAAATATAATTTTTCTCCTTTTTTCGTGTTCGAAACGAATTGTTTTGGACAAGTTAAAATTTTGTAATATATAATTAGCCATAACAAAATGTCAGGGTTTACTTGATGAGGTCAGGTAGGGTTAAATCCTCAACAATTATTCCTGCGAATTAAAAACCTAAAAGTGATGTAATCGAATGAAAGAAGACAGAAAGACATTACGTCATGTGAGCTGTTGATATTTCATTCGTCGAGCCATGGCTTCCCGCAAATCGTGTGGGTGGAAAATAATTTCACTGGTCAAATGCTTTGAGTCGACTAGATCCCCCGAGAGGATTGGGGACTGTAATAAAAATCCGGACTCAGCGAGAAAAATCAGAGTTGAAAAGGTTCCCAACTTGGGTGCATTGACCCACGGCTGGTCGCCTACCACAGAACTTATGGCTAAAGAGTTAATGTCGAATGAAGCCTGCCGCCGATTAACTTAAAGAGTTAATGTTGAATAATGCGCCTCTGATAGGAATCCCGGAAGAACATTATTGTTTTAAAACTTATTTGGAGAACTTAAATTTCTGATTATTCTTGACGAAAAGCCCGCACTGCTATGAAAATAATTTTTAGAAGAGAAGTTGGGAGAGGGCTTTCAGGTGACAAGGATAAAACAATCCCACATCGACGCCGTCACGTTGCCGCCATTAGCCACCTCTGATTCGGTAAATTTCGTTAAGCTTCGATAAGGACCCGAAAGAACTTTGTTGTTTTAAAAGTTGCATAGAGAATTGACAGCTCTGGTTATAAAAAATATGTGAAAATATTTTAAAAAGAAATTGAAAAGCTCGGATATTTTTAACGAAACTTGGAAAAGATATTTTTATTTGAAAATTGAAAGATCTACTATTTTTAAACGAATCCTCTCTCCGTTGTTAACTGGCGTTCCGACAATTGTACTTTCCGCTTTTGTAATTAATAATTATTTTTTTTATAAAGACTTTCTTCGTAACTCTCCAGACGTCTTCGACCTTATTCATTTATTTATTTTATTTTATTTTGGTGCCGTGTTAATTTTGTTTTTAGCCACAAGTGTACACAAATGTCCGGTCTGGACCTGGTGGAAAGACGGCCACTGGATTTGCACAACGCGACTTTCTGAGATCAAATCACAGCGTGGGAAGCGGGTCCATTGTTGCAATAGACGTATTGAGGACCAGCTTCTGTGACGAAATCATCACGACCAGCAGCAGCGGCTCGAAAGCGTCGACATAACTTGTGCCGTTTCGACATCATCGCAGCGGGATCCGTTCCTGAACCAGCGAGCAACCGAACCAACCAGCCAGCCGGGTGGGTGGTAGTGTCACATCGGTATAATGACATCTACGAGGGTCATTCAATAAATAAGGCGAATTTTTCAGTATAATGACATCTATGAGGGTCATTCAATAAATAAGGCGAATTTTTCGGTATAATGACATCTATGAGGGTCATTCAATAAATAAGGCGAATTTTTCGGTATAATGACATCTACGAGGGTCATTCAATAAATAAGGCGAATTTTTCGGTATAATGACATCTACGAGGGTCATTCAATAAATAAGGCAAATTTTTCGGTATAAGACAAAGAGAGGTGAGACAGAGAAAGACAAACGAAGAGAGATGAGACAAAGAAAGATTTTAAATAATTCTGATCTACCTTTCTTTAAATATCAAAGTTAAATTTTAAAAAAGATTAGTAGTTCTGATCCAAATTGTATGCCATAACTCAAAAGCGTTGGTTGACTATCAAATGCTCAGAGTTAAAACAATGCAAAAATCGAAAATATTTTAGTTCCAGTTGACACTTGTCTGAGTCGAGATTTCTAAGAAGAGTCGACTGGAGGCAAAACAGCTGCAAAGATGTGTTCAATAATTTCCGATGAACTTCAGTGAAAAAAAGAACATTGATGGAAAACTGATTTGTAAGGAGATCGAAAAAAGAAGGAATACGACGAATAACGAAAAGAAACTGAAATAAAAGTGAGAAAGAATGAAGGGATAGAGAGTAAAAGATGAGAGAGAGAGAGGGTGAGGATGAATCAGAGAGAGGAGGAAAAGAAAAGTGAAGGGGGAATAATGGCGTAGAGAAAGAGAGAATGACAGAAAAAGAAAGATGAAAAAGGAAAGAACGAGGAGAGAGGAAGAGATAAAAAAACAGGAGAGAGGGGGAAACGCGCGTGCGCGCACACAAGGGACCGGAGAGAGAGAGACAAACATACATTCTCACGCAGTAAAGAAGAGTGAGAGACAAACAGACGCAGGCGAAAAGGAAGAGAGAGACAGACACAAAGAAGAGAGAGAGGCAGTCACGCGAACAAATAAACTCAGCGAGAGACAAATTATAACAATGAACTTAGACTAGACTTTAAAAAAAAATTAATACAAGTTTACAATCATTTAAATATTTTTTACAGCAAATTTTAATTTTTTTAAAAATGAAACCTAAGTGAAAACTTCATGTATCAACATTATATTTTAAAAAGGTTGTGGAATCACACACACACACACACACACACACACACACAATTGCATGCACTAAGATTCAGTATGTAATCATTGTATATTTGAATAAATGTAAGCTGTCTGTTGATTGAACTGAGATAGCCAATCAAACTCAAGGTAAGTGAACATTTTTTTCTGGCAAAATGTATATAAACACCCTCACATTTTGGCGGTAAAAATGTTATTCACTTCCCTTGAGTTTGATTGGCCATCTCAGTTCAATCAACAGACAGCTTACATTTATTCAAATATACAATGATTACATTAGTGCATGCAATTGTGTGTGTGTGTGTGTGTGTGTGTGTGTGTGTGATTCCACAAGGTAATCCTTACTATAATTTCTGTTTAAATGCCAAATTTATATACTCTATTTAAAATATATGATAGAAAATTGATGAGTTTCTTAATAATAGGTCGATAGTTATTTTTTTAAAATCTCATTCCTGTTGTGACAATAAGCTCTTTTAAGCTAAGCTTAATAACAGTAGTTTTTCAGGCGGCCATTCTTCTTCTTCTTCTATGTGCCCTGTCCCTTCAGGACGTAGGCGATCATGGATCTCCACGTCTCCCTATTCCTTGTGGCTCTTAGTATGTTTGCTCCTGTTGCTCCTGGCAACCCCCGTTCCGTCAGCCACCTGATCAGACTCTGCAGATATGTTATCCGCTGCCTTCCTCTGTCTCTCCTTCCTTCTATCTGACCAGTCAGTATCAGGTTCTCCAGGCTCTCTTTCCTCATTGCATGTCCCAGGAACTTCAGTTGTCTCTTCCTGATGCTCAGCATCAATTTCCTTTTTGTTGCCATTCTTTCTAACACTTCGTCGTTGCTTGTATGCTCAGTCCACGATATCCGTAGCATCCTTCTGTAGAACCACATTTTGGCCGCTTCCAGTTTTTTCCTCATTTTCGATGATATTGTCCAGCATTCACAGCCGTACTGAAGAACTGACATCACGTAGCAGTCTAGCACTCTTTTCTTCGTTTCTATTGAGATCTTCCTGTGTGTTAGTATTTTGCTCATCTTCTGGAACGCGTCCTTTGCCATGCCAATTCGCCTTCGGATCTCCGTGTCGCACTTTCCATCTCCTGTTAGAACACTTCCTAGGTACTTAAATTCTTGGACTTGTTTGATTCTGTTATCCCCCACCTGTATTTGGCATTTTGGGTTGTATCTTTTGCTGATGCGGCCATTATTACTTAAATGAATTCAGTTTTCACCTTGACTCACCGCTCTTTTAAACTTTCTGTTGTTTAAACGACACCATATAACAATCAGTTCATGTATATTTCACTAAAACAAAGCAATTACCGAATAGTTACTGAACTGCCAAGCAAATGGTAACAGATGGTCTACTAAATTCATAACTTACAGTTGACCATATTATTGTGACGCTTTCATTAGGGTAATATCCTTATATTCATAATTTAAAAACTTGAAAGATTCTTATTCATCTTTATGTGCCGTGTTTCTTTAGGATGCAGGCGATCATGGCTCTCCACATGATTTTGTCGCCTGGCGTTCTTAATATTTTTCTTCTTGGTATCTCTCCCACACCTAGCTCTGCCATCCATTTGCTAAAGCCTATCAAATATGTCGCACGCTGCTTTCCCCTGTCTCTTTTTCCCTCTATTCGTCCTGTGAGTATTAGATTCTCTAGGCCCTCCTTCCTCATTACATGTCCCAGGAACTTCAGCTGTCTCTTCCTGATGTTAAGCATGAGTTTTCTCGTTTGCGTCCTCTCCAACACCTCATAGTTGGTTACGTGTTCGATCCATGGTATCCTCAGCATCCTTCTGTAGAACCACATTTCTGCTGCCTCAAGCTTCTCCTTCATCCTTGACGAGATCGTCCAACATTCACTGCCATATCACATCGCAGTCTAGTACTCTTTTCTTTGCTTCCAATGAGATTTTCTTGTCTCTCAGTACCCTGAAATGTGTCCTTAGCTAAGCCAATACCTCTTCAGATCTCCGTGTCGCACTTTTCATCCTATGTCAGAACGCTTTCCAGATATTTAAATTTCTTTACTTGTTTTATTTTAGTTCCACCAACCTGTAGTTGGCATTTTGGGGTCTTCTTTTTGCTGATGACCATACATTCAGTTTTCTTGAAGTTTATGTTTAGTCTTTTCTTCTCGCTTTCTCTCGTTACCTTTTTTAGAAGGTCCTACATTTTCCTTTCCGTGTCTGCTATCAGCACTGTGTCATCCGCGTATCTTACATTGCTGAGATTGTGGTCGCTAATAACGAATCCTGGCAAAGAATTTATTCTGTCGGAATTGTTACACTGTATCAGCTATGTGCCATACGTGAAACACGCTTGGGCGATCATGTCTTGAAAGAGACATGACTGACTGGGCAGAAGATTATCCAGCAGTAGATTGCCATTGCTTTCTGCGGTAAACTGGTTGCCAGCCAAGGCTATAGAACCCAATCTGTCCTGTTATTTAACCCATAACTGGAAGGAAGAGAAGGATTAATACCTTCCCCAAAGGTATTTGCGCGAAAGTGAATGCAATGAATTCAACTGGAATTCGAACTCGGCTCCTCGATTTCTAGTTCCGAGCCGATATCCACTGCACCACAACGCACATCCTCACTGTATAAGTTGAATAGATCCGGTGAGAAAACACATCCTTGTCTTACGCCCCTTTCTATTTTTGCATACCTGCTGAAGTCATTTCCTATCCATACGCAAGAGGTTTGCTGCCAAAAGATATTCTTGATTACCTAATGTTTTTTTTCAAAAAATACTGAGGTTGTCAAGCATCTCTATCAAGTTTTTGTTGTGTAATTTATAGAAAACGCAAAGGCATTCGATAAAGCACAGATAAAGGTTCTTCTGCATTTTTATTGCTCTTTCAGATAGCATTCTGAGCCTGAATATCACATCCGAGGATCTTTAACGAAGCCACGTTTTTACGCATTTCCTTGTCTTTATCCAGTATAACGCCGACTTCTTTTTATTTTCAGCTCCTGCGTATATAATTACTAGCAGTATAGCCCGGCGTTGCTCGGGTGTAATAAAAGCTTTAAAACTAATCCATGGTCCTGGAGCTCAGACTCTTTGGACGTTGGCACGAAAGAACTAAAAAGCAATAGTTGTTTCCAGTTAAAAAGAAACCGTAGACTGAAAGAAAAATGAATGGATGTAAGTCAAATTTTGATTTCCTGGTATCGATATCAAATAAGTTTTTTTCGTCGTAAACTGAATTTTGAAGGCTAAGTAAGTCCCCTGAGTAAATGGTATCCTGGCTGAGACTAAGAACTACAATTTTTACCTACTTAGAGCCAAACCCGAAGCAAAAACTAAAATAAAAGGGCTGAGAAAGAAAAAAAAATACAGACATACAGACATACAGGCAGATAAACAGACGCACACATACAAACATCTTGCCTTTTATATATACATATCGATTTTCTGCACTATTGTAAGAACTACAACCTTGAAACTTCTGAATATCGTTTCTCATGTCTTTGTCTATGAGTGTATCAAATTTGATTAAAATCGGACCACTTCTTCTATAACGATTTTTTCGATTATCGATTTTCGATATTTATCGAGGGTACCTCGACACAAAATCTAGCTAAGAACACACACAGACGCTTATAGTACAACTGTGTAAATTTTAAAGAAAATCGGTTCAGCCGTTTCGGAGTCTATAGGTAACACACACACACACACACAGAAAGTTCCATTTATAAATAAGTTTAGATTTAGATGTGGTCGTCATAAAGGCTCCATTGTTTGGCCACCTCGTTTCACATATACCTAAAATGCTTATGTTTAATCTAGTCATCACCCGCTTCACGTTCTCAGCTGTCCACAGTTGTTCAACGTTCTGACATTCCACGTTACAAAAGTTATTTTTGTTTGATGCGAACCTGTCACCTTATTCCCTTCCATTCCAGGAGGAATTAATTCTGGGGAAATGTGTCCCCTTTACGCCGTTTATGCTATGGATGATGGTTCGGTGACACCCGTAGCGCATGTCGCGCCTTACCGGGCGTGGGGTCAGTGTCTTTAGGTTTAACCTCCTCTTTCACGCCGTTAGGGTTTATAATTTTATTGTGCATGTCCATAAATATTCTTAGAAAAAATAGCGGAGTGGTTTCTCGTTGCCTTCTCCACGGTGTTTTATCGAGGGGTCCGTAAATGAATGCAAGGAATCCAACTGGAATTCTAACTCGGCTCCTCGATTTGTCGTTCTAAGTCGATATCCACTGCACCACAACGTACATCCTATGTTCTAACGTAATAATTATTAATAAATATACACTGCTCTGCTTTTATATTGAGTACTGTTTTAAATTAATGTTTTGAATGTTGCAATTATTTTCTTCGTTCCTTATTCATTTATCTATCCTGCTTCCTTTCATGACCTAGAATCTAATACTCCATAGTTACCTAATTCTCATTTTTGATTGAACAATATTGACACACCTAAAGCATTTTTTCTGACTACCACTCCCTAATTTTCTAAATAACCATGAATTCAGCTTATATTTCTAAAACAAATCATTTCCCCTATTTATTTCAACATATCACCTGCATGAAAACAGTATTGTTCTAAAACATGAAAATTTTTGTGTAGTGATATAATGCTTTTATAAACCATTGTAATAACAAGAACACTATATAATATATATATATAGAGAGAGAGAGAGGGGGGGGGAGAGGGAGGGAGAATAAAGCAAATCGAAAAATTGAATTTTAAAATTTAAATTCAAGATTCGTTTATTTAAGCTGGAAATTATTGCAAAGAATATACATAAAAGGGAAAGATTAAATAAGACGAGAAAAGAACAAATATACTGGTGTCAACTCAGCAAAAAGTGGAAGACAATACATATGAAAAATACAATGATTAGAACTAGTTGCCAGTAAATTATTTAATACGAAAATTATTTCGATTTTTCACGAAGGTTTCCATTGTAGAAATCCAACTTGGTTTATTTAAGTACGACATTGGCTGGGTAACTTTATAAACTTAATCCGAGTTGCCTAACATTCCCCTTGGGTAATTCTCAAGTCTTATAACAGTCAACTTTCTATCATCTGTTTATAAAAGTAAGTAGGAAGCTGCTTGCAAAAACCATTAAAAATGGCGGTTTCGCTATGATCAAGGAAAGACAGTAATACAAAGAAACCCTTTCAATTGACCGTTGGAGGAGACCGATTACAAATTTTGCCTTTGCTTGCTTCTGCGGGGCAGGGAACTGGAAATAAAAAGAAAAAAATTGGTAAATCCACTACCAAATGAAAATGAAATTTATTTAGAAATGAAAGTTTTCAAACCAACGAGCAACGTCGTTACTTTCAACATTTTCTTCCTGGTATCAAAATCGAATTCTTTTTTGTTGGTCATTTGTTTTTACCCATATTATATTTTACAGGAGAAGCCGATCATCGCGATCTCTTTTAGAACAAGGAAACATGAATGAAAAAAAAAATTTCTATAAAGTATTTAGGTTCAACTGATCTTGAGAGCAATTACATTTTAATAACGGTAGATTATAATAAACGAATTCCTTTGAATTACATTAAGTTATTGGCAGATATATATATATATATATATGTGTGTGTGTGTGTGTGTGTATGAAATGTGTATGTATGTATATACATGTTTATATATATATATGTGTGTGTGCAAAAAATGTGTATGTATGTATATACATGTATATATAGATATATGTGAAATGTGTATGTATATATGTGTGAAATGTGTGTGTGTGTATATATATATATATATATATCTGTGTGCGTGAAATGTGTGTAATATGCAAATTTTTATCTATTATATATGCGTGGTACTTTTTTGAAAGCGCTCAATATCAGTCATAGAGCTAGATCGTCAGACGATCGCAAAAGCGTGAAACCCAGGGTCACAAACTCACACCTATCTAACTGAATATATATATATATATATTATATATATATGTAGAATATTTGGTATATAAGTCAGGTAAATTCCAATAGCGACGGACCCAAAAGAACTCCATGTTCAATTTAATTCAACAGAGTCATATAATCTAGAATAAACATTTTCATGGGCAATAAGTATTTCGCAAGGGTTTAACTGCGAAATATGTATTACCCATGAAATTGTAGAATATCTAAAAAAACATTTCTAGGATATATATATATACACACACACACACACACACACGCAGAAAGAAAGAAAAATACTGGATTTTAAAATTAAATACACACAAATAAGCTAGGGTTAAATAGGGACTTAGGTTCTTACAAATATTTCAATAGCTAAACTTTTTTAGATACAATTAAAAAAAATTTCTCTAAAACAAAATTTATGACTATTATTAAAGATAAGTTTACGTTTACAAATATTTTTTAAAAAATGCGTCACGTAATGTAAACAAACTCTCTCCACAGACGCTCTCGCGAAATACATTTCTAATTTAAATTTTAAAATCATTTGTTTCTGATGAAGGACCGAGGACGGTCTGAAATATCAATATAATAATAGAAATAAACAAATACTGTCAAAAAAATACATTTTTAAACTTACAGTTTTAATAGTTTTATATATATATATATATATATATATATATATATATATATATAAACAGGAAAAGACAATGTAAGAAATATACGGAGAGAAAAGAAAATAAGTTAAAAATGCAACTGGAGTTTGATATTCATTTAGATTAATTTTGATTTATACTGGTTTCATGGTTCTATGATTTTCAAAAGTTAAATTGAGATGGAGAGACGTGTGGCTAATCCGTCATATGTTTTGCATTCAACTGAAATTCCACTTCCACCTTTCAGATGTCTCAGTATCAGTCTTCTCAAGAGTGACATACTCAAGCTTCTATGGCCAGGTTTTGATACTCACAACTCTTTGGATTCAACTAACTATTTTATCCACTGAGCCATGTCCCCTTGAAGACGTCAGTGTATGAATTTTGGGGATTTATAAACTCGATGCCTCAGTCACATTTTTTTTCCAAGAGCTCATATTACAATTTTGTTCTTTTTTTTTTTTTTAGCATTCCGTGTTACTGGTTGTAATATTATATGTATTTCTATGCTTGCCCGACTTTTTGTGACTTAGCATATGCACTGATTCCTTAAGTTTTCGTATTTCATTTAAATTTCATCCCACATGGGGTGGTGTTTTTTCTTACCACAGCTGTATGGGATGGCGTACACACCGTCCTTAATCTTGTTCCTCTCTATGAGAGGTCTTACTCGGAAGAGGTGCCTGCAAAGTGTTGAACGACTTTTGAATGTCATCCTGATATTTTATGGACCACAGATATTTTATATTTAGTAGGCAGATTGAGGCTACTTGCTAAGCGTTGTTATATTCTTGCACCCAGTTTGAGTTGCAGTCGTGTACACAGGGTACTTGTTACACTATAGTCTACTGCTTATACTAACCATTTTTTGTTCGTACATATCTGGGTCACCAATTATGACTTTTACTGAATGTTGTATGCAGGGGCCGATCTCTTTCTTTACACTGTATGGATGGTGGGAGTTGAAGTTCAGGTGTTGTCTGGTGAATGTTGGCTTGCGATATGCGGTTGTCTTGAACCGATTCTCTGTTCGAGATACTGGTACATCCAGGAATGCTAGTTTGTTGTTCTTTTCCTTCTCCATTGTGAAATCTATCGATGATTGAGTTCACATGGTCCAGTAGTAGCTGGACCTCTTCCTGGTGTAGCCAGGAGATGAAGGCGTCATCTGTGTTGTGGAGTAGTTTTCGCACTGAAGGTTATAATCGTGCTATGTCGGTTGCTAAAACGTACCCAAAATGTTAGGAACTTGGTCATCTTCCACTGAAAGATGACTCCTTAGTATTCGGCTAACTGCCGACTAATATTAACTGCCTAGTAGTTCTACTGAATTCCGATATAAGTCTAAAGAATTCCTATGAATTTCCTATTAACCCTTATTAATATAGGCGGGAGAGTCTATTATCTGATGAATAGGTGTGTTGCCCCATAGCAGAGGGAGAGAGCATTATCTGAGGAATAAGTATGTTGCCCCATAACACTCAGCCATAAAAGTGGCTTCAATGATGTGGATTTTAATGCCACCTTTTCCAAAAAAGTGTGAGTTCAATACATGGCTATAGCAGAAGTGAACAAGCGCTTAGAGAGTTGAGTTAAAGGGAGATTTCTGAGACGCTTGGAAGAAGCATGGATCGTGGAACTAGAACAATCTACAGCCAGTGAATAAAATAAAGGGTTCAGTTCGAAATACTAATCACCTAAAAAGTGCTGGAGCATACGACGACCGAAAGGTCATGAATGTGGCAATAAAGATGAGGACAACAGCCCAAGCAATGTAAATATTGTAAATAATTACAATACCTTATCTCAGAAATAGAAACGGATATAGAAGAAGGCCGGAGCGTACAACAGCCGAAATGTATTGAATAAAGCAATAACGATGAGGACAACAGTCTTAACAATGTAAATAGTGTAAAATAATTATAATACCTCATCTCAGAAATAGAAACAGATATAGAAGAAGGCCGGAGCGTACAACAGCCGAAATGTATTGAATAAAGCAATAACGATGAGGACAACAGTCTTAACAATGTAAATAGTGTAAAATAATTATAATACCTCATCTCAGAAATAGAAACAGATATAGAAGAAGGCCGGAGCGTACAACAGCCGAAATGTATTGAATAAAGCAATAACGATGAGGACAACAGTCTTAACAATGTAAATAGTGTAAAATAATTATAATACCTCATCTCAGAAATAGAAACGGATATAGAAGAAGGCCGGTAAGTACATTTTTTAGTATTTGGATTTAGGAAATCAAAGTTTATCCAGAAGCCGTAAACTGCCATTAATTGTATTCAGTTCGATAAAAATGCAATATTAAATGTAATCGTTCAGGTCAAATGCAAATCAACTAATAATACATGAAAAAAGACGATGTAGAGAGAAAAGATGACTATTGATGCATCGGTCAAAATCATTATCATGACGTCCACGAAAGAATCTCTCAAACTGCGTTTGATACAAGATAATGTGTGTTAACCTGTTGCAGAGGCGGAAATGGTTCGACTGGAAGACATAACCTTGTTGAGGTAACTTCCGTATCCGTCTCGCCAAACATTTCGTATGGATACTTATATGTACAATAAGTAACTTCTACCTGTTGCTAAAAAGAGAAAAAGAGAGAGAGAAAAAAAGAGAGAGATAGAAATAGATAGAAAAAGAGAGAGATAGAGAGAGAGAGAGATAGAAAAAAAAGAGAGATATAGAAAAAAGAGAGAGAGAGATAGAAAGATGAGAGAGAGAGAGAATGATAGAGAGAGAGAGAAAGATAAAGAGAGAGAGAAAGATAAAGATAAAGAGAGAGAAAGAAAAAGAATGGTGAAATTAGAAGTGCAATAGAAATTGGTGATGGCTATCGTCGTCAGTGATCTGTGTGTGGTAAGGTGTTGACATCAGCTTCTGGTCTGTTTCGGATCTATTTGAATTTGAGAATATTTAACCGTCGATCATCTACAAATAAAAGTTTTTTTTTTTTTAGCAAGAGTAGCTCTGGCTAGTCAATATAGTGTTCATTTTATTTTGGTTAAAGCGGATATATGCGTGGAACCTATGCGCATAAAACGTATTTACGCAGTCTGTTTTGAGTCATCAAGCAGTCAACATCCGGTTTGTGTAGAAGATGTAAGAAGGACAACAAACATAAGCTACTTATTACAGATTTCGATCCTGTTCTAGCAATCAAGGGGTTTATCGATCCAGAGTCTTATGATAAAAAGCAACAATGAATTATTATTTTATAACTACATTATCCGGAAAATGTATTTTTAAATTACATGCTGCAATTCTCTCCTCCGGTTCTTGGATTACGTAATAACACAAAAAATGAATAAATCTACAAAAAAAAAAAAAAGTTTCAGCTACTGATGTATGGATTTGCAAAGAAACAAAACAGAAAAATATATACGACGTTTTACCTGAAGCGTTTTACTGATATACACAGAAGTCGATGCAAAGAGTCAAGGTTACATGCACGCATAACGGATAGGTAGCTTGATTAAAAATTAATAAATTAACAGTTTTAACACAGCTATTTGTCTTGTCATTTCCGGAAAGAGAGAATGTGAGCAATAAATTTCCGTTCGTCCCAGCAAGCCGGGAAAAGAGAAACTAGTCGACGGATCAATACAACAATAACGAGAACGACTAACATGGCAATTTGCAATTTGATTTACAACCAGCGAAATACAAACTGGGACAATATTCATAACAGCTAAGTGTCAGTTAAATGAATACTTCTCAAATCAGCAAGTCTAAGCTTGGATGACCACCTCGTCGTCAGTTTTCAAACTATCCAGTTAGTCAATTTGACAGATGTCTGCAGGTAATTGCCAGTTGTCATAAGTACAAAGTTGAAAGGCTTTATCTACATAGGTTCTTACGCAAATTAGCGTGAATACGCCAATTCAGAATGCTTGAAAAGAAGATTAAAATTGCATCATGAAGACAACCATATATGTTCACTTTTATATCTAAAACCATCATCTATTATAAAGAACGGTGTTCATTTTTCTTTTTCCCTCCCCGCAACAAAAATTAAGGGTTTTAAGTTTTTAATTGACATCGTAACACGTGCCATGCTAGGTGCCTTTCAAAACGAGCAAGTTTCGGGTTGCCTTAACATTTTATATATATATATATATATATATATATATATATATATATATATATATATTGTATGGTTAGGTCTTAAAGGCTGCAACAATGCGTTTAGTAAAATAAAGGAAGGTAAAGAAGTTGTTGGGTATAACCTATTATTCATTAATATTTCGAGATCAAAATCTCATCTTCAGAATGGTAGGAGAACTTACGTTCGCCCAACTGAGTCCGTGCCTTTCAACAAATGGTCATTCCTGGCTGCCGACGCTGTCATTAATTGTAGCGAGTGCTTGTGTGTGTGTGTGTGATTGATAGTTGGGACCTTTTTCTGGTCTGATTATATCAGTCTGCTTTAATATGTGGTTTATCTAAGTATGTGTGA
Organism: Ascarosepion bandense; assembly: GCA_037127315.1. Classification (NCBI taxonomy): domain Eukaryota; kingdom Metazoa; phylum Mollusca; class Cephalopoda; order Sepiida; family Sepiidae; genus Ascarosepion; species Ascarosepion bandense. The sequence goes on along the minus strand of JBBBDQ010001749.1, from coordinate 2,038,157 downwards.
CCTGACCGTTAGTTTGACTTTTGCCAAAGTTCTTGAGGGTTTGTTTTACTGTTGTTTCACAAAACTTTACTATATATATATATATATATATATATATATATATATATATATATTCTGAAGGGCCTTATCGTAAATTTCTTTACTTGTGTTGAAAGTTTTTATATTAGATGATAATTGGTTAATTCTATTATTTACTATATTGGGTATTTGTCTTAGAATATATATATATATATTACGGAAAATCCCGAAGATTAACGAAATGTTTAACAACTGACATATTGAAATTACTTGTTTGAACATTATTTTTAATTGATGCTCCTATTTGAGTAGATATGCTGTTTTTAATCAAACAGTATATTTATTTCTACTGACCTGATTATTTACGATAATTTTCGTTGCAATAACAGGTATTCCTTTTCGAACCCGGGTCAGAAATACCAGACAGCCCTTTCACGGAGATTCTGGAAAATGAAGGAAGAAGGGCTGGACCCTGTAGTTAGTTGGAAACTGATAGGTCCAGCCCGAATTCTGAGGAATTTTCGTGATAGGTGCTGTCTGCGTCTGCAAGAAAAATACTAATATTAAAGTACCCAAACCAGCACCTACTCTTGAATTTAAGAAAAACAGTCATTATTAATAAGTGCCGCCTTAAGGCGAAATTTGTGAACATTTAAAATTTAAGTTCAAAATTCAGTTTTAGGAGAGAAAATATAAATTAAATTAGTTTTGATTGATTGATTAATTAATTAAATTTTTAAATACTAAATTTGAACCCCTCTGCCTTCCTCTTTCTTTTTCTTACTAATATCTACCTTTTAAGAAGTAAGGATACTTAGACTAACTTAACTCCTAATTTTTCCTGCATATATATATATATATATATATATATATATATATATATATAATTTTCCCCGAACCTAAAATTTAAAAAGAAAAATGTTTTTAGTAAATTTTATAATTTTTTTTATTTAAATCTAGGTTTATAATTAATTAAATTAAATTTATTTATTTAAATAAATTATATGTCAGTTTTTTTCCAAAAAAAATCTTTCAAAATCTTTTTCTAATAACTTCATCCCATTTAAAACGCTGGTTTTGTTAACACGTCCCTAGCGTCTCTACGGAGATGAAATTTTTTTCTTTCTTTTTCCTTCCTTTCCTTTCCATTGATGTGATTGATAGTTGGGACCTTTTTCTGGTCTGATTATATCAGTCTCCTTTAATATGTGGTTTATCTAAGTATGTGTGACCTGACCGTTAGTTTGACTTTTGCCAAAGTTCTTGAGGGTTTGTTTTACTGTTGTTTCACAAAACTTTACTATATATATATATATATATATATATATATATATATATATATATATATATATATATATATATTCTGAAGGGCCTTATCGTAAATTTCTTTACTTGTGTTGAAAGTTTTTATATTAGATGATAATTGGTTAATTCTATTATTTACTATATTGGGTATTTGTCTTAGAATATATATATATATATTACGGAAAATCCCGAAGATTAACGAAATGTTTAACAACTGACATATTGAAATTACTTGTTTGAACATTATTTTTAATTGATGCTCCTATTTGAGTAGATATGCTGTTTTTAATCAAACAGTATATTTATTTCTACTGACCTGATTATTTACGATAATTTTCGTTGCAATAACAGGTATTCCTTTTCGAACCCGGGTCAGAAATACCAGACAGCCCTTTCACGGAGATTCTGGAAAATGAAGGAAGAAGGGCTGGACCCTGTAGTTAGTTGGAAACTGATAGGTCCAGCCCGAATTCTGAGGAATTTTCGTGATAGGTGCTGTCTGCGTCTGCAAGAAAAATACTAATATTAAAGTACCCAAACCAGCACCTACTCTTGAATTTAAGAAAAACAGTCATTATTAATAAGTGCCGCCTTAAGGCGAAATTTGTGAACATTTAAAATTTAAGTTCAAAATTCAGTTTTAGGAGAGAAAATATAAATTAAATTAGTTTTGATTGATTGATTAATTAATTAAATTTTTAAATACTAAATTTGAACCCCTCTGCCTTCCTCTTTCTTTTTCTTACTAATATCTACCTTTTAAGAAGTAAGGATACTTAGACTAACTTAACTCCTAATTTTTCCTGCATATATATATATATATATATATATATATATATATAATTTTCCCCGAACCTAAAATTTAAAAAGAAAAATGTTTTTAGTAAATTTTATAATTTTTTTTATTTAAATCTAGGTTTATAATTAATTAAATTAAATTTATTTATTTAAATAAATTATATGTCAGTTTTTTTCCAAAAAAAATCTTTCAAAATCTTTTTCTAATAACTTCATCCCATTTAAAACGCTGGTTTTGTTAACACGTCCCTAGCGTCTCTACGGAGATGAAATTTTTTTCTTTCTTTTTCCTTCCTTTCCTTTCCATTTTGTTTATCCCACTTCCCTGTCAAACACCACGCCCTATTTCTGCCTTCTCTTCCCCTTCCTCGTTTTTAGAGCTAGACATAGCCAAATTTTTTTTTTTTTTCACTTACAACTCAATCTAAAAGTAAAGTTGTCCAAAATCTAAAAATAGACATTGATTGCTTTCTGCTTATCAATCCCAACCCCTCTAGTTTGTCTGTGATGTAAATTTTGAACTTCCGCCGGTAATATCTTGTTTTATTTTGAATATTAAAATCACTCTTAGGGATTTCATGTACAAATGATCACACAACGATTTTGAACTTCGAAATTTGTTTTATTTTATAATTGACTCTGTAATTTAATTATTTCACATTACAAAACTGATTGTCAGAATCCTGATGAATAGAGCGAGAAGCAGAATCAGGCCAGAGATAGGGCAGCAACAGTGCGGGTTCGTCAAAGACACTGGAACAAGGAACGCCATATTCATGATTAGGATGCTCTCTGAAAGGGCATTACAAATGAAGAAAGACTTGTACCTATGCTTCATTGATTACGCGAAAGCATTCGACAAAATACGACACAAAGAATTGATGGAGATGCTAGCCAACCTCGACATTTTCGGCAAAGACATAAGAATAATCAAGAATCTCTACTGACAGCAAACGGCCTGCATACGGACAGGTAACGACCTCAGTAGATACACAAAGATAGAAAAAGGTGTAAGACAAGGATGTGTCTTTTCACCGAATTTGTTCAACCTATACAGCAAGAATATTTTGAGGACCCTAGATGACACGCCAGGATTTGTTATTGGAGGCCACAACCTGAACAACATAAGGTATGCGGACGATACAGTGCTGATTGCGGACACGGAAAGGAAACTACAAGACCTCATACAGAAAGTAGCAGTGGAGAGTGACAAGAAGGGACTACAAATAAACTTTAAGAAAACTGAGTGCATGGTCATCAGCAAAAGATACAACCCAAAATGCCAAATACAGGTGGGGGATAACAGAATCAAACAAGTACAAAAATTTAAGTACCTAGGAAGTGTTCTAACAGGAGATGGAAAGTGCGACACGGAGATCCCAAGGCGAATTGGCATGGTAAAGGACGCGTTCCAGAAGATGAGCAAAATACTAACACACAGGAAAATCTCAATAGAAACGAAGAAAAGAGTGATAGACTGCTACGTGATGTCAGTTCTTCAATACGGCAGTGAATGCTGGACAATATAATCGAAAATGAGAACAAAACTGGAAGCGGCCAAAATGTGGTTCTACAGAAGGATGCTACGGATATCGTGGACTGAGCATACAAGCAACGACGAGGTGTTAGAAAGAATGGCAACAAAAAGGAAATTGATGCTGAGCATCAGGAAGAGACAACTGAAGTTCCTGGGACATGCAATGAGGAAGGAGAGCCTGGAGAACCTGATACTGGCTGGACAGATAGAAGGAAGGAGAGACAGAGGAAGGCAGCGGATAACATATTTGCAGGGTCTGATCAGGTGGATGACGGAACGGGGGTTGCCAGGAGCAACAGGAGCAAACATACTAAGAGCCACAAGGGATAGGGAGACGTGGAGAGCCATGATCGCCTACGTCCTGAAGGGACAGGGCACATAGAAGAAGAATTTAATTATTAATTACATTGTGCCCTCCACCTGGATCATTTTTTAATATTAAAAAATTAATATTAATTAGGATCGGGTCTTTGGGAATTTACCTTTCTGCTTTTCCTTTTGGATTAAAGTTTATATATATATATATATATAAATTGTTGAGTTGTGATAATGCTTAGTGCCAATTGGGTTTTTTTTTTCAGTAGTTTTAATGATAAAAGGTATTTTGGCAAGCGGGATTTTATTTTGAATGGCTCGATATTGGGTTAGAGATAGAGCGATAATGTTTAAAGAAACTAGCAATAATCAGCTTTTAAAATTAAAGTAAAATATTAAACAAAGGAAACGAGATAATGGAAAAACGCGAACAAATATCTACTTTACTGCACAAATAACAACAAAATCAAATTAATACAACACAAACCTATCACATATAAATAAAAATAATATGAATATACACACACTCAATCACGACAAAAAAAAAGGAAAACAGGAAATAATATCACAATCACTAAATGGAAAAAATCGCACAAAGTCCATAAACACAAATACACACAAGAACACAAACACCCAAACACCCACACATGATTTTAAAAAAAAAACCAATCCTTTAAGCATCACAGTAAGCAAAAGGGCAAGCCAACATAATAAAAAAGGTCAACGCATAGAAAGTCGTCAACTTGAATGACAAGAACAAACCAACTAAAAAGCAATTACGCGGACTCCCATTCAATGTATAGCAATTAAGCAAACATTCATTCAAGCGTACATTAAAAAGCAATAAAAAGAAAACCAACCAACCGCCAATATTATCACATTGAAAAGAAGTCAACATAACAAAAGCAAACAAAAACAATTTAACCGCTAGTAGACTACGCCCACAACAAAATATTAAATTACACCAAGCCTCATATATAAAAAAACAAAAACAAAAACAGGGCACGAGAACAAATCGAAAACTTAGCCCTGACAAGTGACGACATCATAACGATGTCGTCATGAAACTTCGAAGTCGTCATGAACCTGCTCAGTTAAGTGACAAATTTCTCTACATTAATCACTTAACTGAGCAGATTAATATATATTTTTTCTAAACGCATACTGTTAAATATAACAGACAATAAATGTCTATTATGTTTAATCATGAGCCGTTCTAAACATTGTATTTTGGCTTTAATTTCAGGTGAAAATAAAGACAAAAATTGTCCAACATTTGGATAATCTTTTAAGTTGGTTCTAAGCTTTCGGCTCACATGAGCCATCTTCAGAGAGATTACAGGGACGTTAACATAAAGACAACCACCATCAAAGATGATATTATCTTGTGTTGACAAAACATTGCTATGCGACGATAACAGTCACCGAATATAAGACGCAGGTCGTAAATTTGAAATGCGTTTCTATGACGTCATGCCACGTGAAAGACCGAAATGTTAACAGAACCATATGTCTAAATGTAATGTAATGTGCTGTAACTAGATTGAAATGTGATTTTATTGGGCGTGGGTTGCTTTGATTTGATATGGGTGGCCTTCAATGTTTCAAGGTTCTTTTTACTGTGTGTATGTGTGAGTATTATCGTGTTACCGGCTAAAAACTGTCTAATATTACATACATGGTTATGTTTTTCTAAGAAATGTTTAATTGAACTATGAAAGGTGACAGGTAATTCTATGGGAGAGTGAGGTTGTAGTAAAACCAATATATGTAGTGGGTTTAGTATTAGTACCAGAGATACAATCTTTGAACGAGTAGGTAAATTGATACACTACATTGGTTTTCTGTAGAGGATTTAGTTGTGTGGTTGTAGGGTTATCAGAGACTATGAGGTCAATTGTTTTAAATTTTATATAATATATAATGAGCTTAATTTGTTTATTATTATTGATTTGTCTAACATTTCTACCCATTACGTTTTTCAGTGTTTCATAATGTTTGCAATTATTATGCATTTTGTTTAAATTTTGTATGAGTAAATAGTGATATGTTTATTCTGACGTACACCTATTATATTATCAATATTGTTAGAGGTATTATTAAGTTTATTGAGATACATTTTAAATTATTGATCAATTATTGTTAACAAGTGTTTGCTTAATGCTGTGTAATTATATATATATAAATCTAAACTTATTTATAAATGGAGCTTTGTGTGTGTGTCCGTTACCTATAGGCTCCAAAACGGCTGAACCGATTTTCTTGAGAATTCACACAGCTGTACTATAAGCGTCTGCGAGTGTTCTTAGCTAGGTTTTGTGTCGAGGTACCCCGGATAAATATCGAAAATCGAAAAAATCGGGTTATAGCAGGAGTGGTCCGATTTTAATCAATTTGATACACTCATAGACAAAGACATAAGAAACGATATTCAGAAGTTTCAAGGTTGCAGTTCTTACAATAGTGCAGAAAATTTTATATTGATACCAGGAAATCAAAATTTGACTTACATCCTTTCATTTTTCTTTCAGTCTACGGTTTTGCTTTCACTGGAAACAACTATTGCTTTTTAGTCTTTCGTGCCAACGTCCAAAGAGTCTGAGCTCCAGGACCATGGATTAGTTTTAAGGCTTCCATTACACCCGAGCAACGCCGGGCTATACTGCTAGTATATATTCGTTTCGTTAAAAACGACTGAGAAGGAAGATTTTATTATTTTTTATATAGTTTTTCCAGCATTCTTACAGGTTTCCTTTTTGCTGGAGATATAAGGAATGTAAAATGTCCCATAATTTTCGACTTTTCAAGCGCTTTCAGCCTCTTCACATGCCATTTTCAAGGATGTTATTTTTCTGGTGTTGTTATGTTATTCTGTTTGACGCTAATGTAATTTTTCGTTTGAGTGTTTTTGTTTTTGTTGTTTTTTTTTTTTTTTGAAAGGGAGAGTTCTTTAAATCTGTCACGTGATACGCGCGGCCGGCATCATGTGCATGTCAGTCAAATGTTTTTTTAGAAACTTCTAAAACTCCATTACCACTGTTAAATAGTGTAAGGGTTGATGGTAGGAGAAAATTGTTTGATATATAGTGCCTCTATTATAGCGAAGTGCCTTTGATAGTGCGATTTTAAATAGTATTTTTGTATTTCCAACCAAACTTTTACTTGAAGATTCGTGTAAGTTATTGTTTTTTATTGCACTATTAATTTCTAGATATGTGGCATGTAAGGCGAACTGTTAGTATGGTTAATATTATTAATTGTTTTATAACAAGAAACCCGATCTTGTATAGGGCATTAGAATTCATACATTATATTAGTCATCGCTAGTTTAGATTTGATAAGGTTGTTTTAAATAACAAGGTTTGCTGTCTTCTATTTTCTACAATATATTATAGAAAATAGAAGACATTATAATAACAACACCGGAAAAATAACATCCTTGAAAATGTCGAGAGGCTGAAAGAGCTTGGAAAGTCGAAAATTCTGGAAATTTTTTTTTTATTCCTTACCTCAAGCAAAAAGAAACATGTAGGAATACTGGAAAAATTATATCAAAAATAATAAAATCTTCCTTGTCAATAGTTTCTAACGAAACAGGTTTATATATATATATATATATATATATATATATATATATATATTAATGCAGGTTTCATTGACCCGATAAAAAAAAATCAACAATTATTGTGATTTTTTGTTGTCTTTCAACGATATCACCAAGTATATCATGCAGACGGTATGAACGGATCCTACACAAAATTAATAGATAAAACTTGTCTATATTATTCAATGAAACCTGCATTAATGAAAAAAATGCTGCCAAAATACAAGAATATATATATATATATATATATATATATATGAAAAGTATATGTATATAATTTTATATATATATATACATTATATATGCGTGGTACTTATTTAAAAGCGCTCAATATCAGTGATAGAGCAGACATATGTAGATAGGTGTGAATTTGTACTACATGAATATCTATATATATATATGTGTGTGTGTGTGTGATGTTATTTCACAAAACTCATTTTTGGATATTTTTTTTATCTGGGGTTTTATGAGAAAATAATGAAAAAATAAACACCATAAGTTCTAATCTTTTTTTCCCCAATTAATTTTAATTTTCACACCATGACTTCCTAACTTGACAGTTAAACATTAAATACCTGAATAAATTCAGATTTCTAAAATTCACCCTGTTAAGCCTTATCACGAATATTTTCAGCCATGTTTGTCACTCTTGTCACCAACAATTGCGATTGCTCTGTTTTGAGGCCAGTGCGCCGCAGTGGGGTGATGAATAGCAGTGTGTGTGTGTGTGTGTGTGTGTGTGTGTTTTCTTAGCCTGTGTGATGTTTAGACTACGACACAAATTCGTCATCACTTTGTCGGTGAATCTTTTTTCCGGATAGGGGGCGCTTTATCGTTTGCACATTTCTCCCAGGGTCAATATGCTACTAACTCTCTGGGTCTGCATGTAACTACAGTGTGATAAAATGGGGTCCTTTCTCTGATCTCGCTGAAACTAATCCATTAAACATTTACACAGAAAAGGATAACAAAGTTTGGGCGGAGGTAAGCGGAACGAAACCATATTATAATAACAAACAAAAATTACATCCTTTAAATTTCCGTTGTTTTATTGCAGTTTCAAAATTTACGTCTGTTTTCTTTGTCAGCCATGACAGAGATATGTAAAACGTGTCTAAGTCCATAGACATGGCCGTATTTATATACACACTCATTTTTACGTATTCAGATGGGGTTTGGAAAAGATTAGTGTAAATGTAGCCCTGCGGAATGGAAACACAAACGAATTCAGTGGAAAAGGTCGAATTTCTATTCAGTCAGTTAAGTGACATAACTGATACACGCTTTGGGCGATCATGTCTCTTTCGGGACATGACTGACTGAGCAGAACATTATCCCGCAGTAGATTGCCATTTCATTCTGCGGTAGACTGATTGCCAGCCAAGGCTATAGAACCCAATCTGTCCTATTATTTGACTCATAGCTAGAGGGGAAAGAGATGTATTATATTATTAAGTAGTAATTAGTGGGGGATCAGTTTATTACTTCATAACAATAGAAAACCGATCCCCCACTTCATGCTCAGTAGAAGCCTTAATCATGGCTCCAACTATTATATTTAGTCAGTCAGTTGAGTGTCATACGTAATACAAACTTTGGGTGATCATGGCTGACTGGGCAGAAGATTATCCCGCAGTAGGTTGCCATTGCTTTCTGCAGCAGACTGGCTGCCAGCCAAGGCTATAGAACCCACTCTGTCCTGTTATTTAACCCATAACTGGAGGGAAGATACGATTAATACCTTTCCCATGGGTATTTGTGCGTAAGTGAATGCAAGGAATTCAACTGGAATTCGAACTCAACACCCCGATTTGTGGTTCCGAGTCGATATCAACTGCACCACAACGCACATCCATTTCTATTATGATGTTTAAATATATGACTTAAATATAGAGTCGTAATTTGGTTAATGTTTCTAGTAGAGCGACACCAGTTCACCGAAACAGTGCGTGTGTACGTGCGTGTTTAGCAAATGATTGATAATCTGAAATATACAACCGATTTATCAGGATGAAGGTTGATTAAGTCAGACACAAGAACTGGTATGACTTATCTCCAACTGATAGCAATGAACACCAGTCCGGTTCTAACTGCTTTATATTTCAGCTGATTAAAAAAAAAACGAAAGGGTATGGAGCGTGTTTTACAAGGAAAAGGCTGATTTATCACCGAAATCAATCGGACGAAAAGTGGAGAAAGACATCATCAATCACAGGAAAAGAGAGAACGGAAGACAGAGATAGATACAGTATGACAAAGAATGTAAATCCCAGAGGCTTCAACTCCCTCCATTCGTCAGCGGACATCAGAATAAAGTTAGACATGAAAAAAAAAAAAAAAAAAAAAAGAAGATATCTCCACTCATTTTCGATATCTAAATTTCAAATTGAATTTTTAAAAATAAGTTTTCTTGAAACTTTTAGTTTTAATTGAAAGCTAAATGATTAAATTGACTTTTTCCAGTAAGTAAAATACTCTGGTTTATTTCAAACAGAAATTATATTGATCTAAAGTTTTATTATTATATTGATCTAAAGTTTTTCAATTTTTTTTTAAAATCTTTCAATTTTTCGGACATTTTTTGAGCGATCGACACTTCCGTAAACAAAAAGTTAATTCTCGGTTTTAAAAATCTTGCAAAAATAAAATATACATCTGTGATACATTTTGGAAAATTAGGAAATTTAATGTTAAATTAATCTGATTTACACGCGTGTTATTTATAGCATAAAATTTAGAACAAAAATGTTTCTTAAACACAGTTGAACATCTGACCGTTTCACCGTATTTGAAATGTGATGACAGCTTGTCATATTCTAGATAAGTGTATGGCGATCACAAGTGACATGATTGTACAAATTATTTCCTGTAAGGGGAAGAAACCATGAAACACATGATCTTTTAATATACGTATAGAAATTAACATACAAAAAAATTCAAATATACAAGAATTTTTTTTATTTTTAAAAATACGAAGGTACGATGATTTGTATTAACATTTTCAAGTTTTGATTAATAAATATAATCTTCTCTTAATAAGTTAATAATCTAATCCCAACAAATCTTCTTTGAAGTATTTTAAAAATATTTTTGAAACTTTAAAAATTATTATAATAAAAAAAAATGAATTTTAAAAATTTCATTATTAATCGATTTTTTTTCAAGCTCTAAGGTCCTTAATATATATTATTAAATCAATTAAAAGCTTATCAAATTAAATAAAGTCAGATTTACTGCATTTTTTTGTTTTACTATTGAGAACAGATTTTTGGAAATAAAGGCAAAATGATTTTTAAAAAAAATAGATGGTTTACTGAGTGCTGAGTTTAACTAATGAAACAAATTTTCCAAACAAAATTTAATTTCTTAAAATTTTATGAATTTACGTGGAGGCGGGTAACAGATATATATAAAAAAAACTTTTTTTTAAAAAGAAAAATTTTAAAAATTATTTAATTCATTGGTGAATAAGTTCTGAAACTTTCATTAAAATCAGACAATTATTTGATTTTTGTAAGAATTTCCAAATTAGTGTGTTTGTCAGCGGAAAAGAACTGATATGCAATATTATGTTTTCCATTGGAAACTCTTGTAACGATTTGATTGCCCGCTAACTAAAATCATAACGAGATTTTTTTACCAAATTTTTGAACGTGTTAGAAGGTATTAAAAATTTTTTTTTAAATAATTAAAAAATACTTTGATCTTTCCTCTTAATAATAACAAACCTTTTGATGGATAAAGTTCGTTTTATTAAATTTGTTTTCTTCACAATACGCTGTTCTTCAAAGATTTAGTAGAGTTACCTAGAATAAAACCAAAGAGTGAAAATGTTTCTCACTTACAATTCACTTGTCACTTGCATTTTTATTTCGTGAAATCAAGATAAATATTTACCTGAAATAAAAAAAAAATAAAACAAATTAGAAAAAAGACACTAATTTGAATTAAATTTTTAAAAAATCATTTACTTTTAAGTCAGATTTTATGATTTATCAACACTTTAAGCGTTATTTAAAGCTGAAACATTTTGGGATTGTAAGGAGAATTGTTTTGTTTCCGGGTGAATATTGCATTAGCATTTTTTTTTCGTATAATTTAATTATAATAATGAACTGGCATTTGAACTCGGCTATCCCAGTTCTTATTCCGAACTGCTATCAATTACACCATTCGCACACCCTCGTAGAATTTCCCGAGGCACTCATTCCTAGCTTGAAGATACCAAAATCTAGAATGTTAAATGTTTTACATAAAGGAAGTAAGAAAAGAAGAGTGGTGTGGGAAGCCAAGGAGGTGAACAGGCAAAAGCAAAGATTAAGAGTTGTCTAGGAGAGGGAGAGAGAGTATTAAGTTGGGTTTTTACATGGGAGAGTGAAAACCCTCACGGAGAAAAGAATGAAAGGAGAAAGAAAGAGTGAGGTACTCAACCATCGAAATATAACTGGGGACTTTTGATTGTCTGACTGCGAACAGACAATTTCATGTAAAATCTTTAAATTTGGTATTAATACTTACTTGTTTCTGGGAAGGTTTGAACATAAATATTTAACGTGTTCTATAGAGGTAAAAGTAAACCTACGAACATTCTCTTCAATCTATCTATCTATCTATCTAAAACTGTGACTTCCGTTAGTCCGACCGTGACACTCTCTAAAATGATCTTACATTGACCGATCGAAATCAAATGTTGGTTTGTGTAAACAGGTGAAGTCCAGTTGGTTTTACTAGAGTAGCTAGATTAGTACAATAAGTCTTACTTCATTTTTTGGAAGAAAAACATGACTTTTTTTATTATTATTATTATTATTTAACATACAAAATACTCCCACTATTTTCAAAACAATTTAATAATTAAAATAAATACTTATCTATTTTTTTGACAAAAAATGTTAGAGATAACTTCAACAATAGCATGATACTTTGAGGAATTCATGACGCGTAAAAAGTACCTTCTATAATAACAATTACTGTTTGTAACCATTCTATGTAAGACTATAATATTAAGAACTCTTATTTATGTCCAAATAAGAAACAATATTTGTGCGCTTTGAAAAACAATTTCACGGAGACATTTTCCTCTCAAATATAGTTTTTACTTTTCATAGAATTGAAAAAAGAAAAGAAAAGTTCTCCTGTCATTAGAACCAGTTGCGATTTAAAACTTGATTTCTTGGCATGGATAGATTTGTCAACGCATAAAAATATTCATCGTATTTTACCAATTCCAATAATCATGGTGGATATGAAACCAAATTCCTAAATGAATATGAATAGACCAACAGGATAGTTGCTCTTATATAAGATTGGTTGGTTGGTTGGTTGGTTGGTTCATTTAACCAGCATATCAACCTTCATCAGGTCATTTAATGCTGAAAATCGTTTTGATTTGTTTGTTTTTTTAATCATTTCACCCCGAGCAAGGCGGAAACGCCACTGATGAGCTGGAGGCTACATAACTGTAAAAAGATTAATTAGAAAAGAGTGAGGAGTACAAACTAGTTAGAAAGGAACAATAGAAAGCTGAGAAAGCAGGTGCGATGACAGATACATAGGTGGAGAGAAAGGGAAGATTATACAGGGGTGGGGAGAGAGCTCGAGTCCAGTGGTTAGTAGATGAGTATTGACTTTATTTAGGTTATTTGTTTGTTTAGATTTTTTCATTCAAAAAAGGTTTTGATGGTAACATTTTTCATTCAAAAAGGTTTTGATGGTAAATACTTTCATAGCATTTTGACCCCAGTTTGGGGGTTAACTATTTACCCATAGCTGGGACCCTAACAGGTGCCACCAATCTGGGTCAGGGTGGACCTGGAAACAACAGCAATTAAGAGATGGTTTCATACTCCTCAGAAATTCCCAATCAGAGGCTTTGCTGCTGGATGCAGTTTAAGGTCATACTCAGGACCTCTCATATAAGAATTTCCAACAAAAATCATATAGTGTATTACAAGTCTGCGCACTCACACCATCAAGAGCCGTGTAATATTTTGAAAGGAAATATGTGGAACTACACAAAGACACACTTACGCACATGCACCAAATTCATTATGTATATTTAATAAATGTAAGCTGTTCGTTGATTGGTCAGATATAGCCAATCAAAGCAAAGGTAAATAAGCAATCTTTTTACAGCCAATTTGTTAGGTTGTTTAAACCACTATATAAACATTTTACCGCGGAAAATTACTCAGTTGTGGCAAGACATTCATCAGGTCAAGAACATGGCAAAAACACGAAGATTCATAACGCCCAACTCACTCTTCTCTTCAAAGTTCAATTTCAGTACACTTAGTAGTAAGAACACTTTATCAGAACTTTCATGCAGGAACAATTTCTCTTAAGAGAACTATATATATTTTTTTAACACTGCTTGTACACTCCAACAAGAATGAATAATTCAGCATATTCTAAAATTTGTAACAATTATTTTCATACAGTCAGTGGGAGGGCAATTCACACGCGGCCATTTCGCGTGCAATTCAACAAACACACTTAATATTATATGTTATTACATTTTGCTTTGTTCCAAACTGAATGCGTTGACGAATTTATTTCATCTTCTTTCTTGTTTAATTTGTAGGGGACGAAGTTCAGTGCTTGGTTGATGTGCTTCCGTATTTTACGGGTATTGCTCTCGAGATTAGTTCCCCCACAAATACAACACAATGTTCTACAATCGCGCAAAAGAAATGGAATAAGTCACAACGAACATTAAACAACAAACAATTTAATATGTATAAAATAGAATTAGCATGTGGAAACAAATAAAATACAAGATGTGAAAAATTGCCTTTTGGAAAATAAAGTTTGGCAAGAAGTTAAATTTGTTTAAAGGTGTGTGTAAGTTTATATTAACGGAGTCCGTAAATAAGTCGTTCTTACTTACATTAAGTTCATCTCGGGTGGCGACAGTATGTCGCGTTAATGAAAGAAAGTTTGTCGGGTTTTTCCTTTCACGGCCATCTGTAGCTAGGTTATGAACTTTGGTGTGGAAGAATGACTTGGCCAGAGAAAGTATCGGTTACATGCTGACTTAATGGCTAGCTTGGTGACTGACCTTCTTCCTAACTGTGTGTTATTTATATACCATAATAGTGGATCAAAGACTCTTCCTAACATTTAGGTGTGAAGACATTTATTGACCAATCAGATTTGTATTTTACTATTTTGTTTTGGGGCCTAAATATTTTTTGTTAATTGACTTCCGATCCTATTTTTCTAGAATGTTCTTATTCTATGTTTTTGGCTGATTGGTTGAGAAATATAAAAATGTAATTTAAATTCTAATGCCGTTTTGATCCAAAATTTCTATAATGTTTTTATGTATTTTCTTATTGCTTATTTTAATAGAAAATAAATGTGTATCCCATAAATCTCAGAATTTTGGTACTCATAAAGTATAAATGGTGGGTTGTAGAGATTTGATTAGAAAATCCATTTGAAAGTGGCCTTGTGCCAGGCAAATTTCCAGAAAGAGAAAATTATCCAAGTAACCTTGCAAGTAATCTGTCGAAGATTATAATTGAGCACACCCCCACAAATATTTTAACAATATATATATATATATATATATATATATATATATATATTAAAGGACACTGGGTTTTAAATACAAAATGTTAGAATGATACACCTTTTGAAAAAATAAAGGCTTTTTAAAATATCCCATTATTAAATCGTTCATCTAAAAAATTACAACATCTCTAAAATATATCGAAGATTTTTTCTTTATTGTTACAGATTATATAAAAATTAAAACAGATTATATAAAAATTAAAACACCTAAGAATATAAATTAAAAAAAATAAAAAGATGTTAAAAACAGCCATACTTTATTAAAAAGCAAAATCAAGACGAAGATCCATATCAATTTTTTTTAAGGTCCAATTTTTCAGTATTTGTTTTCTAGAAATTTAAAGTGTTAACTTCAGTGTAATCCGTCATAATACACAACTGAAAATCATCAAATTAAAAAAAAAGGGTTTGGAATCGCTTAAAAACATTTTCTTTAATTTTAAAAAGACAATACTTTAAAAAATATATTCTCCACTAAGTGCCAAACGTTTTTATTAAAGTCCAATAATTAGATGAATTTGAGTAGACTTTTTGAATCGATAAATGTAAGGTCAATAGACACCTCCTAACACACTAACCTGCTCCCATTCTATCAAACACTCTTCCCATCTGCCCAACCCTCATCCTTGCTCTCCTTACTCATCTGTCACCTTCCTCCTGACATTCCCTATGTCTAACCACTCCTTCTCTTTACCTTCCCCTATGTAGCCCCATGCGCAATAGTGGCAGTGGAATGCCTTGCTTGGGGTGAGATGATTAAAAAAAAAAAAAATTTTTAAATTTCAGAATTTGTTTTTATAATGAAATTATTTACACAAAGTAAACAACGTTTTTTTTTTCTTTTTCGTTTCTTCTTCAAATCTGGAAATAATATTTTTATCAGATTTTGTTCATCTATTCTTTCAGCTCTCGATAATTTTAGGGTCGTTTTTTTTTTCTACTTAAGTCTTTTTTATGTTACATAGATTTCTGTTTTACTCATGTATCTAATTTATCCCTATGAAAATTGGAAATAAAAAAAGTTTTGAGACCGTTCCCCACTGCCTATTCCTTTTAAAGTTTTCATTTCTACAAATCGAAAGGCCCGCCCGACCGACGCGCCATCTTGTTGTTTCTACCACCGCGACATTCCTAGCTGTGTATTTTCGGCAAAATATAATCTTGTGAAAAATTGGATCTGTGTTATTCAACCTAAACTTCCCACCAAAATACGAAAAAATAACAGTTTAAATATGTTGCTTATTGATCTCGTGTTCAGATTGGACAATCATTTTTATTTTTAGGAAGGTAATGATTTTTATGGAAGCCATTATCTTTGAAGAAGAGACGCCATACTCAAAAACATTCTTTATAATAAGGAATAATTCAAACTCACAATAACACTAACCAAATAGTTTTGCGTAAAGCAGATAAAAATATTAGTCATAATATTTTAATTCAGTAAACATACACACACACACACACACATATATATATATAATTTAAAAAGCATTTTTTTCTTTAGGAATACTTTCGGCCAACACTTCATCGGAAGAAAAATGTTGGTAAACGATTGTTTCACAGTTTTGCACAGAGCCCGGTCTGCTCATAATTTAACGTGTGCTTGAAGTAAAATTGCGTCAACCAGCTCTGTGCAAACAAAAGGATCATTTTATTCACTCCCTTTATCTTTTAAGAGGATCGTGTGTAATATTTCTTTTCTTTTTTTTCTACTCACTTGGAACATTTATTATTCTTAAATTCATTAATTATTTTGTAAAATTGTTGCTAGTTTTTTCCCCACATCTAATTCTTTATTTCTATGAGAATTATCCACTGCATGAATTTACTCGAGTTACGAGACTAGCTTTTACAGTGAAACCAATCAAATGTAACCGCAACATCTATTCTAGCAACTTCTTTTCTCTCACTTTCCACCTGTGGGATTCCCTTCCGTATATTTGCTTCCCTGAAAGCTACAATCTCCAAGAATTTAAATGCAAAGTCAATTGCTATTTCTTTTCTCCTTGGTTCACATCCTTTCCCTGACAACCCTTGTATCATGTTCTTCTTCCTAATTATGACGACAAAAAGGCAACAATTCTTAAAGAAAATAAGAATTAGATGGTGGAGGTGGGGATTAATAATAAAAAAAAATCATTCATGAATATAAGTGATTAGAAAAAAGAAAAGAAATATTACACACGATCCTCTTAATAGACAAAGGGAGTGAATGAAATACTCCTTTTGTTTGCTCAGAGCTGGTTGACTCAACTTTACCTGGACTACTTCAAGCATACGTAAGTGATGAGCAGACGGGGCTCTGTGCAAAACTGTGAAACAATCGTTTATGAACGGTTTTTTTTTATGAAATGTTGGCCGAAAGTATTCCTAAAGAAAAAATGCCTTTATATATATATATATATATATATATATATATATATATATATATAGTCATCCGCAGACATATCTGTTTCTCTGTATCACAGCTCATCAGTACGGTTAGACAGCCGATTGCTTTTTACCCAAGATTAAAACCCGACCGAATTGACGTCAGTCGGCGATTCTACCTCTGAGCTACGGGCGCTCGGTAGAATTTTTAGCGTGTATATTATCATTATACACGCCCAATAGCTGAGAGTGTTCTAATTCATTGCTGAATGAACGATGCGTACATGCCAGAGCCTTATGCAAATTAATTGAAACAAAACGAATAATGTCTTCCTAGGATCTTTCACATTTTCCCTGATCACGCATACGTCGTCTCTTGGCCTTTTTTTTTCTCTTTCGGCTAAATTTTCGTTTACGTTTTAAAGTGATTCGTTCGTTTTTTTCGCCTGAGTGACACAACTAACATTTGAAAGGCTGACACAAACAATATCAATTATGGCTGATGCAATATTTTTCAAGTTCAAACAAATTTCATCATACACCCCGAAAATAGATTCATATACTACACAACATTGCAAATGACCTAACAGATCGATTACACCCTGCTACCACAGTGGGTCTAAAAGTGACCGCATGGTAAAAGAAAGGAAACTAAAGTAGCTGTTTCAATTAATTTGCACAAATGTACATATAAAAATAATAGTAATAATGAGTAATAACTACTAATGAAAGTATATTCAACATATATTTACTTTAAAAAGTGCACAATACAAAAGTAGAGCATAAATATTATTATGACAGAGTGCACCTTGATAACTATAAAGTTTCGTTGTTAAAACACCATCATTAAGAAAGAAAATGTGGTTAATTTATTTTGTAATATATAGATTTCTCTCTTTTATTTTTATAGCAAGCATTTGTGGACGAAAAACAAGACTACATAAAGGCCAGAAGAACTCTGAAGGAGTGAACGGCCAGCTAACTAGAGGTGGTGTCTCGATAAATCACCGTGGAGAAGGCAACGGGATACCACTCCACTATCATTACCCAGTATAATCATGGCTTTACAAAATATACGTATAAAATCAAATGGCGTGAAGGGGGTTACTTTTAAAGGAAGTAATTCCTCGCCCGGTAAGGATCGACATGGGCAACAGTCACCTGATCGTCATCCAGCGACTGTTAGGACCAAAGGCGTAAAGGGAATACATTTTACCGAAATCTGTCCCTCGCCCGGAAAGGAACAATATGAAAAATAGGTGTCTCTGGACTGTTACCCTGCGAATGTGCATAACAAACAAAAAATTACCCTAGGAACAGAGAACGTCAGGACGCTGAACAACTGTGATCAGTTTGAGAATGTCAAGTAAGAAATGAGCAGATTAAACATAAAAATTCTGGGAATATGCCAAACTAAATGGAGATTTCAGCAGCGACAACCATGGAATCACATATGCAGGAGGTAAAAATAACGAAAAGGCAGTCGGCTTAATACTGAACGAAGAAATGAAGAAATGCGTTCTGGGATACTGTCAGTTCTCTGAAAGAGTTCTCCTGGTCAAACTGAAAGGAAGACCCTTCAACATAGCAATTATAGTCGTCTATGCACCAACAACGCAAAGCACTGAGGAAGAAATAGAATTTTCTGCTTCACTCTTGACAATGCCAAGGCTCAGTGCAAAACCCAAGAAATTAGAATCATCATGAGAGACTCGAATGCCAAAGTAGGCAAAGAGAGGGAAGGGGAGACAACTGGAAACTTAGGATTAGGAATCCGCAACGACCGAGGTGAAAGATGGGGTCCAGTAGTGTAAGGCGATATCCAACACTCGGTTTCAAGAACACCCTAGACGCCTATGGGACATGGAGAAGCCTACGAGGCGACACGAAAAACCAAATCGATTATATAACCATAAACAAAAGATTCAGAAACGAAGTGATTCAATGCAAAACCTATCCAAGCGACGGCTGCAGAAGCGACCACCTTTCAGTTATCTGCAAACTATGAGTGAAACTTCGAAGACTAAAGAAGCCTAGGGCAGCACCCAGACTACAATACAACACGCACTGGAGTTACTTCAACACTGACAGTGTGAGAAACAAATATGAAGAACAAATGGGAAATGGAAATTTGAAAATGAGACGCACTTAAAGAATCGCTCGTGACATCAGCAAACAACATTGTCCCAAAGGAAATCAGACGCAGAAGAAAAAACGAGTGGATGACTGAAGAGATTCTCGAAATGATGCAAGGAGACAGAAAACTATGCCAAGACATAGAACTGAATACAAAAAACTACCAAAGGAAATAAGGACCAAGTGCAGACAGGCTAAAGAGGAATGACTCAACAACAAATGTGCTGAAGTAGAGATTGAGCAAGACTAATAAAGGAGAAATGCATAAAGAAATAAGGGAACTGACAGGACAAAAAAAAAGGTCCTCAACAGGATGTATGAAATCGAAGCGGGGGGCGATCATGTTAGAGAAAGAGGAAATACTCCAGCGATGGGAAGAATATATAAAAGATATCTTCTATGACAAGCGATAGAAAAAATAAAAAGATGCTGACGGACAGGAAATACTAAAATCCAAAGTGAAAGCTGCAATGGCCAAACTGAATAGGAACAAAGCAGCTGGACCAGACGGCATTGTGCTAGAGATGCTGACAGCCTTAGAAAATTTCGGCATGGAGAAAAATATGGAAAGAATAAATGAAATCTACAACACTGGTGCCTAAGTAGATCAATTTTCAAAGCTCTGCTTAAGAAACCAGGCACAATCGAATGCGAACTCGACCGAACAATCAGTTTGATGAGCCACATAACAAAACTCATTGTCCGAATCCTGATGAGTAGAGCGCGAAGCAGAATCAGACCGGAAATAAGACAAGAACAACGCGGTTTCGTCAAGGACACTGGAACAAGGAAGGCAATATTTATGCATAGGATCCTATCAAAAAGGGCGATACAAATGAAAAAAGAAGTTCACCTGTGTTTTGTAGATTATGCCAAGGCATTCGACAAAGTAGCCCACAAAGAATTGATAGAAATGCTCAGCAAACATCGACATATTTGGGAAAGACATGAGAGTAATCAAGAACTTCTACTGGCAGAAAACTGCCTGCATACGGACAGGAAATGAATTCAGTAGGCATACAAAGATAGAAAGAGGCGTAAGACAAGGATGTGTCTTCTCACCGGATCTTGTATTGCAAGACTATTCTAAGAACCCTAGAAGTTATACAAGAATTCGTCATCGGCGGTCACAATCTCAACAACATAAGATACGAAGACGATACACTGATGATAGCTGACACGGAAAGAAAACTACAAGACTTCCTAAAAAAAGTAGACGAAGAAACTCGAAAGAAAGGACTACAAGTAAACTACAAGAAAACCCAATGTATGGTCATCAGTAAACAGAGGAGCCAAAAATGTCAATTACAAGTTGGGGATATTAAAATCAGCCAAGTACAAAAATTTAAGTACTTGGGAAGTGTTCTAATACAAGATGGAAAGTGCGACACTGAGATCCGAAGGCGAATTGGAATGGCCAAGGACGCATTCAAGAAGCTGAGCAGAGTATTAAAAGACAGGAAAATCTACAAAGAAGAGGGTACTAGATTGCTATGTGATGTCAGTTCTTCAATATGGCTGTGAATGCTGGACAAGCTCATCGAAGATGAAGGAAAAACTTGAAGCAACTGAAATGTGCTTCTACATAAGGATGCTGCAGATATCGTTGATCGAGCATGTGAGCAATGATGAGGTTTTGGAAATGATGGAAACGAAAAGGAAATTAATACTGAGCATCAGGAAGAGACAGCTGAAGTTCTTGGGACATGTTATGAGGAAGGAAGGCTTAGAGAATCTGATACTTATAGGTCAGATAGAGGGAAAGAGGCAACGGATAACATATTTGAAGGGCCTGAGCAGGTGGATGGTAGAGCGGGGTTTGGGTGGGGAAGCAGGAAAAGAGCCACCAGGGATAGGGAGTCGTGTAAAACCATGATGGCCTACGTCCGGAAGAGACATGGCACATTGAAGAATATATAGATAAGGAGATTTTAAAAAATAAATAAATAAATATGAAGAAATATAAACAAGGCCAGCCAATGAGAAAAATTAAGTGAGGTAGGAAGTAAGAAAATCCAGACATGTCAAATTTTAAACCGGAAGAAAAAAATATAAAGCAGAAAAAATAAATAATATAAATAAAAGAGAAAAAAGAAAAAAAAGAAAAAGAAAAAAGACGAATACAAAAAAATAACAAAATAAATGAAACAGAATTTTTTTATCTTTCTGTTTGATTTCATTTTTTTCTTTTTAATTTATTTTGTGTTATTTTTTTTCTAACGTTTGTATTTTCGTCTTCTTTCTTTTTACTTCTTTTTTTCTTTCTTTTTCTCTTTTGTTTTATTTATTTTCGGCTTTGAATCTTTTATTTCCGGTTTAAAATTTGACATGTCTGGATTTTCACAGAAATTTCGCTACACAACCGTCCAGCTCACATCGTTATATGTGATTTTATTACTTCCCACCTCAATTAATTCTTCTTATTGGCTCATTTTTATTTAATCTTCTTTTTATATATATATATATATATATATTTTTTTTTTTATAAGCGTTTCACCCCGAGCAAGGCATGTCACTGCCACTACTGTGCAGGGGGCTACGTAGAGTGGAGAAAGGCTGGTTAAATATAGGAAATAACAGAGGGTGGGTGATAGGCGGGTGAAGGATACCGAGAATGAGGGTTGGGTAGATGAGAGTGTTGTGAGAATAGTTGGGAGTTAGTGTGATAGGAGGTGTCTATTGACCCTACATTTAAACACCTGGAGATTGTAACTGTCGGGAAAGCAGACTTGTGGAAGGGAGTTCCACAGGCGGGAAGCGCGAGAAAAGAAGCTGTTGGAGTAGAATTTACGGTTACATCTTATTTGTTTAACTGTAAAAGGGTGGGACCTAGTTGCTAATCTAGTATCTCGTGTAAATTCGTGCTTAGGCGGCACCAGTGATCTAAGCTCATCGGAGCAGAAGCCATGAAAGTACTTGTAGAAGAGGCACAGGGAAGCTACATCACGCCGGTGTGAGAGCGGCTGCAGCCGGTCTGCCAAGTCAGTATCAACCACGTTACAGATCCTCCTTTGTATTTTGTCTAGAAGCCCAAGGAGAGCAGCAGGGGCACCCGACCAGATATGGCAGCAATATTCAATACACGGGCGGATGGTAGATTTGTACATGTGCAGAATAGTTTCAGGTGGGAAAAATTTCCGGGCCCTGCACAGAGAGCCGGCTTTCATAGCAGCAGATTTGGCAATGGATTGAATATAGTCATTCCATTTGAGGTCCGCCGAGAGTGTAAGGCCAAGGAGGCGTAGTATTTTACTCTCTGGGAGGCTAGCCTGTCCCATGCTAATGGGAGGTAGATGCGATTGTCTATGGTGGTTAGTTGATAACAGCTTTGTTTTGGAGGCTTTGAAATTTACCAACCATTTCCTACCCCAGGTCACTACGGATTGGAGGTCCCTTTCAAGTGCGGCAGCGAGGTTCACTTTGTCGTCCAGACCTGGTTTCTGATCGATGCGGGAGTAGATTGTTGTGTCGTCGGCATACATGCCAACTTGGGATCTAATGGTGTCGGGGAGATCATTAATGTAGATCAGAAATAGCGTGGGACCTAGGATAGAACCTTGAGGGACGCCCGCGTTCGTCTGGTAGTTTTGGGAGGCATGCCCATTTAATACCACCTTTAATGTGCGGTTACAGAGGAAGGACTGGATGAGGTCAAACAGATGTCCAGTTATCCCATAGCTCCGCAGTTTGCACAAGAGGCCAGCATGCCAGACCCTGTCGAATGCTTTGGAGATATCCAAGGCAACGGTTCGGGCTTCACCATTCTTGTCGAGTGCCTGGTATATGTACTCGGTAATGGTCGTTAGCATATCAGCAGTAGACCTGGTGAAGCGAAACCCATACTGTTTGTCAGAGAGAAGCCCGTTGGTCATAAGGTGCTGAATCACCTCGGCGTTGATAATGGCTTCGAAAACTTTGCCAAAGATTGGAAGGAGACTAATAGGACGGTAATTGGCGGGGTCTGAGGGTTCGCCAGAATTCTTAAATATAGGTACTACGCAGGAGGACTTCCAACAGGCAGGAAAGCAGGAAGCAGATAGGCAGAGGTTATAGAGTTTAGAGAGGACAGAGGAGAGTTCTGGGGCACATTTCTTCAGTACTATGACTGGGATTCCGTCACCGCCGCTCGCTTTGTGTGGGTCAAGTTGCGCAATTATCTTGGCGACCAGCGAGGGTGAGATGAGGACGTTATTTAGTTGAGCCTTAGTTCTGGGTGGGAAGTCTGGTGTAGGTATTCCTAACGAGTCCAGTGTCGAATTGGTTGAGAATTTACGGGCAAAGCATTCAGCCTTGTCGGCTGGGGAGGTGAGAACTTCAAATTCATTGATTAGTGGGGGTATTGAAGTCTTGTTCCTGCTGAGCACGCTTTTGCAGAGACGCCAGTAATCTTTGGAGCCAAACTTAGAGGATGCTATGCGTTGCCTAATTCTGGTAGCAAACGCCCTCTTGGCTTCGTTCAGTACTTTTTTACACTTGTTCCGTGCTGAGATGAAAAGGCGCCTGTTTTGGTTCGACGAGCAGCTTCGATAGAGCCGGAAGAAATGGTTCCGGTGGGCAATAGCGGCCGAGCAAGCGGGTGAGAACCAGGGGGACGAATTAGGTTTTAGTTGGAATTTTCTGGCAGGGATAAAAGCATCGATGCCAGCCTTAACCCAAGAGGAGACTTCGAAGGCACAGTCTTCGACAGGAAGATCAAAGACGTTGTTCCAGGGGACGTCGCAGAGGAAGTCCCTGAACGAGTCCCAGTCGGTTCTTTGGTAGCAGTATGATATTCTGCTGGTCTGGTTTTCTTGGGTAGAGTTAGTGCGGATTGATATATTTACGGAGACTACGGTGTGGTCAGAGTTTCCAAGGGGGCAGAGTTGCCTGGTAGTGCAGGAGTCTGGGATGGAGGTAAAACAAAGGTCGAGTAAAGAGTCCCTTCCGTTAGGGTTTTTAGAGAAACGCGTGGGGAAGTCCACCACTTGCGTTAGAGTTTGGGCTATTGAAAAGTGCGTGGTGCGGATCCCAGCAAGGTCGGTGGCTGAGTTTTCAAGCCACTTGGTGTGGTGGGCGTTAAAATCGCCAAACACAAATATATGGGCAGATGGGTGAGAAGAAATGGCCCTGTCGATGTTATTAGAGATGCAATCACGTAACGTACAGTCAGAGGAGGAGGGGGAGCGGTAGAGGAAGAAGAGATAGCTAACCGAGCTTAGAAGTGAGAGACGGAAGCACATGAAGGAATGATCAAGGGATTCAAGAGATGTGACCCTGGCTAGGGGGAGTTGTTCGCTGACATATACACCAAGCCCATGCATATGGACATTGGAGTCCTTCCTGAAGAGAGGAAGGTAACCAGGAACGAACAGCTCTGAAGAGGGGATAGAAGGGTCAAGGTTAGTCTCACATATAGCTAAGATATCGGGTGAGTTAGTTAGAAGGAAAGACTCTACACTATTAAAGTTACTGCGAATACCTCGTATATTTGTGAAGGTAACGCAGATATGTTTGGGAGAGAGAGAGAGAGAGAGAGAGGAAAAACTACTAAAAAGTTGTAAGTTTAAAAATGTATTCTTTTGACAGTATTATTTATTTATTTCTATTATTATATTTGATATTTCAGACCGTCCTCGGCCTTTCACCAGAAACAAATGATTTTAAAATTTAAATTAGAAACGTTTTGGCGATGAGCGTTCGTCCGAGAGATTGTTTACATCACGTGACGCAGAAAGCGACCGACTTTTTTTTCATATTTGTAAACGTAAACCTATCTTTCATGATACTTATAAATGTTGTTTTAAAGAAAAAAATTTTTGGTGTATCTAAAAAATGTTTAAATATTTATAAAAATTCAAAACACCTAAGTCCCTATTTCACCCTAGCCTGTATGTTTTTAATTTTAAAATCCAATATTTTTATTAAAATTAAATACATACAGGCTAGGGTTAAATAGGGACAGGTGTTTTGATACACTCGTAGACAAAGACATAAGAAACGATATTCAGAAGTTTTAAGGTTGCAGTTCTTACAATAGTGCAGAAAATCTTAGTCTCAGCCATGATACCATTTACACAGAGGGTTTATTTAGACTTAGAAATTCAGTTTATGACGAAAAAAAAAATTATTTGATATCGATACCAGGAAATCAAAATTTGACTTACATCCATTCATTTTTCTTTCAGTCTCCGGTTTCGCTTCAACTGGAAACAACTATTGCTTTTTAGTCTTTCGTGCCAACGTCCAAAGAGACCATGGATTTAGTTTTAAAGCTTTCATTACACCCGAGCAACGCTGGGCTATAGTGCTAGTAAGCTTATAAATGCTTTAATAAATAATATATGTTAAGGACATTATACTCTGAAGAAATTTTATTTTTAAATAGTAATAAAATTTTAAAAGACTTGTTTTCATATTTTTTTAATATAATAATTCATAAAATTTCAAAAATATTTTCAAAATACTTCAAAGATTTGTTGGGGTTAAGTGTACATTATATTATTAATCGAAAATTGAAAAGTTTAATCGTCATGCCTTCGTATTTTTAAAATAATTTTCAATTTTTTCTGTATTTGAAGTTTTTTTTATTTGTATGCTAATTTCTATATGTACATTAAAAGGTCATGCGTTTCAAGGTTTCTTCTTACAAGAAAAAACTGTACAATTATATCACTTGTGATAACCATACACTTATCTCGTATCTGTCGAGTTGTAATCACATTTCAAACACGGTGGAAAGGTCAGAATGTTCAACTTTGTGTTTAAGAAATAGTTTTATTCTAAATTTCATGCTATAAATAATACTTGTGTAAATCAAATTAATTTAACATTAAATTTCCTAATTTTTCTAAAAAATAATGCGTCACGGATGTGTATTTTATTTTTGCAAGATTTTTAAAATCGAGAATTACCTTTTGTTTACAAGGTGACGATCGCTCAAAAACGACCGAAAAATTGAAAAAACTTTAGATTTCAATCAATATAGTTTTTGTTTGAAATACAACAGAATATTTCGCTTACTGAAAATAGTAAATTTAATCATTTAGCTTTCAACTGAAACTAAAAGAAAAGTTATAAGAAAACTTTTAAATTTCTAAAAATTCAATTTAAAAGTTAGTTATCGAAAATGAGTGAAGGTAACTTGTGTGTGTGTGTATATATATATATATATATATATATATATATATATATATATATAGATAAGCACAAAGAGTTTGTCACATTAACTGAGCAGATTCATGCCGACTTCGAAGTTTCGTGAGGACACTCACTCGTCACAGCTGGTTTACAAAATCTTTGTGCTTATCAACGATCTTCTCCACCTTGATGTCGAGCACTTTTGCATAAAAATACCCCTGCTGAAAAATATATATATATATCAACACTCAACAGTAAAACTACTGAAAAAAACAAAAAACATCAACCTTGGCGCTAGGCATTATCTCAACTAAATTACATAGATAGAGATATTAAGGGGTTCGAACAAAAGAAAAGTGTATATTTTAAATAAAAAGAGAAACTGTAAATGCTTTTGGTTATAGAGTTGATGTTCTTTAATAAAATATATTGTACTTTTTTTTTCTTATATTTTTTGCTATACGTGTTTCTGGTCTTGTGACCTTCTTCGGGCAAAGAGTGTTTGTTTTCACATATTATTAAAAGGAATTAATTATCCTTATAGTTTCATTGTTCAGTCATCGTCTTGTTTGTGCTTAGTAGTAATTTTCACTTTCTTTGGATTTTGTAAAGAAATCTTCTTCCACTTTAAGGGGTAATCAAATATTGGGCGGACGAAAAAGTTTATTTTTTGCTAGTATGTGTATGTATATATTCATTCTCCTTACATATATACTATTTTAAGGAATTAGTGCATATATATATATATATATATATATATAGGAAAAACTACTAAAAAGTTGTAAGTTAAAAATGTTTTTTGACAGCATTTATTTATTTCTATTATATATATAAGAAAAACTGTTAAAAAGTTGTAAGTTAAAAATGCTTTTTTTGACAGTATTTATTTATCTCTCTCTCTCTCTCTATATATATATAAATCATTTCACCCCGAGCAAGGCAGAAATGCCACTGATGAGCAGGGGGCTACATAACTGTAAAAAGATTAATTAGAAAAGAGTGAGGAGTACAAACTAGTTAGAAAGGAGCAATAGAAAGCTGAGAATGCAAGTGCGATGACAGATACATAGGTGGAGAGAAAGGGAAGGTTATACGGGGGTGGGGAGAGAGCTAGAGTCCAGTGGTTAGTAGATGAGTATTGACATTGCATTTAAATTTCTGGAGGTTGTAGCCGTCAGGAAAGCAAGAATATGGAAGCGAGTTCCACAGGCGGGAAGTGCGAGAGAAGAAGCTGCAGGAGTAGAATTGTCGTCTGCATTTGGCTAACACATCATTCGTCAAAATAAAGGAAGTTTTGACGTCGGACTTGTTTCTCGCCCACTATAACCCAGACCTGGACATTATAGTTGCCACCAACGCCAACTTGTATGGCATTAGAGCATGTATTATGCACAAGGTGCCAAATAGATCTCACAGATCAATAGCTCATGCGTCAAGAAATGAGAAACAGTCGTTATCGATTATTTTCGCAGTAACGAAGTTTCACCGGTACATTCACGATGGACTTTACATTGCAAACCAGACCGTAAACCGTTACTGGCCATTTTCGGTTCTAAAAGAACCGTCTAAAAAACTATCTTGTCGACAGACTGTCTAGATTAATACCAAAACACAGAGGAACTCTTGAAGACACTGTGATTGCTTCTCTTCGAACAGAAGGTGAATTTAAAGCCACATTATGCAACACAGTGAAGGAACTCCCTGTAATTCTCGACCAAATCAAACGAGATTTCGGGTATTTTCTCTCTATGCGACGAAGTACTGCTATATAGTGAGTGAGTCATCATTGCCACAACACTACAAAGAAGAGATATGAAAGCATGAAAAGCATTATGCACAGTTATGTATACTAGATCAGTAGATGTAAATAAAGATACTATTTTTAATTATTAAAAACATGGCATCTACTCAAATATGATAATCCATTAAAAATGTTTAAATAGATGTATACTGAGTATATATATATATATATATATATATATATATATATATATATATTTTCTAACCACGTCTATTGAACAGGTGAAGAAGCTTATCCCTTGTTTCCTGTTTAGGTCGTGGTTTCCGGGTTTTTTCTCTTTTCCAATCTTTTCACTTTTTTTTTATTTTATTTTATTTTTTTTCAATTAGAGTAAATAGACTAAACTATCGCCCGGTTCACACTCCACCCACGTCTGTTGAACAGGCGAAGAGGCTCATCCCTTGTTTCCTGTTTAGGATGTGGTTTCCGGTTTTTCTCTTTTCCAATCTTTTCACTCTTACGTAGTCCCCTGTGCATCAGTGGCGTTTTCGCCTTGCTTGGGGTGATATGATTAAAAAAAAAAACATATACTGTTAAATATAAGAGACAATGAATGTCTCTTATATTTATTATATGTTTAGAAAATTATTTGCTGCCTCGATACACTAAATATATATATATAAACACGTTGTATTTAGCGATAGAGACAACTTAGTCTTGCAGATTTTCTTTTTTTTCTTTTCTCATATTTTCTAATGTGGCTTTTTATTTCCGAATTATATTTATACAAACAAATATGGTCTATATGTTAACCGAGTACTTTCAGATCTCTTCTTTGTAACGTTGTGGGAATGATGACTCGCTTATTATATAGCTTTATTTCGTCATCGTTCATCATCAGGATTCAAATTTTACGGTTTTACAATTTTGTACCATCAACAATTGCCTTGCAGCGGAAACATGTTACTACATTCTGAAGAACTAAATAAACGTTAAGAAAATTTTTAAAAATTCAAGGGAAGTAATAATGTGATCACGTACAAGCGTGAAAATGTGTGATCACGTGGAGGTGTGAATTATCTGATTATGTGGAATATTTAGAGTTGCAAAAATAATTTAAATATCATAAAAATATATTAGGGAATTTAAAAAGTCAAGGGAAGTAATTGAATGAATTATCTAATTACAGAGAAGCAATAATCCACAAACATACATTGGATTTACGACTACCCGGCTCTCTAGACGATTAACTATGCATTTAAATGATTCTAGCGTCATTACACAATATTTTATGTCACATACTATTTCCCTTCCGCATTCCGACATTTGTAAAATTCTTATAGACAATCCTAAAATTATCGATCAACACACAGACATTCGACGCCTTAAAATTTTAGAGGCCCTACATATCAGAAGTAATAAACCTCTTATCAATCGCACAGCTTACCAATTTTCTGGACACATTCTTCAATGTGTTTAATATATTTGAAATATATTTAAGGTAAATAATTCTTGCTTCTGCGTAATTACGTAATTCACATAATTACTTCCCTTGAATTTTTTATGGTATTTAAAAATTTTTTGCAACTCTAAATATTCCACGTAATCAGATAATCATTAGAAAATACAAAAGAAAATACAAAAGAAAATCTGCAAGACTATCGTTTAATACAACGTGTTTAAAAGAAAGGATGCTGCCAAAATATACGTATCTTAAAGTAGTAGATAGTTGTTTTTTTTTTTTAAATGGCCCGAAGTTCTTTGATATCAAAGTCCCACTACAGAAGTGACAATAAATTTCCTACACAAACTGTTCGCCAAATTTGGAGTAGTCGATTGTTTAGCGTCAGACAATGGGACACAATTTACGTCCGGCGATTTTAAGAATTTTTTTTCTTTTTGGACCTTCCTGATCAATCATATTACGGTCGTTTCATATCACCCAAGGTCCAACGGACAGGCCGAGCACTTCATTGACACGCTGAAAAGGGCTCTGAAGAAAGCTCGGGACACATCCACAGAAAAAGCCCTACAACATTTCTTTCAGGTGTGTATAATCACGTCCAACGACCACGCACCATCATCATTATCCCCAGCCGAGGTAATGTTTGCGCGTAAAATCAGTTCTGTATTGACAAGCTACTTCCCAAACATACAAAACCTGGACGAATAAACACGGTACATACAAAACGCTACAAACCCAAAGAGAAAGTTTTTTTTCGGATGTTTTGGGATAAAAAATATTTCTGGGAAATGGGTATAATTGAGAAAAGCGTAGGAAATATAGTCTACATAATTAAAGGTCCCCAGTTTACTCACAAAAGACTTAAATCAAATCAGGAAACGTCTGTCGGACGATGCTGACAGCGGTCCTTCTGAAGAGAAAGAAGTCATAGATGTCATTTACGATACTTTTGACATGCCAATACTGCAAGCGACTCCGGAACGTAGCCGTTGAAAACAAAAAAAAAAAAAAAAAAATAGAGAGAGGAAAATGACGAACTTTCTCATCGTTACTCCAAAAAAAACAAAAAAAAACATGAAGACTCCTTCGGAGTTGATACTTAGGAATGAGATCTTATGGTAATTTACCCATGCACACATGAACCTTTCCAACCTATAAATAAGCAGCAGCATTTTTTGTTTCGTGCGGAGAGATCTGTTTCAGCAGAAAACTGACAACCGGACCAATACAGTCACACTGGTGATCTTTCCATGGTGTATCTTTTTGTATTACTCTTCTTTGTATATATTAGTTTAACTTTATTCCGTCTGCGTGTGTCTTTATTTCTTGTTTCTAACCAGGCCACAACACACACACACACACACATATATATATATATATATATATTGTAATGTTATTACAATGGTTTATAAAAGCATAATATCACTACAAGAAATTTTTCATGTTTCAGAACAAAAATGTTCCTCTTCAGGTGATATGTTAAAATACTTATTTTAACATATCACATTAAGAGGAACAGTGTTGTTCTGAAATAACAAAATTACAATATTAAGCTCTACGCACTACCGAGCACTCTTTATAAAAAGTAAATGTTTGAACAGTAGGTTTTTAATCTATGTGTTCTTTCACTTTTCTGTAATATATATATATATATATATATATATATATATATATATACAAATTTTCCAATGTCGAAAACCCTGTAACACACACACACACACACACATATTATATATATATATATATATATATATATATATATTTCAAAATGATGTGTGTGTTTCTATTCTAGCAGAAACAAATTCTCGACTTAATTCAGTCCGCAAAATTAATTAAAAGTAGTCATCCAACATTCTAAAATATAAAATTAAATCTGAATTCCCCAATCTGCGTAGTAAATCAAAATGTCAAGTTAGTTATTTAAAATCTTTAATTACTTTTGAATACTAAATATTAAATGCGAGATTTGCACAAATTATCACAATTTAAATACGCAGTTATATCGCGGCTGCATTTAATGGATTTACGTCATTGATGTAAACAACGAAAATAAAGAATACGACTTCTTTTGAATAGGAAGGCATTTGCGTGCATTGCATAATCATTGACCAGAACTCAAACCTCAACCACCGGTAGAAATGAGGAGAGTCCTAAGAGAAATCTCAGCTAATATTACAATAATTACAATAATACTACAACAGGAAGTGCTTTTGGTTAAACAAATGCTTAGTAAACAGAACTGGTCTCCTTTAACCACCATAGACAAATTTTCATGAATGACGCTAGACTCCTGAAGAGTCATCTTGGCCATCACTGCGCCATCTTGGCTTCACTTTTTTAACAGGACTGATCAGCAAAAGACACAACCCAAAATGCCAAATACAGGTGGGGGATCAAGCAAGTACAAAAATTTAAGTACCTAGGAAATGTTCTAACAGGAGATGGAAAGTGCGACACGGAGATCCCAAGGCGAATGGGCATGACAAAGGACGCGTTCCAGAAGCTGAGTAAAGTACTAACACACAGGAAAATTTCACTAGAAACAAAGAAAAGAATGCTGGACTGCTACGTGATGTCAGTTCTTCAATACGGCAGTGAATGCTGGACAATATCATCGAAAACGAGAACAAAACTGGAAGCAGTGGAAATGTGTTTCTACAGAAGGATGCTGCGGATATCGTGGACTGAGCATGCAAGCAACGATGAGGTGTTAGAAAGAATGACAACAAAAAGGAAATTGATGCTGAGCATCAGGAAGAGACAACTGAAGTTCTTGGGACATGCAATGAGGAAAGAGAGCCTGGAGAACCTGATACTGACTGGTCAGATAGAAGGAAGGAGAGACAGAGGAAGACAGCGGATAACATATTTGCAGGGTCTGACCAGGTGGATGACGGAGCGGGGGTTGCCAGGAGCAACAGGAGCAAACATACTAAGAGCCACAAGGGATAGGGAGACGTGGAGAGCCATGATCGCCTACGTCCTGAAGGGACAGGGCACATAGAAGAAGAAGAAGAAGAAGAAGTGGAACTACTATCTCGAATCTAAAGCTGTCCCTATTGCTAGAAAAGTTGGGTCTTTGTGTCGAGCTAGAAGGTTATTCTCGTTATAATTCATCTTGCACGTTTATAAATCTACCATTCGTCCGTGCATTGAATACTGTTGCTGTATCTGGTCGAGTACTCTTGCTATTCATCTTGAGGTTCTCATCAGAATCCGTTTTGCACATTCATAAAACTACTATTCCGTGCACTGAATACTGTTGGCATATCTGGTCTGTTGCTCCTAATATTCATGTCGAGGTTCTCGTCAGAATCCATCTTGCACATTTATAAATCTACCATTCGTATATGCATTGAATACTGTTGCTGTATCTGGTTAGGTGATCTTACTATTCATTTCAAAGTTCTCAACAAAATCCAAAGAAGGATCTGCAATATAATAAGTCTTGATTTGGCATCTCGACTTCAGTTACTTTATCAGCGACGTAACGTGGCTTCCCTCTGTCATTTTTACAAGTATTTTCATGGTAACTGCTGTGATGGGCTTTTTTTTATTTGGTTCTCCGACCACATGAATTTAAGAGTGCCACGAGACCTTTTACTTTTGAAATAGTTAAATGTAACCGCTTCTTCTGCTCTAATAGTTTCTTTTCTCGCACTTCCTGTCTGTGGAACTCTTTTCGTTTTAATTGCTTCCCTGATAGCCACAATATGTAAAAGATTTAAACGCACATCTATCTCCTTGAATCCCATCCATATTTTATCCTTTCTTCAACACTCCTTTACTCAGTATCTCCTCCCATTGTAATTCTATGCGCACTAGTAATGGCCTTGCCTTGCTTGGGGTGAAATGATATATATATATGTGTGTGTGTGTGTGTGTGTGTGTGTGTGTGTGTGTGTTTTTAACGCACAATATTTTAGGCTTTTTTTCTGATCATAGATATTTTTATTTTCAACTATAATAATATTTGGCCAGATAAAAAACAAACAAACACTTGGATTTTGTTCATTTTTGACATCAAAGATCACGTATAGTTTTTTTTTTTTTAATTTTGACTGATTTGTTTTTGACAGTATATCAACTGTTATTTAAAGCCAGAAAATATTTTTAGACATACACACTACCGGCCATAATTATTAGGCCACCCCAGTTTTTAAAAAGAAATTATGTATTTCATGCGGATGTGCGTTGTGGCGCAGTGGATGTCGGCTCGGAACGAGAAACAGGAGAGCCGAGTTCGAATTCCAGTTGAATCCATACGCGCAAATACCCTTGGGAAAGGTATTAATCCGTCTCTTCCTTCCAGTTATGGGTTAAATAGCAGGACAGATTGGGTTCTATAGCCTTGGTCGGCAACCAGTCTACCGCAGAAAGCAATGGCAACCTACTGCGGGATAATCTTCTGCCCGGTCAGTCATATCTCTTTTGAGACATGATCGCCCAAAGCGTGTATCACGTATGGCACTTAACTGACTGACTGATGTATTTCATACTATTTTTAGTATTTATTGCCAAATGAAAATAGAATGGTTGTTATAACTTTGCTTCCTTGTCTGGTAAAATTGTGCAAAGATGAACTCGTCCGAATCACCCTAAATTTTCATCATCCTTTCATTGATGAAACTGCAATATAGGTAATTATTAAATATTTATAAATTCATTTGATGCACATGTTATTGTGCAATATTTGATGCACATGTTATTGTGCAATATTTGATGCACATGTTATTGTAATATTTGATGCACATGTTATTGTGCAATATTAGCAAAAGAACCATTTTATTTTCATTTACAATTATTCACATGGCAGTAAATACTAAAAAAATAGTACGAAATACATTATTTAAAAACACAAAAAACACTGAGGTGGCCTAATAATGATGGCCGGTAGTGTATATCAAAGGGAGCGATCAAAACGCAAATCGCGAGGAAACACTTTTTGCAGACGACACGCTCTTGTATTCGGGTTGAGACTCTGTTGGAGCGTTGCAGTTTTGGGCCACCATAATTGCAAAACGTTTTAGTAGTCGAAGCTAAAGAAATATCGACTTTATGATAAGATGATACTATTATTTTGGAACCAGTAACTATAAAGTCTGGGTATAGACGGTTGAATGGTAGTATTTATAATCACATGAGAAATTTTATTAAAATGCAGAGGAACCTCGACTTACGAAATTAATTCGTTTTGGAAATCGTTTCGTAACGTGAAAATTTCGTAAGTAAAGACGCTTTTTACCCTATAAATGCCCTAATCGGCTCCAAGACTCCACCTCGAACCGCTCAAAATCTCGTGTGGCATCGGGCCACAGCTTTCTCCAAGCCGCATTAAGGGTACGTCTGGTCTCCTCCTGCAAAGCCATGTCGATTATCTTGAGGCAAACAATAATATCGAAGTGCTGCTTCCAAAACTCACGAAGGGCAAGCTGGGTGATGTCGAAGCATCTCTTGAAGAGGTGCTTCGTGTAAAGTTTCTTGAAGTCCGAAATGACTTGTTGGTCCGTGGGCTGGAGGATAGAGGTGGTGCTAGGTGGAGATACAGCACCTTAATAAATGAGAACTCCTCCAGGAAATCATCTTCGAGGTTGGGCAGGTGGGCAGAGGCATTCTCGAGAATAAGGAGGCAATAGGGTGGACTCTGGGAGTTGCGAGTAGCAGCGCGTATTTTGAAATTTTCGCCTTTCGTATCCTGAAATTTATTTCGTAAGTAGAAGCAATATTTTCCCCGAAGAGGCGTTTCGTAACCTGAAAATTTCGTATGTATAGCCTTTCGTAAGTAGAGGTTCCACTGTATTCTTTTCTCTGTAAAATGAGAACCAATAAAGTTTTGAGGCTTTTTTAAAGACATTGTATCTATTTATGTACAAAATACAAAACGAATATGTTGGCTTGATTGTCACTTTATTCATCTAAGTCTAAACTTATTTATAAATAGAACTTTGTCTGTGTGTATCTGTTACCTATAGACTCCGAAACGGCTGAACCGATTTTCTTGAAAATTTACACAGTTGTACTATAAGCGTCTGCGAGTGTTCTTAGCTAGGTTTTGGGATGAAGTATCCCCGATAAATATCGAAAAAATAGAAGGAGTGGTGCGATTTTAATCAAATTTGATACACTCATAGACAAAGACATAAGAAACGATATTCAGAAGTGTCAAGGTTGCAGTTCTTACAATAGTGCAGAAAATTTGATATCGATACTAGGAAATCAAAATGTGACTTACATCCATTCATTTTTCTTTCAGTCTACGGTTTTGCTTTAACTGGAAACAACTATTGCTTTTTAGTCTTTCGTGCCAACGTCCAAAGAATCTGAGCTCCAGGACCATGGATTAGTTTTAAAGCTTTCATTACACCCGAGTAACGCCGGGCTATACTGCTAGTATTATATATCTGCAGACTCTTGTTGTCCTCATCGTTGCTATTATCGCTCGTTGTTCCCCCCCCCACCGGGCCTTCCTAAGTTGCTCATCTATCCGGGTAACTTGAACTCATTACAGCGGAAGTTAGTCAACTCTGCGGGTTAAAACTGAATACAATAAATAACTAATCTCCCATACAACTTGGAAAGGCCAAATGTTAACTAACTTAAAAAAAAGAGTTAATTCAAACATGTTGGCCATTTATATCTATCCAATAAAGCAGGGGTTCCCAAACTTTCTAGAAATCGCAACCCACTATTCATGACCATTGCTTACGGTGACCCACTCAAATTTACTGAGTAAAAACATATGAAAGACTATTAAAAATATTGTTTATTTGAATGAGTGACCAACTCTAATTCATTAATCTCGTCAAAACAACATACTGTTTGATACAACAGCAGCCTGGAAATGCAATTCCGAGTCTTGAACTATCTCAACAGACAGCGTTTAATCGAACCTA
Source organism: Ascarosepion bandense (assembly GCA_037127315.1). NCBI lineage: Eukaryota > Metazoa > Mollusca > Cephalopoda > Sepiida > Sepiidae > Ascarosepion > Ascarosepion bandense. The sequence goes on along the minus strand of JBBBDQ010001749.1, from coordinate 2,001,281 downwards.
TTGCGCAATTCTAGCATAACTTTTTATGACCCACTAACAATATGATTGCGACTCACCAGTGAGTCGCGGACCACAGTTTGGGAAACTGGTGCAATAAGAAGTACGATACTCAGCAGGGGTACAGGGATAGAGGCAATCAGTACCCAAGACAACTTCTCACCGATTATTAATGGTAGAAGCCTATAAAAGAACTCCCTACCAATGTCAGATATGCCAGCTACTACACAAGATATAGCGATGACTAGAAAGAAACCTCAGGCAAAAATTGTCGTCCTTTTAACAAAGCTCATCTTCTCTTCTCCCTCGACACAAATATTACAGACACTACTGAGCTGTTTCAGCAAAAATATTTCTGACGTTTATGGAGATTCAAGGATTTATGGTTCCCCACTGCACCTGCCACCATTTTTGCAGAATTTCAGGTTTTATGATACGAGAAAATTTCATACCTTTAAGAATTAAGTTTACGTTTATTGATTTTTACGCAAGCAACAGGAAACGTGTCTAAGAAAGAAAACTTCATAAATTTTACGTTCCTGGTTAGAAATATTCTTTCGCGTTAACTCTTTCGATTTCAAAGGTGATCTGTGACCAAAAAAATCAGATAAAGAATCTCGCTGGAAACATTCAGTTTCTCACGAGATCAATTCTGCCTGTTAAATTAAATGAAGAATTTAATCCAAATGAATATTTTTCGAACTACGTTTAATTTTGTACACTCCTGTTCCATTCAAGGTTTTCCAGGAAAAGAACAGGTTTTGTTTTCAAAGCTGCTTTGAGGTTTTTTAATATTTTGCAACTAACAAATATTTTTTAACAATGGCGCGACTACAATAGAAAACTGTATTCATCAAACCAACGATTGTAACAAAATGACTGAAAGTATGAAACCATGAAAGACGCTCCCAGATTAATTAAATGCTAATTGACGTCTCATCCGGGTATTATTTTTCTGTTCCAAATTCTACAGAAATCAAGCCTGCCAGATTGGGGGTCGTTGGCCCATGAAAAACCAGCGCGACTTTGGATTACTTTGAGTTTTTAAAAAAATTACGAGTGTGAAACGAAAATCGATTTTAAATTTAGCAGAACAGGGCTTTCAAATTATCAGTTAGCAGCAATATAGCCCGGCGTCGCTCGGGTGTAATGAAAGCTTTAAAAATAATCCATGGTCCTGGAGTTCAGACTCTTTGGACGTTGGCACAAAAGACTAAAAAGCAATAGTTGTTTCCAGTCAAAGCAAAACCGTAGACTGAAAGAAAAATGAATGGATGTAAGTCAAATTTTGATTTCCTGGTATCGATATCAAATAAGTTTTTTTCGTCGTAAACAAGTCCTCTGAGTAAATGGTATCATGGTTGAGACTAAGAACTACAATTATACCTACTTAGAGCCAAACCCGAAGCAAAAGCCAAAATAAAAGGACTGAAAAATACAGACATACAGGCAGATAAACAGACACACACACACACAAACGTCTTGCCTTTTATATATATATATATATATATATATATATATATTATCGATTTTCTGCACTATTGTAAGAACTGCAACCTTGAAACTTCTGAATATCGTTTATGTCTTTGTCTATGAGTGTATTAAATTTGATTAAAATTGGACCACTCCTTCTATAACCCGATTTTTTCGATTATCGATATTTATCGGGGGTACCTCGACACAATTCTAGCTAAGAACACTCGCAGACGCTTATAGTACAACTGTGTAAGTTTTCAAGAAAATCGGTTCAGCCGTTTCGGAGTCTATAGGTAACGGACACACACAGACTAAGTTTCATTTATAAATAAGTTTAGATTTATTTGGTAGCTCAATATGGCAACATTAATGCAAATAAATCGGTATAAAGACAATGGCTTGGAACAACATTTCAAATGGCACAAAATATATACCCCGGCGTCAAATGCAGGAGTAAACGAAAACATTAATATCCTCTAATTTTTCTTGTTATCACGTTTTGATTAGAAGGCTTTTTTGAGATGTTCTTCAGATTCGGGTCATATTCGTTGACCTTCTAACCCTAACCTTCTAGCGCGGTTAAATCGAACCGTTTATTTCACCCAAGCAGCAACACAAGAAGAATGAAATACAAGGTACTCAAAAGGACCCTTGTTTTTTTGTTTTTTTTTATCTATAAAAAAATTAGAAAAGGGTACTCAGCAAATTTGACATAACGTTATTCCCCATCGGTACCCAGAACGTTTTCCCTCACGTGCCTCCCCAGCTGCGTAATTGCTCTGGCAATAAAAATCAGGTGTCTTGAATACGGTCTTTGACTACCTACCACATGTTTGCCTCATTTGCGAATAATTTTCTCTGTACTCGATTGTCCAGAGGCGATAATCTGCTGGAGCAAGGCCCATGGGTTCAGGTGATGGCACAGTAACACCCAGCTAAGTCGCCGTATGGTATCCCTGGCCACTCGCACCACATGAGGTTTGGCATTGTAATGGAGTAACAGTATAACCCTTGCGATTAACCAATCCTGGTTCCTTCTTCTTTTGTGCCTGTTGCACGCATTCGAACTGCTCCAAATACAGGTCCACAATTATGTTTTAGCCCATTGGTATCAGCTCATAGTGCCCCCACTTGTCGACTAATCCACCAGACACCGAGAACGATCCTCTATGAACTTAGGTGGTTTTGTGGTTTCGCCACTGTTGAGCACCAGATCAAATATTGGTACATTCCAGTACCGAGAAAGCAACAAAAAATAGACTGACACGCGTTGCTTGTTGACTTCCAAGGGTGTATGCTGTGTTGCACTATTACTGATGTGTGTCCACAATGTACTCTGCCTTGGTACTGAGTAACCACCCCAACGATTTCCCAGCATGTGACATAACTCATTTGTGTATCAGTGATCATTTCTTCCTGTACGACATAAAAAAGGCAAAGGTTTATTTGGTTACTTCATGTTTAATTCAACTTTTCAAGATATTTTTCCTCGCACTTTGCGCCTGTTGAACTCCCTTTCGTTTACTTGCTTCCCTAATTGCAGTTTAACTTTTGGCGATTGTAGCTAAGTCAGTTGCCATCTTCTATCTTCTTGAATCCCATCAATATTTTATTCTTTCTTCAACAATCCCTGTATCCTTTTTTTCTCACTGTAAACCCCTCTGCACCAGTGGCGGTCCTGCCTTGCTTAGAGTGAAATGAATAGAAAATAAATAAATAAAATAACTGAAGAAGCCCAAATTACTAATCGAACCCTTTATTTCGATCACTAGGGTATCGTTCTCGTTTCATAAGTCATGCCACTTCCGAATGTCTTAGTTATCTCCCTTTAACTCAAAAAGCGTGGAAAAATCCAGTTATGAGCCACGTGTTCTCGAGGACTTCAGCGTATGTGTTTATACCTACCTATACATGGTAATGGGATGTTCCTATCCTCTTAAATACGTGGACACAATTGGGTGAGAGTGATTATACTGATTAGCAGGGCACCTCGGCGTGGTGTAATGGTTAGCAAGCTTGTCTCGCTATAGCCAGTTACAACTGAGTAGTGAGTTCGATCCTCACTGTGTGTCCCATACTTTCGGCCTTGTGCCACATCTAAGCGGCGCTTAGTAAATCAACTATTAATATTCACCTGCCACTTTTTGTGGTGGGTGGCATATGACCAGATAAGCCCAGTTTGGTACCCAGTTACAACGTAAGCAGGGGCTGTGTAATATTTGACCAATGGCCTGAGCGTTCACGCTCAGGTTCCCCACATTGTGTCACATCTCGCTCCAGTGGGGAAGTAGGGTAAATATCTTATACAGATTAGCAGTGTATCCACTTCGTGCAAGTCTTGTACTTGTTGATCTACTATTATTCCCAACATCCATTTTGGTGATTACTCACGCAGTAACCTTTTAGGTTTACAACAGTACGAATTTGGGGGAATTATAAACTTAATGTCTCAGTAAACATTTTTTTACCAGAGCTCATATTGCAATCTTTGAAGCTAATGATTTTCTCTAGTACTCCGTATTACTGATTTCCAAATTGTATTAATTTCTACGCTTGGCCGGCTTAGGAAATTTTTGTAGCCCAGCATATGTGTTGTTTCTTTAAGGTTTCGTATTTTCCAGTTGTGTTCTCTATTATTTCAACTTCATTTCACAGGGGACAATGATCTCCTTTTTCATTCTATACATCGTCAGCTACGTCTGATATTTTTTCCTTCGTGTTATGGCCTTGCCGATGTTCTTGCAACCTTATCTTAAGGGGGGGGGGAGGTCCGTTCCTCCTTTCTATTTTCTACTGCAGCCACAACGTCGTAAATATGGCAACAAAGATGAAGACAACAGTCCGACCAATATAATTAATTGCAGAACGTCATCCCAGAAAGATAAACTAGCAGTTTAGCCCAGTTTCACTCAAGTAGTTTAAGGAATAATAATAAAAAAAAAAACACATGATGAATTTACATAGCAAATACTGACACAACGTCCCCACTCGTCACTTTTATAGATATAGACTAGCAGTTTAACCCGATTTCACTCGGGTAGTTTAAGGAATAATATGTATAAATAAAACATGATAAATTTGCATAGCAAATAATTACACAACGTCCACCCTTGTCACTTTTATAGATATAAATAACAATGTAGAATGTCTCTATGGGATTAGGGTGGGAGGGGCAATATATATAGATATCGCTAATATAAAGTTGGGTGATTGATTCTATATTATAATCAATACATAATCTGATCCCTGACTTTGTGGGGTAATAATATATATTTTTCTATCCTTAATTTTGGCATTCTGAAAAATTTCAAGGTGTCGTTAGTGTTCTAAAATTTTTATCTACATCTGAGCGCAACTCCCGTCGAGCTAGACCGCAAAATGCAGACGCTAAGTCGAATCCATCAAAAAATAAATACTTACACAACGTCCACCCTCGTCACTTTATAGATATATATTTATTGTTTGTCTGGATCCCAACCACTTGTTTTTCCCCATTAACCGACCTATCCGCAGAAGCGTCTTTGTGGATTTTTATTTCATTTATTAGACATGAGGATATATTTTAAAACATGAATTAATGAAATATTGCCTTTGCATTCAATGAACATGTTTTATGGAAAAGAGATGAAGGCCTGAATGCTTTTACTGCTGAAAAAGCAATGAACATAACGGTTAAAAAAAAAAAAAAAAAGACGCCATCTTCTCAAACTCATATCGTTTCTTTTATCTGCAAACTATTTACAACGGACCAGTTTTTATTCTCCGATGAAGTTTGTGCTGATCAGACGAATTAACACATTTAAATACAATGTCGAGGAGAAGGCGGCAAACAAGATCGATAATTGAATTACCTCGTAACGATGTATTTTTAATCCCAATATTAAGATTAACTCTGGTCAATATAGTAAGGCAAAAGGTCAAGTTATAAGTTTGTCCTAGGTAGAAAACATTGTGTTGCGCAGTGGGGATAAAGTGGGGATAGCTGACTGGCTTTGAAAATCATCAACCAAAAGATTACCTTTCCATTGAATTCGATTCTTGTATTTGCCAAGTTCATCCTCAAAGCGTTTCTCGTATCAAAGAACATTTTTGACTATTCATTTCTAACATTGTTTCGGTTATTTTAATCTTATCTGGTGATTAATCTGTTGTTATTGGCGATTTAGTTACGATTGTCTTGCTTTTCTGGATTTCTCCTTGAATTTAACTTTGTTTAACTGTATATCAATTCTTTAGGGGTCATTTTAAGCCGAAATTTAATTTTCATGGGAGAATTAGTCATTTATTTTACATAAATGTATGGCTGGTACTGCTTAACTTTTTTTCACAAAAATGTATTACTGATATGTATTTTTACTATAAACTTTTTATACTTTTAAAGTGTTTTGACCACAGCTTAACTGTTCATAACTTGGTGACGACCAGGTACTATCACTCCGGGCCAGGGTGGATCTGGGAACAATAGCAGTTAAGTCGTGGTTCTACCTTCCTCAAAATATTCCGACCAGAAGCCTTGCTGCCGGATATAGTTTCTCGTCATGGCCAGGATAGTTGAATTTTGCGTTATTCTCTGTAAACTCAGTTTCATATGACATCTGTTTATATTTATATATATATATATATATATATATATATATATTATATATATATATATATATATATTAAAATAGGATTAATTCAAGGATGTTGGATGACCATTTCGATATGAAAATCCCCACGGGGGATAACACATCACCTCAGCAACAAAAAAATCCTTTCAGAAACTGGAGATAAAATTTTTAATATTAATTAGGATCGGGTTTTTGGAATGTACCTTCCTGCTTTTTCCGCTTGGATTAAAGTATCTGAATAAATATATATATATAACACTTGGCATAAAAATGGTAACGAAGTACATAAATATTTCTGGAAATTAAGTGTACGCATTTTGGGGTTCATTAGACTAGATTTGTGAAATAGGGATGTTCAGTGTTAGTCTGACAAAGCCTGAAGCGTTAAGCGCTATGTCACAAAATGCGCCTTGTGCAATGGAAGTTGATACTTATCTAATTACCTATGGTTTAAATCAGAAACCCATGCACGTACATGTTGGTCATAGCAGAAACTGCCCAGTTCCTGCCGACATCACAAAACCGATGCTAATTCTTCCTTCTTCGGACATAATGGTAAAGGACGGGAGCAACTCTCTGGAAATTTGGATTTGTTGCACGAACGAAAACAAATATTTTGTGCAATGGAAGTTAACGGTGATATTTTTATTCCGAGGCGAGGAATAAAAAAGAAACCGATTATCTGTTGAAAACACCATTAATGCTTTGTCACGTTACAATTAAGTTTTTAATTATTTTTTAAATATCGAATGAAGGCACGAAAATTTAAATATATCTCCATGTTAAAATATCGAATGAAGGCACGAAAATTTAAATATATTTCCATGTTAAATTGTAAAATAGAAATTTTATCTTCAGATATTCTTTTACGGATACATTTATTTTTTCTTTTGCGTCGCAGAATATAAACATTTGTTGGAACAGTTTGGAGAGAAACAAATGAACTAAGTTTTGTTTAACGGCATATCAACACCTCTGTGGGTTATTTAATGTAAAAAAAAAGTGGGGTTTTATGGTACTTTTTTAATGTTCAGTTATAGTGAGAAGGTTGGTTTAGTCAGATTTTAATGAAAACTTTTTGTTTTTCTTTTAGAAAACTGAAAATGTCTTCTCGTTTTGGATTCAAAAATGTTTTTCTGAGAATAATTCTTTCCTTCAAAAATGTGTTTTGGACATAATATTTTCTTCAAAAATGTTTGAGGTTTGAGTTTTGTTTAACGGCATATCAACACCTCTGTGGGTTATTTAATGCCAAAATGGTGGGGTTTAAGGTATTTTTTTTAACTGTTCGGTTATAGTGAGAAGGTTGATTTAGTTAAATTTTAATGAAAATTTTTTGTTTTTATTCTTTTTCATTTTAGAAAATGAAAATGTCTTCTAGTTTTGTATTCAAAAATTTTTTGCTGAGAATAATTTTTTCCCTTCAAAAATTTGTTAAGAATTTTTCCTTCAAAAATGTATATTTTTCTATAAAGTCTATTTTTATCTATATTTTTCTATAAAAGTCTATTTTTAAACTTTCATAGTGTTTTGATCCCAATTTGGTGGGGGTAACTATTTTCCCATTGCTAGGACCCTAACAGGTGCTACCACTTCAGGTCAAGGTGAACCTGAGAACAACAGCAATTAAGAGACGGCTCCATGCTCCTCACAACCTCCCAATCAGAGGCCTTGCTGGCTGCTGGACGCAGTTTACCGGGACTAAGTTTTATCTGAATTTCTGGTATGAAGAGTTATCATTATTTACTCTATTTACATGCAAGACTCTTGTCGACATTTTAATCTTGTTTTATCGTTGTGCCTACCGGTCGTTCTTTAGGTGTATATCGATCTGGTAACCTTCAGAGAAAACTGAAATCTTTATTCCATCTCCGGGGTAGAATGTTCTCCTTACACTGCTCATGTCTACGGATATATACCCGAGAAAGGCCGGTGAGTCCAACGACCAAAACTTTGTGATCACAACAACAAAGATGGGGACAATAGTCCGAATATAAATAATGCAAATCAAATTAATTTTTTCTTACTAAAATAGTAAAACTACGAAACGTGGTCATGCAATAGAAATATTTAAAAAATATTTTTAACAACTCAGTTTTTAAGGTAAGAACATTATTTTGGCAGCCTTATCACAAAAGGGATTTATTGTGCATCTGGCAATGTTTTTTTTTTTGTTTTTTTTTTAATCACATCACCCCAAGCAAGGCGGTAAGGCCACTGGTGTGCAGGGGGCTACGTAAGAGTGAATAGATTAGAAAAGAGAAAGCTGGAAACCACATCCTAAACAGGGAACAAGGGATGAGCCTCTACACCTGTTCAATAGACGTGGGTGGAGTGTGAACCGGGCGATAGTTCAGTCTAGGTACCTCCCAATAATCGCTATAAATAAGTAATACTTGTGTAAATCAGCTGAATTTAACATAAAATTTGCTAATTTTCCAAACAATGTATCACAGATGTATATTTTATTTTGGCAAGATTTTTAAAATCGAGAATTAACTTTTGTTTATAAATGTGTCGATCGCTCAAAAGTGGCGGCAAAATTTTAAAAATTGAAAAGAATCTCAAACTTTTATATTCCAATCAATATAATTTCTGTTTGAAATAAACCAGAGAGTATTTTGCTTACTGAAAATAGTACATTTAATCATTTAACTTTCAATTAAAAATAAAATTAGTTTCAAGAAAACTTTTTCATTTAAAAAAAAAAAAAAAATAATAATAATCAATTTTATAGTAACTATGCAGGTTTTTTTGTGATTTAGTAGAGGTACCTATTTAAATGTGATTCTGTGTTCAAGTTTTGATTAAAGCCAAAATACCAAGACACAGGTCTTCAAGGCAAGCACATTCCTCGATTTGAAAACAATCATTTTTTGTTATGTTCAACTAAAATGACAGGATATAAACTAAGAACAATTTCGTCAAATATATTAGACATCTCAGTCTTATTGAATGACAACATCTTCAGGCTTCCAGGACTTTTCGACGGTTCTATTTACGTCACGTCGCTTTTATGAAAAACATAAAATATTCCATCATACTTTCCCTACTATATGAATTGGCACAAAACGAAGAAACAATTACCATTCATTTATATAAAAAAAAATTGTTGAGCGTTACTCCGATCTCAAAATAGCTTGTCTGCCTGATTCGATATCGAAAGCTGAAGTTTGTCTTGTGAAAAGATCGCAATAAAACAGTTGACACTTCTTTGTATTTTTCTATTATTCATCTTATTTGTATTTGTTTATTTTTGAAGCCCCGAAAACACCCTTAAAATATGTCTACAATGTGCATGCCCTTTCCAAATTAAAGTCATATTTATTGTAGCAATCAAGTGTAGAGAAAGTTTCGCACAATTTTATTTTCGGGTCTCTTCGTTTTGTGCCAGGTTTAATAAAAACTCTCCAATTTTGTAGACACGACAAAAATCTGTACTTTATTTTGACGTTATCACAGAGGCTAATAAATGAGACAACAGTTGAAAAAATAATAAAATAAAATTTTTTAAAAAATCTCTAGAAGGGGAACACACGAGCCTCAATACAAGAAAGTTTTCACAAAAAGTTTTTTTTTTCACTTCAAGTGTGTAATTGTAAAAAAACAAACAAACAAACAGTACAAATATTTTCTTTTGCTATTTAGAAAGTACATTTCCTAAGCGTGCTAACTTTTTGTAAACAATTTAAAAAAAAAAAAAACAGTAAAATATTTAAAAATTGAGTCGAACAACAAGAAAGACTGAAAGCATTTTCCAGAAGTTATCGAAAATTTGGTCAACTTTTTGGGATGAAGCATGACAAAACTTCTTTTCATTGGGAAATTTAACGAAAGAATACAGAATAATGAGTTTGACGATTTTTTTTTTAATTTCCGTAAAACAATGATGTGTTTGAAGATCTTGGAAGTTCCAGACAAGTCAGTTCAGGTTTCGAAGGTTGATTGGCGATAATAAAAAAAAAAAAAAAAAAAAAAAAAAGAAAGCATTAATCGGTAATTCTTCGTTTGCTTTATTTCCCCCCACCCCATCCCACCCCCCCAAAAATTTTGTTTCATTTTACCGATTTCTTTTTATTCTTAATACAACTCACGAAGAATTTGATTTGATTAACGGCATTTCAACTCCTTATGAAAATAGTTAATGCCAAAATTGAATTTTGGGGAGCATTTAAAGCAATGAACTGATTATATCTGTTATTCTGTTTTCACAATTGAATACATGATAAATGATTCTCAGTTTTTGTGAATATACATAGCACTAAAGGTAACATGTATATTAAAGGTTACTAGAGCTGGTGATGTGTGCGTGTTTTATGTTGAAGTTAAGGAGGAAAGGCTTCCTTCATACGGTCACAAATATTAACAGAGGACAAAAATGACACTAATAAAGAAAAATACAACTTTCTCTTCCATCAACCAATTGATCAAAGGTTTTAGTTTGCATATAAAAAGATCGTCTTTCATCCTGAATATGAAAGAAGCAAATTTACATGGTACTTTTTTTTTTTTTTAAATCAGTGATGCATCGAAAAGAAACATAGCAAAATATAACTATGGTCAACAAAACCGGTGCAAACGAGAAAAAGGAACTTGTTTTGTTATTCGGCTTTAACAAAGTCAATTGGTTATTTATATAAGCGGCTTTACCATGGAGGGTGTGGGGGATTTGGTATTTGCTGGGTTGTATGTTGATTATTTCCCCCACAAATACAACACTCAATTTTGCAATCGCGCAAAGTGAAGGAATAAATTACAACGGACATTCAACAACAAACAATTTATTCTGTGACAAATACAATGGTATGTAGAAACCAACAAAATACATGATTCTAAAATTGCCTTTTTGAGAAATATAAACTTGGCAAGAAGTTAATTTTTGTCCAAAAACGTGTACGAGTTTGCATTATCAGAGTCTGTAAATAAGCCTTTCCTACTTACATTTTGGTGCGTTACAGTTGGCGACAACGTGTCGCGTTGCTCAAAGAAAGTTTGTCGGCTTATTCTTTTTAAGGTCCTTGGAGCGAGGTCACGAACTTTTGGCATGGAAGAAAGGACATGGCCGGCAAAGTATACGGTGTCATGCGGACTTAATGGCCTGCTTGGTTACTGCTTGGTGACTGACCTTTTTTTTCTAACACTGTGTGTATTATATACGTTAATAGGGGATCAACTAATCTTCCTAACATTAGGGTGTGAAAACATTTATGGACCAATCAGATTTATTATTTTACTATTTTGTTTGGAGCCTAAATATTTTTGTGTTAATTTACTTCCAAGCCTATTTTTCTAGAATGTTCTTATTCTAAGTTTTTAGCTGATTGGTTGAGAAATATAAAAATGTAATCTAAATTCTACTGCTGTTTTGATCCAATTTTTCTAGAATGTTCTATTGCGTTTCTGTTGCTTATTTTAATAAAAAAAATGTGTATCCCATAAGGGAGACTCATTACCCCGATACTGAATGACGTACAATTTTGGCATTCTGCTCGCTCAAGTAAGATCAGTACCTTATCAGCAATTTAAATACAATGTCATTGCCCATCTCTTATCCATTTAACTCCAGCCCTTTCTACATCACCCCGTGTATCTTGTTCTTTTCCTTTCTCTCTACCTTCGTAACTGTCTTCACATCCTTTTCTTGTCCTTTCTCTTTCACTCCCTGTAGTTGGTTTGTCTTTCTCTTCCTTCTCCTTCTACCTAAAACTTTAACGCTCTTATGAAGTCCCCCCCCTGCACATCAGTGGTGGTACCACCTTGCTTAGGGTGAAATGATTAAAAAAAAAAATTATATATATATATATATATATATATATGGGGTTTTGTTTTTCAGAAATAGAAAAAACAAAAACCCTGAAAAGTGAAGACATCACAATATTGCCTTCACGAATCTTCGAAAGTGGTATGATTGAAATAACAGCTCACCTAAGTGAATATTTCGATATCGAGCACTTCATGACAAAAATTTTATTAATATGAAAACAGAGACTTGTATCCACAAATAACAAAAAGACTTAAAGTTGATGTCATCATATAGACCTTTGGTTCCTTTCAGCAAACACATTATCAAAGGTGCTCGTTGGCGTTATTGTTAATAATAGACAGGACACAAAGATTACTTACAGAAAGGAAGGTTGTAACTCGTTTAAAACAATTTTAATAAAAAATAATTAAAATGTAAGGGGGAGGGGGTAAAACACAGTTCCACAAAAGTAATAAAATGGAAAAAGAAAAACAATCCCTCCAACAATCGTAAAGTATAACACTATTTCAGTATGTGGAAAAAATATAATACTATTTTAGTATGTGGAAAAAATATAATACTATTTCAGTATGTGGAAAAAATATAATACTATTTTAGTACGACGGAGCGAAAGAAATTATTATTAGTTGCATTATTAATTGTGCAAATTATTTCCCGATATGAGTAGAGTAAAAAAAAATATATTGCAAAATCAAAATATTGCAGACTGAAATATTACTGACAAGAGAATAAAAAATATATTTTGCAGGTGCAGACGGCGGGTCAGGTAGGGTCATCATATTGGCAGCCATTATGTGACAAAGCGGAAACAAGTGACTAAGAAAAATACCATTGGAAGCCTTGAGCTTTAAGTGGAAGTGAAAAAATAAACGGTAGTCAAAACATTATTTCGAAGATTGTCGAAATTTTTTTATGGGGCCAAGAAAGGTTAAATCCTCAATTTCCGAATTCGCTGGGAAAGGATTTATAAATTTGAAAACTTGAAAAATAAATGATGTAATTAGTTGAATCAGAAATAACGTCAACAGAAATATTTCTATTTCATTGGTTAAGCCAAGGTAATAAAATCACGCCGCCTCATAATGTGGAGGCGGAAGTAATTTAATTGTCTGAAGGCATAGACACCCTGTGTCTGTCATGCACCTCCCAAGAAAATCTGGAACATGCATAAAAATAAAGCCTTCAAGGGCCAAAATCACTCGCGCACTCGACACTGGGGAGCAGAGTCACACCCAGACTCGCTGGAGACTTGGGTCCAATCGAGATGTAATGACAAATGGACACAGTTCCTAGTAGGGGGCCACGACCGTACGAAAAGAGCGGTCGCTTCAGATAGAGCTCCTGGCCAAAGATGTAAAGAAACGTAGAGAAGCCTGCCACCGACCGACCCAAAAGAGTTAAAGTCAAATAACGCGCCTCCGATCGAGTCCTGGCTGAAGATGTAAAGAAACAGAAAGAGTCGAGAAAGAGTTAAAGTCAAATGAAGTTGTTGTTGCTGAGCCGAGCTAAGGCAGACAAGACGAATTTACGGCCGCCGTCACAAAGACCCTTCTTCGGCAGTTTCCGTAAAGCTTCGGTGGAAATCTTGAATAAGACATTTTGAATCGTCACAACTTGAAAACACCGATTGGAGTGATAAATGTTACCAACCGAGAATTTGAATTAATGTTGAGAAGACAAACATTACTCTTAAATGAAAACTTTCGCTCCGTTGTAAAGATAAGAAATTGACGACTATTATATTCTATTTCTTTTTGTTGTTGTTTTTTGTATATAAAGACTTTTTTCGCAACCCATTCAGACGTTCTTTGATTTACTTCTGGTACCGTGTTGACCAGGATAAACGCTGACTAACCGTGTTACAAAAGAGCGAATGAAATGCTCTGTCTGCACAGACTAGGCTGATAGATTTTCAAGTAAACAACCCCCAAAACACGTAAATGATGGGCCGAGCGGGCGCTGTACAAGACAGGAAACCATGAGTCCGCATACCTAGAGACACAGTCTTGATTATCAAGTAAATGTTGTACAAAATTATGTTTTAAACGAGTTCCAACTTTCCTTTCTGTAAGTAATTTTCGTGTCTTGTTCTATAGTCTTAGCTGACAACCAGTCTACCGCAAAAAGTAATGGCAACCTACTGCGGGATAATCTTCTGCCCAGTCAGTCATGTCTCTTTCGAGACATGATCGCCCAAAGCGTGTATCACGTATGGCACTTAACAGACTGACTGAATATAATAGTTGGAATCATTAAGGCTTTTACAGGTCATAAAGTGGGGAATCGGTTTTATATTGTTATGAAATAATGAACAGATCCCCCAGTAATTACTACGCAATAATATAATTCATCTCTTACCCCTCTATCTATGAGTCAAATAATAGGACAGATTGGGCTCTATAGCCTCGGCTGACAACCAGTCTACCACAGAAAGGAATGGCAACCTACTGCTGGATAATCTTCTGCCCAGTCAGTCATGTCTCTTTCGAGACATGATCGCCCAAAGCGTGTATCACGTATGGCACTTAACTGACAAACTGATGTTGAGTTACATTTTGTATTTGTTATGATGTTGATAAGTGCTCCTGAGATCTTAATGTCACATTTATAAAGGGATGTGGCTCTGTTAATTATTAGCCAGCCAATCGCACTACATCTCCCTGAATCTTTTAGGGTCTAACTATTGCTTCTCCGACATCCGACATTTCGGTGCTCTCAAGAGGATTTCTCTCTCTAAGAAATGTAGTCTTCTTTTTTCCTTAATTTTCTTAAAGTCTAAAGTTTCAATTTAAGTCATTAACGATACTTGTTTAACTGCTCTACACCCCGCGGTGGCCAAAAATAAATCCGTGATTTGTTTTTGGTGTTGGTCACCCGTTAATTTTTTTAATCCTGGCCATTGCCTCAAAACAATTCAGCCAAATTGTAACCTCTTCCGGGTTTTCCGTGTCCAACATAGTTTCGTTTGGCGACGCCATTTTGTTATGATTTTGATAAGTGCTCATTCGAATTTAATCTCACAAGATATCCATCTGTCCGTTATCTCAGATATGTCACATATATAAAGGGGTACGGCTATGCTAATTATAATTAGCTAGTTAATCCCACTACATCTATCTGAACCTTTTAGGTCTAACTCGGGGAGTTAGACCTATTGTTTCTCCAACAGTATTTATAGAATTGGTTATTATTTAAAGCTAAAGAAAACTACTTTATAAATAGCATTTAAAACACCATGAGACACTTGGGAAAAGCATGAATCTCTCTCTTCCACCTCCCCTCAGACTATAGGTAAATAGGACAGGCTGGTTTCTATAGCCTTGGTTGGCAACCAGTCTACCGCAGTAAGAATTTGCAATCTGTTATAAGAAACATTTCCGCACCACATGCGGTTGAGGATTGCTTGTGGAGCCAAAAAAATCCCATGAAACTTTTTCTAAGAAAGAAGCCGACTGAACCTGCCCAGGGTGAATGCCATGACAGACAAACAACGCAGCTGTATAGAAGTCACTACGTTACACAGGTTGATTCAATAGTTTATACCTCTTTTTGGCAAATTGGTTCTATTAGATTCGCTTATAAACAAACGCACGTGTTTGGTCCATTACATTTGAGTTGATCAATTTGTTTCATATTTGCTTCCGAAATTGGTATTTTCTCGGGTTAGCATCTCTCCTCAGACTGTTTAGCCTTCACTTAGACTGGACTGACTAGCCTTGATTTTAGAATCAGTTTGTTAAACCAGAGAGGAAGAATGTCAAATATAAAATTTTAACATATCAATTCAAAATCAGAACATTGACAGTCATTCATATTTTATTGGGCTCACTTTATATTCAGTCAAACGCTTCGGACGAGCCTAAAAGACAAAAGTACAAACAAGAAAGACATGTTTCATGTGCATATTTTCCAACCCTTCAGAAGTAAACATGAAAAATCCCCATTCTAACAAACTCATTTAACTTAGATGTGCTTTTACAATTGGTGCATTTACAATTTGATCGTAACTGTTTTTGACAGTAGAATAAATGCCTTTGCATCAAAATGCAAGACTCAAAGTACAAAGAAGAGACAAGAGAAACAAAAGCATCTGCTCTGTTCAATCGATTGGAAGATAAAAACGGTGGGGAACCAGTTGAATTAATATTGTCAGCATTCAGTAAACATTCAAGTACACATGTACACACAAAATTGTATGTCTGCATGAGTGATGAAAAGTTCTTAGACAGACTAAAAAGATTTTCAAAGAGAGAGAGAAAAAAAGGTTTTGGTGATTTACGCAGATTTTGGTAAGTGAGTATGGATGAGAATTTTTCTGCACAAACACACAAACAAAATGATACCCAAAATTTCAACGAACTTAGAAAATAATTTTCTCCGAAAGAAAAATATTAACAGAAAACTATTTTTCTTGTGTGGAATTATCTTAATTGGTGCGAGAAATTTCCGAAAATGCTCATCAGTTTGGCAAATAAGCAAATTAAACAATCCGTTCAAATTCTGCAAAGCTTGCACCTGATGTAAAGCGTCAGCAAAAAATTATTAGTTTTTCTTTAAATAAATAAAATACACGATTTTGACTGTATTCTTTGTTTCTAGTTAAAAAGAAAAAGCAAGTGTTGCTAGTGTTTTAACAGTGAATAGTTATCGCACGTAAACGCCATTTTATGCTTATAAAAGATCTTAAATTATATCAAGAAATCATTACTATTCTAAAAATGGACAAAAGGTTTCCGGTTAATTTTTATTTTAATCAAATTAAAATGTAATTAATTGAATGTCGCATCCATATAAAATTGCTTCGTCTTTAGGTAATAATCTTTTGTATAATAGATTATTCTTTTTAACTAAAAAGGTCCATATTTAAGATTGGGATTCAAGTTTGATTAAAAGTGAAAGACTGTTTCTTAATACTATTACCTGGAATTCTGCTCTGAGTCACTGGCGTTAGTTTACAAGGAATTTTGTTCTGTTGATTAATGGGCATCATCAAATATACAATCCCAAAGACAGGAAGGGACATCAAAATTATTTTTAAACATTCAATATGGTTAAAAAAAAAAAAAAAAAAAAAAAAAAAAACTTACTTTAAAAAAGAAAAAAAATCATTTCCAACACCATTTTCAACTGTATGAAATAGGGTCATAGGGTTAAACAAAGACATTTCCGGATATATTAAAGGCTATTTATCAAACAATTCCCATTACTTATTTACATATAACTTTCGATATTATAATGTGTAGGTAGTGCAACAGCTATTGGCACAGACAGTGAAATGGATCATTTGAATTGAAATCCCAAACTGTTTTGTTCATACTTGCATAAATGCCCTTGTGAAAGGCATGAATCTAGCATTTCTCTCTCCCCCAGCTATGTGTTAAATAGAATAACATAAGAAATTCTTGTATTACACGCGTCACCAAGTCAGATTCGCCCGCACCACACACATCGACAAGATGGAAAAAATTATGTCGTGTATATTGCCGGAAAGAGTTAATACAATCACCATATTTGCTAAATTGTACACTTTAAGAAAGAAGGCAGTAGAATGGATCAGCCAAAATGTTGTACTAACAAAAAGTAAAAAGAGGCAATATATGTTGGATTTGTTTGTCATGCTTGCAATTAGATACATGTATTTGCATTGGTCATATTCTTTGTATATCACTTTTTAATGTTCATTATCGACCAGAATATTTTTAGCGACATTTTTTCTTACGTCCATGCAAGACGGATTTAGAAAGAGAGAGATAGATGCGGATGTATTAAACTGGAAATTGGTTTGAACTTCTGAAGCCATAGAGTCAATGGTAGACGCTACCTAAACACTTAACTGGCAAATATCAAATTAAGAAAACTGACAAGGGAAACAAAAACCGCCAAGTATTGCAGGATTTCTGTCAGGTCAATTCCAGCAATCACTTAGACATTGATTGCGAAATTTGTAACATTGGTGCAAGCGACAGTGAATACGAACATCAATTTCAAGCAATAAAATGACAAAATGAGAAATAACAGTTTAGTAGTGTCTGAATTTTATCTGCCATGAGTTATTTTTAAGAGAGACACAAGGAAATTAAAAAAATATTTCTGAGTTATTTTCTATTAAATATAACTTTCATTCTTATTTTAAAAAATGGTAGGATTATTTAGGGCTGCGATTTGTTTATTTGGATGAGAGTATCTATTAAATTTATTTCAGCTCACTCTTGAGCACTTGTAACTAAGATCAAAGTGTAGTATCTCTCCTCAGGATGACTAAAATATAGACATAAAATTGAGACAGAAACTATCTTCGGACAAAAAGCAACTGCAAATGTTACTGAGAGGTTCTTGGTCCTGCCAGATATATGCTCATACCAATACCACCCTCATTGCATTAAAGAGGGGTAAAGGGCAGTAGCAATAACAATACCAGCACAACCGACAGTTATTGATGCTGGACTATTATTATAGACACACAAAATGATAAGCATTCTCTCTATGACATCCAAAATGCTTACACACGCACAAAAATTCTTATTTTTTATGCCTGTATGCTACATCTGAATAGAAAAAAATGTTTTTGATAGCCATTTTAGTAACCTGGTATTTGTTGTGTCATGGCTCGTACCAGGTGACATCCGCCCGCCCGGATGTATAAAAGACAATGTGCGTTTAACACGAGGAGTTGTCATTATCACGCACTTCAGGAAGTAACACCTACTACTGCGGAATACTGTAAATATTGTATATACTTCTTGGTTGTACCACTCTGGTAATAAAGTAGTTTATCTATATTTCACTGTGTATCTCTACATTCCACGATACAACAGTATTAAACTAAAATATGCCAACTTCTGATACTCTATCAAAACTGCCCTCATGACTAAGGGAAGTTTTATTAAATAATCTTATCCCGTTTTTTTTTTGTTTTGTTTTTTTATTTATTTACAGGTGTGCGTTGTGGTGTAGTGGATATCGGCTCGGAACGAGAAATCGGGGAGCCAAGTTCGAATTCCAGTTGAATTCGTTGCATTCACTTACGCACAAATACCCTTGGGAAAGGTATTAACCCGTCTCTTCCCTCTGGTTATGGGTTAAATAACAGGACAGATTGGTTTCTATAGCCTTGGCTGGCAACCAGTCTACCGCAGAAAGCAATGGCAAACTACTGCGAGATAATCTTCTGCCCAGTCAGTCATGTCTCTTTGGAGACATGATCACCCAAAGCGTGTATCACGTATGGCACTTAACTGACTGTATAAATTATATTAGTTCAAAAACACCATTATAAAGCCTTGACGAAAAAGGATCAGCTTAAATTTAGTGATTTCCCAAATGCTTTATGTCCCTAAATGTCAACTAAATTAAAAAAAAAAATTATGCAAAGAATATCTTCGTGATCTAAACTTATTTATAAATGGAACTTTGTGTGTGTGTGTGTGTGTGTATCCTTACCTATAGACTCCGAAACGGCTGAATCAATTTTCTTAAAAATTTACACAGTTGTACTATAAGCGTCTGCGAGTGTTCTTAGCTGGGTTTTGTGTCAAAGTACCCCCGATAAATATCAAAAATCGATAGTCGAAAAAGCCGGGTTATAGAAGGAGTGGTCCGATTTTAATCAAATTTGATACACTCATAGACAAAGACATAAGAAACGATATTCAGAAGTTTCAAGGTTGCAGTTCTTACAATAGTGCAGAAAATTTGATATCGATACCAGGAAACCAAAATTTGATTTACATCCTTTCATTTTTCTTTCAGTCTACGGTTTCTCTTTAACTGGAAACAACTATTGCTTTTTAGTCTTTCGTGCCAACGTCCAAAGAGTCTGAGCTCCAGGGCCATGGATTCGTTTTAAAGCTTTCATTACACCCGAGCAACGCCGGGCTGTACTGCTAGTTACTTTATAATTTCATCAAGCAAAACTGACAATTTACTCTTTTTTTTTTTTTGCGTCTTTCTTGCACACGTTTCTTTTTTTTTTTTTTTTACCTGGACAATTTTATCAAGAAAAACAATGAAAACCTCCTGGTTAATATGCATGTTTCATTGAACAAGTTACTTAAGTTCAACAAGTCCTTAGTACTGGGAGACGACTGGTTGATATTCATTCAGCAAAAGAGACTTGTCAAATCATTAAAAAAAAAAAAAAAAAAAAAAAAAAAAAAAAAAAAGAGAAAACTTTTTTTGAAAATACTTTTTGTTGATTACCATTCTTTACACTTGTCAGAATCGAAAATTATTGCTTTGTTATAGATTTAGAACTGAGGGTACGGTTCATAATACTGTTCACAAAGTTAAATCGATCTCTGACTTTTAGAGAGTTATGGCTGTTTTATTAATGAAAATAAACATTTTTGGAATGAAGTAACAGAATGATTTATGTTAAATATTGAACAAACATATTTATAAGTAAAAAATTTACATAATGAATAAAATTATGATTCTGTTTATTCTACAGAAGAACACCAGGCCCAGTAAATATAGACGTTGGTTAGTTCCTGTGACTTGACCCAAAGAGTTGTGAGTTCAATACCAGGTTACAGCAGTGGTGAACAAGTAACTTGCATGGTTAGAGGGTGATAACTCATGACTTCCAATCGAGGCATTACTACTACGCAAGTAATGAGAATGATATAACCCAGTGATTGTAAAAATGGGTTCGGTTCGAAATTCCTAGCACTTTAATAAGGGCGTAGCGTACAACGGCCGAAACGTCGTACAAATGACAACAAAGATGAGGACAATAGTCCGAATACTGTAAATACTACCTCATTTCAGAAATATAGACAAATACTTTATTTTAAATGTAAAAAAATTATGAACCAAATATGAAAGCATTGATTTTCCAAAACATCCTGTACAAAAAAGTTTTAAAAACAAAAAGTGGGGATAAAAATTTAAAAATATGCAGATACCAATGATGTTAACACATTTTAAAACTTGAAGTTTATAAAATCACAGCTAGGTGACTTAGACTCAGGTCGCTTCGACCCAAAACTTATTTCTCGCCACCTTGTGTTGATTGATCCCAAGACTGGCTTGGTCTGAATTGTTGACTGGAACCAATGACTTTGTCTGGTCCGATTAGGATAAAGTCACAAAAAATAACTTGAATAAAAGGTATTTATATACAATTCCTGGATACAAAGTTGTTAGTACAACTATTGATGGCTCAAACAGGTCTATATTCTCCATGTAATAATTATCGACCCCTCCCGATTACTGTGTGGCACAGCGCTTATTATCTTTGTTTTTTTAACGAGACTTCTGGGACAATGCTTTTAAATCGGAGGTTTTTCTTCAGGATAGCAAATCAAGCTAGATCAGGCAGTGGTATCGTTTCTCTTCCCCAGTCTGCTTCTGTCCTCTGGTCTGCACCAGTCTGTCTTGACCGCGTTCTGGCGTCTCTGGTCTCTTCACGTCTGCCGTCGAATGTTACTCGTGCTTCATGTCTCCACCAGGTCCCTTCCATCCGTACACACTGTGTCTTCTAGTCTGAACATCTCTGCACTTTGGAGGCAAGGAAGACGACGACAATCTGAACGCATTGTTCTGTGGTCTGGGTTTCTCAAGTCTGATTTACGCCGGGTTTCTGACTTCGCCACTTTACGTTGAATTTTTCTAGCAGAAAGTGGCCGCCCAAGACCCCAGGGGGTGACAAACGCCGGCCGAGCCCACGCTGAATCTGTTACTTTGATGTTAAAAATATCCAGTTTATTTGGAGTTCTGCATCCAGTGGAGTGGGGTATGACTTATTCTTGGTATGC
Source organism: Ascarosepion bandense (assembly GCA_037127315.1). NCBI lineage: Eukaryota > Metazoa > Mollusca > Cephalopoda > Sepiida > Sepiidae > Ascarosepion > Ascarosepion bandense. The sequence continues at coordinate 1,979,676 of JBBBDQ010001749.1, read as the reverse complement.
TAGCGTTCTCGCTCGCCAAACAATCAATTAGGGCTTCTCTCTTTGGTCACCTGATCAAACCTGTCTCCTCGCCATTACTGCCCAAGGGGCGTGGACCATCGCTCTGACTACTTTCCTGAAATCTCATCTGAACCTTCTCTTTGGCTACCATTAGCGCCCGTGGCTTAGTCCAAACGACCAAATATTAATTAACATTCAAAATCCTTCTTGTGTCTTCGTGTGTGTTGTCGCTTTTGCACCTGAGATATTTTCATTTTAAACCTGTCTGCTTTCAAAAGTTAATTCTTATCAGTCGACCGAATTTTGCGCACAGGGGTCGCTCTTGTATTCAAGAGTCATAAAATTTTTTTTATCTAAGCTGGTCGCAACAAATATTTACGACGGCCGCTGGTTTTTAATGGTAATAAAAACATTTATTTATTCTTCTTTGGAGGTCTTCAGAATATGCCTTCACTTACCTCAGTTCCAGATGGTCCTTTTGTTTTACCTTTCTAGTAGACGAAAAAATTCAATTACTAATTCCCTTTCCGATGTTTTTTTTTTTGTCTGACCATCAGTATATTTTTCATTCTATTTAAGATTAGCGTTTTTTGGCTTTTTTTAAATTATACTAACGCCTTTCCAAACTGTGTCACATCAGTTCATCAACCTTGTAAATATCAGATTGATTTAAAACAAAATCTATATATATATATATATATATAAAAGGCAATCTGTGAATTTCTGTGACTGTTCTATGCACGCCGACATTTTTTAAGCTACGCCATCCAAACTTTCCAGGGACAAATATCTACATGGAAGCCAGGTCGACACATACTTATTGAGTTTAAGTTCAGTAATTTTCCCTTCTGCACTTTTTGGCCAATGGAGCCGATTGTTTACATTTGCTCCGTAAAACATCTAAGATCTAAGATGGTTGCTGGATTACGTCACAGAAATCAAATCACGTGTCAAACGCGACTAAAAAAAAAAAGTATATTTAATTTTTATACCGACGTTTTAAAAATTTATTTGGTTAACAAAAAAAATGTGAATATTTTTCCCCGTAATTTTAACACAAAAGAAATATTGAAAAAAAATTTCTGAACCGAGAGCGTAATAGTTTTTATATTTCTAATTTCAGTAAAACAAAATAAATAATTTTTATTTTTATGTTAAATTCATTTAGTCAACAAAAAATGTAAATATTTTCCCCCGTAATTTTGAAACAAAAACAAACGCAATGTTGTTTACAATGTCACACAAAACATCAGATCACGTTTACGCAAAACAAAAAAAACAAAAAAAGCAAAAAAACAAAAAAAAAAAACATGATTTTTTTTTTTATGGAAATTTTGAACAATTTTTAAACAACAATTTTTTATATAATTATTTTTTATATAACCAAGTCTTACTACTAAAATGTTCTGAGTTGCACGGGCAACGCCGGGTTATGATGCTAGTTGATATTACAAACAAGACACCTAAAAAGATTCTGACAAGTGTTGAGACATATAGAAGTTCTAAAGAATAGGAATCAACAAAAATTATTCCTAGAAAGATTTTTATGAGGTTTTTTTTTTTTAATCATATCACCCCGAGCAAGGCGGTAAAGCCACTGATATGCAGGGGGCTACATAGGAGTGAAAAGATTGGCAAAGAGAAAGCCGGAAACCACATCCTAAACAGGGAACAAGGGATGAGCCTCTACACCTGTTCAATAGACGTGGGTGGAGTGTGAACCGGGCGATAGTTTAGTCTATCTACTCCAATTGAAAAAAAAAAAGAAAAGTGAAAAGATTGGAAAAGAGAAAGCCGGAAACCACATCCTAAACAGGGAACAAGGGATGAGCCTCTACACCTGTTCAATAGACGTGGGTGGAGTGTGAACCGGGCGATAGTTTAGTCTATCTACTCCAATTGAAAAAAAAAAAGAAAAGTGAAAAGATTGGAAAAGAGAAAGCCGGAAACCACATCCTAAACAGGGAACAAGGAATGAGCCTCTACACCTGTTCAATAGACGTGGGTGGAGTGTGAACCGGGCGATAGTTTAGTCTATCTACTCCAATTGAAAAAAAAAAAAGAAAAGTGAAAAGATTGGAAAAGAGAAAGCCGGAAACCACATCCTAAACAGGGAACAAGGAATGAGCCTCTACACCTGTTCAATAGACGTGGGTGGAGTGTGAACCGGGCGATAGTTTAGTCTATCTACTCCAATTGAAAAAAAAAAAGAAAAGTGAAAAGATTGGAAAAGAGAAAGCCGGAAACCACATCCTAAACAGGGAACAAGGAATGAGCCTCTTCACCTGTTCAATAGACGTGGGTGGAGTGTGAACCGGGCGATAGTTTAGTCTATCTACTCCAATTGAAAAAAAAAAAAAGAAAAGAAAAGTGAAAAGATTGGAAAAGAGAAAGCCGGAAACCACATCCTAAACAGGGAACAAGGGATGAGCCTCTAGACCTGTTCAATATACGTGGGTGGAGTGTGAACCAGGCGAGTGAAGCATGATATTTAAGTAGTATTTCCCTTTCAACAACATTTCAAATGTAATAATCTAACCAATTGAAATTATCAGAGACGGGAGAACACAAACTGAAGTGGGGGTTACATGAACATTTGTTGGACCCGTGGAAGGAAGCAGAAACCTTTTTGAAAAAATACAGCCACAATCTATGGTCCAGAGATTGACCAGTGTGTTAAACACCTCCAAATATATCCAGTGGTACAAATTCTGAGCTCTGTAAGAAAAGTACGGGTAGTGCAACATGATCTACATTATTCATAACCTCACATGGACATCGCAGATGATCTGAGCTTGGTGTGGAGCCTACACAGAATGACTCGTTCACCTGCTGCCTCCCACCCTTTCGAGAACTTGACTCTCCAGGTTAATGTGTATTATCAGCTAATGCCACAAAGCACAGTGAATCTTTCCTTTTCCTTTTTCACATTTTCATAGGTTCACTTATCGCCCGGCTCACACTCCTAAATTTTTTTGAACAGGAATAGCGGTTTAATATCTGGTTTCCTGTTTAGTATTGGGTGTCTGATTCCTTAGCGACATTATTACTTTGCTTGGAGAGAATTGATTAAAAAAAAATATTGGGAGTTAGCATGTTAATGCTCCCATTCAGTCTAAAAGAAAAACAAGAATGTTAAACTCTGGCGCATGCCATGTAACATTATGTTAGATCATCTTCCATTTATATCCTGTTAAAGATATGTTCTCAAATTCCTGGTTCACTATGTAGAATGCTTATTTGCACAAGATTAAAAAGAAGCTGGTTGGAAATGAAATATATACAGAAAAAAAACTACCCACTTTATGGAGTTAAATGAACATCAAAATGTCTTCTCTTATGTAAAAATGAAAACTTTAGAAACATTAGCAATGAAAATGTTTTATTCCTCATTAATAAACCTTTATCATTCTGTGGCTTTATTCATCGTCCAAAAAGTTTATCCTGAAGGTGACATTGATACCTGAACAACTATTCAATAGTATTTGAATTTCATAGATGTGTTGTCATACCCTGCTACGGCAACATAAAACTGGTTTGAGTGAAATTAACAATAAGGCTACTGCAATCAAGAGGCCTAAAAAAAGGATACAGTGGAAAGAGAAGTAATAATAATAATGAAATGTGTTGAAGGTTAATTGGATATTAGCCTCACAATTTTCTGAAGGAACTTTCTTCCTAATAAAGAATAACTTATTCTCAACATCCTTTTTTAACATCAATATTTTATACTGTTGACATTGTTCAGACAATTGTCCTCATCTTTATTGTCATATTCCTGAATCTTGACCCAAAGAGTTGTGAGTTCAATACCTGGCCACAACAGAGGGGAACAAAAACTTGGGGTAATAACTGATACTGAGACATGCTGAAAAGGTATGGCACATTGAACTAGAACAATCTATCCTTATGGATTAAATAAAGGATTCAGCTCAAAATTTTAACGTACATCAGTTGAAGAAGGCCAGAGAGTACAATGGCTGAAAAGTTGTGAATATGGCGATAACAATCCAAACAATGTAAATAGTTACTATACATATTATTAAAAATATAGACAGATCAATATTTTTTTATGAAATATTTGATTATACTTATTTAAAAGAAATGAAATCCCTCACCTGTCAAGGATTCTTATCACGATACAGATAAACATTGTTCATGATTTATTTATCAATGGACAATAAAAGTAAGAATTCTATTTCCTGTTCTTTCATGTAAGCACCTTATGGGCAGAAACATTGTCTAAGTATATGCACTGCCACAGAACAAGGAAATCCACAAAAATAGGCAAAAATTTAGAGTCGATAACAAACTTAGAGAAAAAATACATTAAGAATGAAGCAAAGACAGCCAGCCTGGAAATGTCCCAGGTTGGGTCACGATTTTTTTTTTTTTCGTCAAAATCCATTTTGCATATTTATAAATGATGCCATATCTGGTTGAGTGCTCCTGCTATTCATAATGAGGTTCTCATCAGAATCCATCTTGCAAATGTATAAATCTACCATTCGTACATGCATTGAATACTGTTGCCATATCTGGTCGGGTGCTCCTGCTATTCATACTGAAGTTCTTGACAAAATCCAAAGTTGGATCTGCAATATAATCAATTTCGACTTAGCAGGCCCACTTTCAGTCATTTTCTAACCGACGTGATGTAGCTTGAATCTGTCTTTTCTACGATTATTTGCATTCTTTCGATTTCACACCGGTTCACATTTGCATTTGCATTCTTTCTCTTGATCACACCGGTCACATGCATTTGCATTCTTTCTCTTGATCACACCGGTCACATGCATTTGCATTCTTTCTCTTGATCACACCGGTCACATGCATTTGCATTCTTTCTCTTGATCACACCGGTCACATGCATTTGCATTCTTTCTCTTGATCACACCGGTCACATGCATTTGCATTCTTTCTCTTGACACCGGTCACATGCCATTTGGCATTCTTTCTGATCACACCGGTCACATGCATTTGCATTCTTTCTCTTGATCACACCGGTCACATGCATTTGCATTGATCACACCGGTTTCACATGACATTGATCACACCGGTCACATGCATTTGCATTCTTTCTCTTGATCACACCGGTCACATGCATTTGCATTCTTTCTCTTGATCACACCGGTCACATGCATTTGCATTCTTTCTCTTGATCACACCGGTCACATGCATTTGCATTCTTTCTCTTGTTCACTGGTCACATGTATTTACACATGCTACTAAATTAGCATCTAGCTCACACCCTTTAAATGTAACTGACTCTTGTACTCTGACAGTTTCTTTTCTTGTACTTCCCATTTCTGAAATTCTCTTCTGTTTACTTGCTTCCTGATAGCTACAATCTCCAAACGTTTAAATGCAAACATCAATTGCCATATTCGCTTGATTCCCATCCATTTTTATCCTTTGTTCGATATTCCCTGCACATCATTTCTTTTCTCACACTGTTACCCCCCTGCGCACTCGTGGCATTTCTACTTTGCTTGGGGTGAAATGATTATAAAAAAAAAAAAAAAAAAAAATATGAAGAAGAAGTTCCCTAAATGGGGGGTGCAACGAGAAGCAACAACAGCGCGGAGCATCTTGTTCAAAATGATTTTTAACAAATGAAATAGTTTCATCCAAATCCTGTGAATGTGTAACAATTACAATTTTCATTGGGAAAAATTTGTTTGCATAAACAAGATGCGACCCAAAAGTTCAGAAGCTAACCCTAAAAACGGAAACAAATATATGCATTTTTTTTTATTAAAAGGATAGAGTAAGGGTTGATTTTCTATGGCCGAAAGTAGTGGGTACCCAGCGAGTATCGTACTCATTACTCAGTTGTAATATGTTCTAGCGAGACAAGCTTGTTAACCATTACAACATGCTGAGGTGCCCAAAAGAGATAAAGTAAGAGTGATAAAATAGCCACGATAAAAGGCAAAGAAATAATTATTTACAAAATGAAATCACAAATTGTTTCATAAAATTGTCATTATTTTTTTTTAAATAGACTTGTGAAATCTATCGCATTTTCCTGTTTATTTTCTTGCATATCTGTCCTCTTATCATGAAGTAGTAAGTCACTTATTACTCTAACAAAGATTAAAATTAACCCTGAAATATAAAAAGAAAATACTCAATCTTTTTTTGTTAATTATCTACAAGTACTCTTTGAAATGGGTATGTGAAAAGAAAACAAAACACTAGGGACTTTTTTGTAAGCACCCCACCAACTCCACGTAAACCAACCATTCATAATTCTAAACCTTAAAAAACTCAATAAAGTTGCACTTACAGTATTTACATTATTTGGACTATTGTCCTTATCTTTGTTGCCATTTGTGTGACGTTTTGGCCGTTGTACGCACAAGCCTTCTTCAGGTGCTAGGAATTTCGAACCAAACCCTTTATTACAATTACTGGGGTATATCATATATCATTCTTATTCCTTGCATAGTAGTAATGCCACAATTGGAAGTCATGAGTTATCTTCCTCTAACCCTGCACCTGAAGAAGGCTGGAGTGTACAATGGCTGAAACGTCGTACAAATGGCAACAAAGATGAGGACAATAGTCTGAATAATGTAAATAGTGTAAATACTACCTCATCTCAGAAATATAGACAAATAGAATGATCTTTTATTAAACATCGTACAAATGGCAACAAAGATGAGGACAATAGTCCAAATATTGTAAATACTACCTCATCTCAGGAATATAGACAAATTGCACTTTCTTGATGACTAAAATCATCAGTCATCTTAGTTTGTGGTCAAAGATAAACGGCAATTTGATTTTGGAGGTTCAAACATTTCTTCCTTTCTCTCAAATGGCCATTCTTGCGTGTGTGCGTGTGTTTTTGTTTTTTTAACTTACTAGAAGAAGAGACTAAAGTTCTCAAAAGTTTGAAATAAGGAAAAAATAAATAAATAAACGATAAAGCATTTCATTCCTTTCAGAGATCAAAATTTTCCTAACAAGCAGAAATTTAAATTTTATTTGTTTCTCCAAATTAAGGAAAATGGAAAAATAAATGATAAAGATTAAAGAACAAAGGCACATTCAAGTGTATGTATGTATATATATATATATTTTTTTTTTCTTTGAAAAAGAAAGATTCACTTTGTTTCTGTTTATATTTTTTTAATTTTAGGTTTCCATACTTTCAATTGATATTTTTTCTTTCTTTGACGTCCATACTTTATATTATTAGACATTGCTGCTTAGTTAGGACAAACAAAAGATGCAAATACTATGCTACATAATTAATTGGACTAGATTTGAAATAAAAAGTCAAAGAAAATCAAGAAATAAAAAACATTAGAGTTTTAATAATTAATCAAATAAGATTTATACTTGAAAATGTGTGTCTGTCATACTGAGATCGAAAATCTTCCTTAAAACAATATCACCGAGCAAGTGAAAGCCAAACAATTTTTCTCATCAATTTAACAAAATCACACGACTGGGTGTTAAGGTTTCATGTTAGACTGGGGGAAAACTCAAAGGAATTTCTCAAATGATGACACTTAATATACAAGGCTTTAACGGGAACGGAATTTAATAACATTTTAAAAAAAGAGCTAACAATACAACATATACTTAACAAAAGTAACAAAATCACATCAATTGAAACAGCATTTAAAAAACAAAAAAAAAAGTAGGATATCAGTCAGAAGAATTTGCAGAAGAAAAAGGAATTTAGAATAAAACTATAAAAATTGAAGAACACGTTGCCTAAAATTAAACACCAAGGATCAGAATATTAATCAAAATAACATTTACAATTGCTGAAGAATATATTTTTTCTAATTGATTCTTCAGTAATTTTTGTTAATTAAGCAACAAAGTTTTCAAAATGTCAGTTTCAAACAAAGTGTCTTAATCATTTGCAACACTTTCTTCCTCTTTCACTCTTTTTCACTCTCTCACTCTTTCACTCTCTCACTCACTCTCCTACTCACTCTTTCACTCACTCTTTCTTTATGACAATTTTTATGTGTTTCCTTTCTTGCTACCAACTCCTTACCTCAAAATGTTTTTTTTTTGCTTTGAATTGATGGATAAATGCCATTAGTCTATTTAATTGAGATTAAACTGAATCCCACAGTCTCCTTAGAAACATCATCATTGTCATCATTCACTCGGCAAAAGTGTTATTCACGTTTACAAGGGTAATCAATAATGGTGTACAACAGATAACACAAATTATTGATTTAAAACAAAGACAATACAGCCATGAACACAGTTATAGTGTTTGTTGCTATGACAACGTGGAAAATGCAGAATTGCTGTGTGTTTTGTCTATTTTTTGTGCATGTGTGATTTTTTTTTTTACTATAAGAATGGAAATAGAAAAATCTTGCTCACAATAGTAGCTGAATGAAGACTGAATAATCACATATATATGGTCATATTACACACATTTCATAAATAGTATATAATTTTACTTTATTTATTTATTTATTTTTTTTGAGCATTTCACCCCAATCAATGCAGGACCACCACTACTGCACAAGGAGGTTACAGTGAGAGAAAAGACCGGGTACAGGGCGTATTGAAGAAATGATAAAAGATGAGTGAGATTCAAGAAGGTAAAAGAAGCCAGTTGACGTTGCACTTAAATTTTTGGAGATCGTAGTCATCAGAAAAGAGTGAAGATTGGGTGCAATGGGTTATTGAAGAAAGGATAAAAGATGAATGGGATACAAAAAGATAGAAGATGGCAACTGACGTCGCATTTAAACTTTTGGAGATTGTAGCTATCAAGGAAGCAAGCAAACGGAAGTAAATTCCAGGTGGGAAGTGTGAGAAAAACTGTTCGAGTAGAAGAGGAGGGTTACATTTAGCGATTTTAATGGTACAAGGGTGGGGACGAGATGCCAATCTAGTAGCATGTTTAAATTTAAGTAAATGAGGCACCAAGAAAAAAATAGATCATCAGAGAAGTTGCCATGGAAAGATTTGTAGAAAAGACAGAGCGAAGCCACTTCACGTTGGTGAGAAAGTGACTGAAGGCGGATTGCCAAGTCAGAATTGATTACATTGTAGATCCTTCTTTGAATTTTGTCAAATACCTCAAGACGAACAGCAGGAACACCGGACCAGATATGGCAACAGTATTCAATGCACAGACAAATGGTACACTTATAAATGTGCAAGATGGATTCTGACAAGAACCTCAAGATGAATAGCAGGAGCACTAAACCAGATATGGCAACAGTATTCAATGCATGGACGAATGGTAGATTTATAAATGTGCAAGATGGATTCTGACGAGAATCTCAAGATGAATAGCAGGAGCACCCAGCCAGATATGGCAACAGTATCCAATGCATGAACGAATGGTAGATTCATAAATATATGAGATCTATTCTGCCGAGAAAAACTAAGAAAAAAAAATATTCAAAATGTCTTTTTAAAGCAGACTATTTTCAAGAGACTAAGTTGAAAACATCACCTATTTGTTAATTATTCTCTTAGGTTTTACAAAATAAGCTGTCTTTAAGATCTTCCCAGAAGGTCATCTTAAATCTATTAAAGGCAGTCGAAACTCAATACTACCTTTTTGTTCAAATCATCAGTCTAGAAATGCTTCCTCGCAATAAGTGTTTACATATCAGAAAGTTTGAGAACTGCTTCATCTTGCTAAAAATAGAACCTCTCTTCAAAGATTAAAAATTGGTCCACAAAGTGTGAAAGATTTTGGCCTACATAAAAACAAGAGGGAACTTGCACACATATCTATATCCGTGTAAAGGTGATGAATGAAGTCAGCAAATATGCATTTCAAAAGAATTAAAATCACTACTGGGACGATGTATTTTCAGATGAGATTTCTGTTTAAATAATAGAAGGTCATCACATGTTAATCGTGTAATAGGGACTTTATAATGAACATGAAAATTCTTTAGGAAGATGAAAAAAAAATGCTTCTGAAAACATTCATATAACTTTTATATCAAATTTAAATCAAATTCAAAATGCTGAATTCCCTAGCAGAGACTCAGCGATTCATGTTTGGTCATTTGATTGATTGTTGGTTGCTTTTATATTGTAGCATAAACTCTTTAGGTTATTCAATGCCAAAAATATAAATATCTTATAAGCAATCTCGTGAGGGAGATAATGATTTAATAATACAGGTCTTACTAATTAATCCATAGATTGAGGAGAAGAGATGGATTCATAGCTTTCCAGAGAGTAACTGTCCATATGGGAATGTAACAAACATGAGTGTAACTTGGTTTTACAATTAACCATTCCAAGCCATTATCCATTACACCACCTGCACATCCAAGCTTATAGTGGTTACCCATCTAAGTACTGCCAATGCTTCATATTGCTTAAATTCTGTGATCGTATGAAAACCCGTGTTTCAAAATGATGTGTCTGTAAGCCTTGATCATTTGTGGCATTTCTCAAGACAAACATGGTTCTTTGGCAATGTCTATCACTCTTTTTGCCTATTGGTTAAGCGTATAGTCATACATTTTACAGTTAACTGTCTAATACTCCAGAAACTGCCTGTACTTTCTGGTTTATTTATCCACTCCTAAGAGCTGACTGCACCACGGGCGACAGACTGAGAGCCAGTTTTCTTTAATTACATTGTACCAAAGAACAGACTTCATGACACTGGGTCTGTCTGATTAAAATGTTCGAAAAGAGAAAGACTGTAAGTTTCTCTATTTGGCTGAGGACAGGAAATGTAGGCTCGAGGAATTGGAAATTGTATTGTTTTGTCTTCATGTTTTATTTCGATTGAAGAAATAAAACAAAAGAAATAAAACAGATTAGTGTGAAATGATCAGAAAGGCTGATGCATTCTGGGATATGTTAAGATAAAACCTGATCAAAGAAAAAGAGGAATTCCTTTGTTCCTTCACGAAACACTTGTTTCTTTTCTCTTTATCAACTGTTGTCAAGTCTCGTATCCAAATTTCATTTGATTGAATTGTCCTTGCCATTAATTTTTGGTCTGGTTTTCATTTGCTTTGATTTCAAGATGGCAGAAAATGATAATCAAGTCACGTAAGGTTTTTATTTTCATAACATTTTCTATATAGAATAACTAGCAGTATAGCCTGGCGTTGCTCGGGTGTAATGAAAGCTTTAAAACTAATCCATGGTCCTGGAGCTCAAATTCAGCGTAAAGAATATTTGAAATAATAAAATAATGGCAACAATTTACCAATCGAACCTAATATATATATATATATATACTAGTAGTATAGATCAGCGTTGCTCGGGTGTAATGAAAGCTTTAAAACTAATCCATGGTCCTGGAGTTCAGACTCTTTGGACGCTGGCACGAAAGACTAAAAAGCAATAGTTGTTTCCAGTTAAAGTGAAAACAAAGACTGAAAGGAAAATGAATGGATGTAAGTCAAATTTTGATTTCCTGATATCGATATCAAATTTTCTGCACTATTGTAAGAACTGCACCTTGAAATGTCTGAATATCGTTTCTTATGTCTTTGTCTACGAGTGTATCAAATTTGAATAAAATCAGACCACTCCTTCTATAACCCAATTTTTTCAATTATCGATTTTTGATATTTAACGGGAGTACCTTGACACAAAACCTAGCTAAGAACACTCACAGATGCTTATAGTACAACTGCGTAAATTTTCAGCAAAATCGGTTCAGCTGTTTTGGAGTCTATAGGTAACGGACACACAGACACACACAGAGACAAAGTTCCATTTATAAATAAGTTTAGATGTTACTCTTCAAGAATCAATTGTGATGCGTGTTATATATATTTATTTGTTTGAACATTATTTTTAATAGATGCTCATATTTGAGTAGATATTCTGTTTTTAATTAAACAGTATGTTTATTTATATAACTTTACTGGCCTAAATATTTTTTGGAGAAATTTTGTTATGAAAATGTGTGTTATTCATTAAGATTTGAACGTGGGATCCCTGACATCATAGGGAAAGCTATCAATTAATCTGACGTGTCTTAACCGCTTGACCACAAATTATTTCACAGTCTAAACAAAGCTGAATAAGGCTTGTGAAATCAGTTTAATTGATCTTATTTGAAACAAATATTGCTTTAAGTTTAAAATATTGCAGAAATGCATTTTAACATGTCAGTAGCTGGTTATTTAAGCTGTTGACAGCTTAATGAAAGATCAATGTTTACCTAATTTTTTCTACAGTGGATATATATGTAAAATATGATTGAGAAATATAATGTGAATGCCTCATTTTATATAATTTTTGTGTATTCAGTAATCTTAAAAATTTGGGAAAATATTCTTTGTGAACTAATGTTTCATTGAATTTCAGATACTTTGGTCTTGAATTTACTTTAGTTATCGACTTACTTTTTAATAATGTTATCTATGGACATCCATATCTACAAAAATCAGCACGCTTATAGACATACAAAAAACTCAAAATTCTTTTTAAGATATTGGTGTTTGATGACTAGTACTAAGAGACGTGTGTTTTGATCCAGTGGATATCGGCTCGGAACAACAAATTGAGAAGCCGAGTTCAAATTCCAGTTAAATTCACTGCATTCACTTATGGGCAAATACCCTTGGGAAAGGCAATCATCTCTTCCCTCCAGTTATGGGTTAAATAATAAAACAGACTGGGTTCTATAGCCTTGGTTGGTTGGCAACCAGTCTACCGCAGTAAGTAATGGCAACCTACTGCGGGATAATCTTCTGCTCGGTCAGTCATGTCTCTTTTGAGACATGATCACCCAATATCACCTAAAAGTTAGAAATACAAAATTTTAAAAGATGCAAAACTTTAGAAATTATTCTAGTTTTTTTTTTGTTTTTTTTTAATTGAAAATAACTGAAGCTGAAATATAGAGTTGTCTGGAGAACTGCAGTGAACTGTGCTTCCAAAACACTTAACTCTTGTATCAAGGAAAGATGACAATAAATCAAATAATGAATGAATACACAATACAAATTCCAAAATTGCCTTAGATAAACATTTTTTGAACAAATATCAATTCTTAGTCTTATCTTTTTGCCTTCTTCACTGAATGACATCTGAGAGAAAAAAAAGAGAGAGAAAAAAAAGAGAAAGGAGAAAGAGAGAGAAAGAGAGAGAAAGAGAAAGAGAGACAAGAGAAAGAGAAAGAGAGAAACAAGAGAAAGAGAGAGAGAAACAAGAAAGAAAGAGAAAGAGAGAGAAAGAAAGAAGAAAGAGAGAAACAAGAAAGAGAGAAACAAGAAAGAGAGAAACAAGAAAGAGAGAAACAAGAAAGAGAGAAACAAGAAAGAGAGAAACAAGAAAGAGAGAAGCAAGAAAGAGAGAAGCAAGAAAGAGAGAGAAGCAAGAAAGAGAGAAGCAAGAAAGAGGCGTGTAACTTCTGATCCCATATCATTTTGGAAGCTTGTCTTTCATGAATGACACTTTAGTCAGCCACAGAAACCTGATTAAACAGGGTGCATTTGTTGTTTTATTACAATCTCTACTCCAGATTTTCATGACATTCTTCAGCCATCATTTAATCATTTCTAATGATTTCTTCCATATTTTTGTATTTCCATTTTAGATCATTTTCCTTCAATATTTCTTGATAGTATCTAAATCACATTTGTTCAAGATCAAGAGCAGCTTGTTAGTATATGTTTCACTGTGTAGAGCTCCTGACATGGAACGCAAATTGGTGCCTCCTCACCTTTTAGGAGGTGTGAACGGGTGACAGCGGTGTGGCCTGTTTGAAGTCTAGTCATTACTACTTCTTCTCTTGACATTTTCCTATTGGAAATTTTAACTTTGATCCATTCTTTGAGGATGGGTTTAATTTTGTAGAGCTTGTTATTTTTGCAGGAGTTCCACAACTCTTGCCATTTGGTCGTTATAAAATTGTTGATTAGTGATATAAAAGTACCCCACACAGATTACAAACTTCTAATGTTGATGTTTAATGATCTTTTAGCTGCTATGTCTACTTTTTCATATCCGCTGAGATCAATGTGGCTTAGAATCCAGCATAAAATAATGTTTTTGTTTTGGGTGATGAGGTTGATTCCTGATTGATGATCAGAGGGTTATTTAGGTTTTTGTTTTTTAGTGCCATTAGCATTGATAAGGAGTCTGAAAATATATATTTGTTGAGGTTAAGTTCGAGGATGAGGTCTAAAGCTAAGTTTATGGCTGTAGCTTCAGCATTGAAAAATTGATCTGAAAGACATCTTCAACAAAGCTGACCCAAATGACCTTCTAGAATTTCTAAAAGCAACAAAATTATATAACAAAATACGGTTGCAAAAGAAGATAGCATATAACCATCACACATCAAATCCCAACACCTCTACTTATATCTTGACAGCAATAAACTCGCAAAAGATCAACAAACAGTAAACAAAAATCAAACAAATTCTTCAGCATTAAATGACCCAAAAGGGCAGATATGCTGGTAAAACAGACAACTAAACTAAACTCCTTTAATGTGATGTTGAAATTCTTTGCAGAAAAGCAACAATAGGCAAAGGATTAAAATTTAGAATATTAAATTTTATTAAAAACAAAAACAAAAATTAAAAGTGATGAAAGGTTATTTACATTGTTCGAGCTGTTGTCTTCATCTTTATTACCATATTCACAACGTTTTGACCATTGTACACTCGGGCCTTCTTTAGGTGCTTAGAATTTCAAAATGAACCCTTTGTTTTGATCACTGGAGTATATCATTCTTGTTCCATGAGTTATACCACTTCTGAATGTCAGAGTTGAATTAAAGGAAGTAAACTACATGACAATGACGAGGAAGACAATGGTCGAAACAATGTAAATACTACCTCATCTCAGAAGTAGAGACAAGTAATGAAAGATTTATGTTAGTTTTGTAGGGTTAAATTTTCGCAGGCAACAGAATCAAATTTGAAAATGTAAATAAATTTCTAATCAAGAAAAGAAAATGGTTTATGGCATCAGGAATTTTGGAACAGAGAGAGAGAGAGAGAGAGTGAGTGTTATTTCTTTTAGCATCTAGTATATAATTTGGGATTCATTTTAGCATTACATAAATCATAACACATTTTTAAATCCCATATCTTTATGTCAATCAACCAACAACTGACTTCTACAAGAAATAAGAGAACCAGGCAAAAGTGGTTTGACGATGTGTTGTCTTTTGCTTACCTCATGAAGCAGATATATTAACCGATTACAAGTCTCATCAAGATGACTCAGTCATTTCTTACACAAATCTCATGATTCTTTTTATGCTTAACTGTTTCTTATTTTAGAAAAGGGACCTTCATTTCTATCCTTTCGGATTTGCTTTTGTTTTTTTTGAAGGGTGAAAGGCGGCATTATCTTCCTCCTTTACTCTTTTTGTAGTCTCTTTCAAGATGGTTTCATCTGTGCTCATCTGGTTGAACACAGACCCCTACTCATATATCTTATATCCCATTGTCAAAACATTTTTAAAAATCTGCAATCAGAAGTGGGTGGGGATGTTAGCAGAGAAGCGTGTTCTAAAGGGATACTGGGGAAGTGCATAGGGGAAATCCACCGCTTGCGTGAGAGACTGAGTAATTGCAAAGTTCATGGCATGAATGCCAGCAGAATCAGTGACAGATTTTTTCAGCAACTTGGCACGGTGGGCATTATAGTCACCGAACACAAATATGTTTGCGAACGGATGGGAAAAAATGGTCTTATCTATATTGTCGGAAGAGTCAGGAGAGGATGGGGAGTGGTAGAAAAGATAGCTAAGCGATTTTGGAAGTGAAAGACGAAGACATGTATGAATGATCAAGAGAAATCACGCTAGCGAGAGGGAGATGTTTGCTGACATAACCCCCCCCCCAAAATCATGCATATGAAGAAGGGAGTACTTCTTTAAATACAGTGTAACCCTGATATAAGAGAGTTGTCGGGGCCCGGATAAAAGTTATCTTATATCCAGGTTTGGTCTATTTTATATACATTACCACAGGCTCTAATTTTGGACCAGAGAAAATTCCTCTTATATCCGGGTTATACTGTATTGATCTCTCTTCATACTTATGAATGTTAAGCTCAATTATTTAATGGCACGAAGAGGTCTTTACCGTAAGTACTTTATATTTGTGAAACTTGCAAAGAGTTTATTAACTTCAAAATTAAGATCCCTCAGAAATTTCAAAATTAGCAGGAAATTCACAGGTTTTGCAAGTCTTTTCTAAATTTCTGAAACAATCTTGCACATAAACAAATCCACCATCCACCCATGCATTGAATGCCGCTGCCATATCTGGTTGGGTGCTCCTGCCATCCACCTAGAGGTCCTTGATAAAATTCAATAGAGAATCTGTAATGTGATCGATCCCGACTTGGCAGCTTGGATACAGTCACTTTCTCACCGGCGCAATGTGGCTTCCTAGTTTCTCTTCTACAAATACATTCACGGCTTCTGCTCCGATGAACTTAGCTCACTGGTGCCTCCTATATATGAATTTACTCATGCCACAAGATTAACAACTAGGTCCCACCCTTATACTGTGAAACCGGTAAATTGTAAACACAAATTCTCCTCAAAAATAGCTTCTTTTCTCTAATTTCCCGCCTGTGGAATACCCTTTCGTTTACTTGCTTCCCTGACAGCTACAATCTCCAAGAATTTAAATGCAAAGTCAATAGTCATCTCCTATCTCACTAACCTGCATCCTCTCTCTCATGTTACTTTCTCCGTCCACTCCACTCTCATCAGTATTCTCGTCCTTCTCTTACCCACTTCCTGACACCCCTTATAACCTGTGAATCTTTCTCATAACTTTCCTCCTATGTAACGCCCTGCAAAACAGTGGCAGTAAAATGCCTTGCTTGGGACGATATGATTATATAAAGAAAAATCTACACTATTATAAAGTGGGGGATCAATTCTATATTATAAATATATAAACTGATCCCTCACTTTATGAACAGTCATCCTTCTCTCATGCTCCTTTCTCTATCCACTTCACCCTCATCAGTATTCTCATCCTTCTCTTACCCACTTCCTGACACCCCCTATAACTTGTGACTTTCTCATAACTTTCCTCCTATGTAACCCCCTGCAAAACAGTGGCAATAAAATGCCTTGCTTGGGATGATATGATTATAAAAAAATTCTATACCTTTATATTCCAGAGAATCTAAATAAATCTGAAAGACTTTGCAAATGTAGCTAATCAGTATTCTGTTTACTGACTGTTCATTTTCTACGGTTTATCAACAGACAAGAAATTATTACGTAAATATGAAGTGGGTGATCAATTTTATATTACAAACAATATATAAATTGATCACTCACTTTATGGCCACAATCATCCTTCTCTTACCCACTTCATGACACCCCATATAACCTGTGACTTTCTCATAACTTTCCTCCTATGTAACCCCCTGCACAACAGTAGCAATAAAATGCCTTACTTGGGGCGATATGATTATATAAAAAGAAAAAAGAAAATTTGGAATAACAATGCAATTAACAAATCAATTTCTTACAGTTAAACGATTGGCTAGCAGAAAACCGTGACAGATTTTATGATTCACTTTTTTTTGTAAGTTAATCATTTAGTTTCTGAAACATAAGAACATTCATTTCTTGTATTTTTACAGGTAGACCAGAAATGAAAATACTTGAGTTTTGCTCAGACAAAAAAAGAAAAAAGAATTATAAAATCCAAATTGTATCACGAATAGAAAACCAGTTATTTACATTGTTTTTATTGACTTATTTGCGATGTTTCGGTCATTGTGCACGCTGATCATCAGGTGACAAGCAGGATTCTGAACTGTACCCTTTAACTAGTCCACAGGGGTAGTTATTTGGTGGCTGAGACTGTTAGGTATTTTCCACTGATGTTAGTAATTTGTATTCAAGCCAGAGTAAAAGCCCAACTCTCAAATACCGATATTCAAAACAATCAGGCCATCCCTACTAAGAAGATTTGTGCAATAAATCTTCTTACTCACCCCCCCACCAAAAAAAAAAAAAAAAAAAAAAAACTATTTAAACTTGGATCGAAAAAAGGCACTAAGGTTAAGTGAATGTTTTTGTCTTTATTTCTGAGATGAGCTATTTACATCATTTGGACTGTTTTCCCCTCATCTTTAGTGTTATATTCACGTTTCGGCCATTGTATACTCCGGCCTTCTTCAGTTGGTTTAACTCTTTGGGGACACATGGCTCAGTGGATAAAAGCATTACTTGAGTAATCCAAAAAGAGACTTGAGCCAATTCATATAGCTGGCCACAGCAGAGGTGAACAAATCATGGAAAGATTAATTAAAAGGAATTAACTGAAACTGAAATATCCAGAAAATGCATGGCATATGGAATGAAAACAATCTACCCCTGTGGACTAGTTAAAGGGTACGGTTCAGAATCCTGTTTGTCACCTGATGAAGATCAGCACGCACAATGACCGAAACATTGCGAATAAGTCAATAAAAATAATGTAAATAGTGAATCTTATTTACATTTATATCCTCATCTTTTCTTGTCATTATCATAAGGTTTCGGTTGTGGTGCCCTCTGGCCTTCATCAGGCTCTTGTCAATTTGAATAACCTGAAGAGAATTTATAACATTGATACATCTTTTATTTAATCTATTGACTTAGATTATTCTCATTCAACTGACATGTCTATTGATATCTAGTCTTAATTTAGTACTGCTCAGTTATTGCTTGCCTTGTATCAATCGAGTCCTGCCTGGCCAAGGGATTGAACTCACAATAACTATGTCAATAACTATGGCTATTACACACCCAAATAGGGTGGCGAGAGAAAACCTAACTTACATTGGTTTGGGAATTATTGATGTATCATCGAAAGTTCAAAATAGATATGATTGTAAATTATCTTAAATTAACAATTTTAATTTAATTACAAATATTTTACTGTTGTGCAATTGTTTTTTAGAAAAACGTTTTTAGAAAAGAGAGGCAGCCTTATGGTGGTAAGAAAGTGAATGAAGTCAAGACAATATATATATATATATATATATATATATATATATCTAAACTTATTTATAAATGGAACTTTGTGTGTGTGTGTATGTGTGTGTGTGTCCGTTACCTATAGACTCTGAAATGGCTGAACTGATTTTCTTGAAAATTTACACAGTTGTACTATAAGTGTCTGCGAGTGTTCTTAGCTAGGTTTTGTGTCGAGGTACCCCCGATAAATATCAAAAATCGATAATCCAAAAAATCGGGTTATAGAAGGAGTGGTCCGATTTTAATCAAATTTGATACACTCATAGACAAAGACATAAAAAACGATATTCAGAAGTTTCAAGGTTGCAGTTCTTATAATAGTGCAGAAAATCAATAACATATATAAAAGGCAAGATGTTTGTGCATGTGTCGGTTTATCTGACTGTATGTTTGTATTTTTTCAGCCCTTTTATTTTAGTTTTTGCTTCGGGTTTGGCTCTAAGTAGGTATAATTGTAGTTCTTAGTCTCAGCCATGATACCATTTACTCAGAGGACTTATTTAGCATTCAAAATTCAGTTTACAACGAAAAAAACTTATCAATACCAGGAAATCAAAATTTGACTTACATCCATTCATTTTTCTTTCAGTCTACGGTTTTGCTTTAACTGGAAACAACTATTGCTTTTTAGTCTTTCATGTCAACATTCAAAGAGTCTGAGCTCCAGGACCATGGATTAGTTTTAAAGCTTTCATTATACCCGAGCAACGCCAGGCTATAGTGCTAGTATATATATATATATATATAGTCTTGGCTTCATTGTCTATTTTGCACAGAGGTCTTTTGGCTTTGCACCTTACTGTTGTGGAGGATTTAACAATATTGTCAAACCCACCTGTGCAAGCAGAGAGATCTAAGGCTTCAATCGGATTTATTTAGATCTCTGGGTGAAGTTTTATGATAAGGACTCCCCCTCCACTTCTTTCTGAATATTACCCAAATTTTATCTAAATTTTTCCTAATTTTAATCTTTTTCCAACATATACCCATGAATAGTTGTTGGATGAAAGGCTTGCCTCGGGTTTTTCTCTTTATTTTTTAAGTGGACCTTTCGATTTTTTTTTTGTTATCCCCTCTTTCAGCTTTTTTTTTTTCAAGCGATATGATTAAAATGATTTATTTTATATTTTGTCATTTTTCCCCAGGGTCCTTCTCCTTAAGTGATATTAGCATTTTGTTGTACTAAAAAGCTTATATATATATATATATATATATATATATACACACATACAGGTAGACATGAAACTATATATAATATACACAGGTGTGTGCATGGATATATAGAGCACACCATCACTGTATCTATATATAGTTACACAAGTACACATATATATGCCTGCATATATCAATCCAAACATAAAGGCATGCAAAACTTAATGTGCACGACTAAATACAGATGAGAAACACACACACACATGCACTCAGCGTATGTTAAAACTGTTTCGTACATTTTTATGTTGCAATTTCCAAACAGTTTCCAGTTTTGTGTCAGGGCAAACGCACATCCCTGTCTTTGGCCAATGAAGTGCTTTTATTTGCATGATTCACCAATGTCTCCATTTTGTATTCTCTTGCAAAAATGTATACAGTCTCAAGATATTTAACTTGTTGATTATGTTTAGCAGCATATCAACACCTTCATGGGTCATTTAATGCCAAAATCTAAATATTTTGTACATCATTTCATACTTTCAGGTTAAAGATATGTTTTTTTTAGATATACAGTACTGTGCAAAAGTATTAGGACAAGAACTATTTTATCTTTTATGAGGCATATTGAGAGAAAATAATTTAAAATAATTTTATTTGATTTACTCAACAAATGCTTTAACAAGAAAGAAACACTTGTTACAAAATAAATTTAATATTTAGTATTGTAGCCTTTTGCTTTGATCACAGACTTCATTCTGTCAGGCATTGACATTGCAAGCTTCTTCAATGTATCTAATGGTATCTCCTGCCAAGCAGCTTGTATTTGGTCCCAAAGTGTGTCTTGAGAAGTAACATTAGATTTATCAATTCGAGACAGGGGAATAAGAAAAAAGTCAGTCACATCCAAGGATAATAGAATAATGAGTAGTTTCAAAATAACTTGTTTAATAGAAAATAGGAAAAATTAAATATAACTTCTTTTTAATACATTTCTTTTACACCTAGTTTTAAATAATCAATATTTATTAGCAATTTACTAGGCTTTTCACCCTGTATTTGAATTTCAGTGAGGTTTTTAGGAAAAACAACCCTGTTCTAATACTTTGCACACGACTAGTAGTGATTTTAAACATAAAAGATAAAATAGTTCTTGTCCTAATACTTTTACACAGTATTATATATTAAGTAACACGCCTTAGATGTTTGCACTCTTTATTTTCCAAAGTACTTTCAAGATCATCTTAGGGTGAATTTTTAAGACAAAAGTTGAAATTGATCTTGGATAAGATTGAAAGTACTTGGAAAGATAAAAAGAATGCAGAGAACATGAAGAAATTAATTTTTGACTATTAGAGGATTTTTAATAAAATAAATATTCAAAGGATGTGTGGCTGGCATCTTTTAACAGAAAAATGAAACTGCCCAGCCAGGAGGCAGAAATTCCCCAAAACAATCATCTAAATGAGTTGTTTCTGCAATAAAATCTTGCAAACTGCTTTCCAGCTTGAACAGCCATTGTTACTGTAGGTTAGTGATAATCATATTCATTTAATAATGAGTTAACAGTCATCATATATATATATGTCAGAACAATAAAAAACAATTCACTACCTACACCATTTAAAAAATACACATAATACATCTCCCAAAAAAGTTAATTTAAAGTTCCCAGTATCCCTTGTTTGTGCATATACGTAAATTCACCAATGTATCAAATTTATTCTGATGAAGTCCTAAAGGACGAAACACGTTACGCGAAAACTTTTTTCCACTTCATCATACTTTTTTCTAGATATTTTTCTTGATATTATATATCTTTATTAAATATATTCTACATAGATGTAATACACACTGCTTAAAATAAAATGTAGCATCAATAAAGAGGGTGTGCTCTCCCGAAAAAAGGTAAAAATAGAGCCTTAATTAACAGTGACTCTTTGCAGCCAAGCAGTGGTTTCCTTTAAAAAGAGAGACGCAGGTTCGATCTCTGCTTGAGAATCTATTTTCTTGATTAAGATTTCTCAAATGCGCATACCGATAGATGTAACACACACTGTTTAAAATACAAAATGGGGTGTCTATTTCAAATAAGAGTATCCACTATAATAACGTTTGAAATATGTATATATAAGTTATTGGTGGTCCAAAAACGTATAAGTGCAAGAAATAAAGTAAGTTTGATACTTACAGACATTTTCAAAGGTGGAACATAAAAAATAAGACAACGAAAATGACCGACCAATTTCAATCCCAAGCCTTATCAGGGTCAACTGGGAATTTATTTCATCTTTTTAAAATATTTAACATATGAGATGAAAGATTATGGAAAGGAGAGAAAAAAAGAAGAGGGAAGAGCAAGTACTAGATAGTAATAATGTGCAGTCCAAGTCGGCAGTCTCTCTGATTACAGAGAGACGGCCTCCTTGATCTAATGTACAATGTTTCTAATGCCTGCAAGTGAAATGCAGAGTGTTAACCAAACAAAATAGAAAATTAGGTCACACTGAAATCAGCCATACAATTTCTGCTATTAATAAAGTGTCCAGTGACTGCTGACCCGGAAGTGTTAACCAGTTGACTTGTACGCGCATCCGGTTTAAGAATTCTTAATGGTACACGTTGTTTAATTCTGCAATCTAAGCGTTGCGACGTCCTTCCTATGTGGTCGCTATCAGAACTAGAAATACACTTGTAAATAATAGATGAAATATGATGTGAAGGAAGTAAATCTTTTCGCATACATGGAAAAGCAGAATGAGTACCAAAATGAACTCGAAATATATATATATGCGCTAAAAAGTCTGCCTACTTCCACCGAACGCCCATAGCCCAGGGGTAGAGTCGCCGACCGATGCCATTTCGGTCGGGTTTCAATCCTGGGTAAAAAAGCGGAGTCTAACCGTACTGATGAGCTGTGATACGGCGAAACAGATCTGTCTGCGGATGACAATATATATATATATATATATATATATATATATATACAGATGAACGAACTGAGATAATGAACAGAGATAGAGAGATAGACATGGGCGCGTGCGAGGAAAGAAGGTGGAGTTAAGAAGTCCGTAGCCAATTTTTAAATTGTCAGTTTTAATGGATATTGTGGTTAATATTCACTAATGAACAGTAAATAAGTTAATAAGGAAGACTATCATGAAAAATATATTTTAAATGCTTTTTCCTTCGTTAGACTAAAGAATTATTGAGGTGTTTGCATGAAATGACGAAAAAGTAATTTTACTTTGATGGGCCCAAACCAATGACATAATATCTGAGGAAGTCAGATCAGAATGAGGCAATGTCATACACTGACTATAATATTTTGCTTCCTTGATTAGTTTTTTTTTTACGGCTTATCAACCCTTTTGCAGGTTATTCAAAGCCAGAAATTATTTTAGATTGTAAGAATTTTTAGGAGATACAAATCCTAATAATTAACCCATAGCTGTGGGGAGAAGAGATTGATTAATAGCTTTCCTAAGGGTTTTTTACATCAAACCCAACTGGAATCGGAACAAGGTTTTCTTTTTTCTCTCTATTCAAAGTAGTTATTATTACAGTAACCGCACATCCTAGCTTACAGTACCGGGTATTCTCAAGCGATCACTCATCTAGGTACTGATCGGGCTCGACATTGCTTAACTTCGATGATGTACAAGAGCCGGTGTTTCCAGGTATGAGGCTTCACCTTACCATGTTACAAACAACATTTCTTCAAAAACGGTTTTTGCTCTGAGTCTTGACAATTTGCTTATGTCTACGTTAAAATAGACAGTGCTACCATTAGATATGAACACAAATAGTCAGACAACCTTCTGATCCCCAAAATACAGTAGCCATCACTTTGCCTGGAAAGTGTGACGATCTTATTTAAAATCTTAGGCAACAACCACCTTCATGAAGTCAGCATTCTGAGAACAAAACTTTCAGTAGGCAATAAACTACAGGCACTACCATAGCTAAATGGCATCACAGCATTAGCAATTGTGGTTCTTCAGTCAGAAAAGAACACGGTTTTAGAGCTTTATTCTTATTCAAAGAAGCAGCTATCCCGCCATTGTGATGCCTATCACCAAGATCAGTTTATCTTTAGGACTGCCATTTATTCTACTGACAAAATCTAACTGGTCTTACATCAAATACAACGTTTCTATAAATATTTTCTTATCTCCTGTCAATGTCTGTAATTTTTTTTTTTTACTAAAAGCAGAAATTATATCCCGGTTCTTTGCTATCGACATGTGTCCAGGGAATCCGATATTTATAAAGAGGATTATGCATAAGAAATACAAAGTAACTCAAGAACTTTTTCCCTTTGAGTTTCTGAACACCTTTTTTTTCTGTAGCAAAAACACTTTGCAACTTGTAAAAGAAATAACATGTTAATCGATAATCAAGTGTTTTATATATATATATATATTAGTAGTAGTAGGAACTAACAGAATGACATTCCACAGTTCTTAGCATTTACTTTTTAACAGTGCTCGATACGTAGAAAATTATGCATATGAGTAAATAACCTTGAAAAAAGAACACCACATTCTTGATTTTGAACAATCCATAAATTTAGAATACTATATATATATTCATTTGTAAACGAGTTATTACGCGACCTAGGTTTCTACCATGTGGTGTCTTCAGGCGATTTGCAATAACTGATTTTACCGTTTTTGTTAAGAACGCTCACGTACGGTGTTTTCTTTCTTTTTTTTTTGAACGCTCACGCGACGGGGAATTTTTGGACACGCAATTTTTAAAATTACTACGTTTACGTTTTCTGTCTTGAATGTAGACTTGTGATTGTACCACCTTGTTTTAAAGGTGTTGGCTAGCCACGTGTGGAAATTGAAATCAAAATATGGAAAAGACCGAAACATAACGTGGAGTATAGTGAAAATAGCCAACCCTTAAAACAGTGACAAAATATGTAGACTGTGCCAGGAAGAAAAGTTAGAGATTATGCTATTCCCAAACAAAAATGAATTATTGAATGAAAGAACATAAATTATGACTAAGTGTAACCATACTAAAAAAATAGCTATTAGGTTCATACAGCCATGGATGAAAACGTTATCTCCTGTAATTTTAAATATTGCGCGTTCAAAAATTCTCCGTCACGTGAGCGTTCTTAAAAAAAAAAAAAAAAAAAAAAAAAAAAAAAAAAAAAAAGAAAAAGGTAAACGGTAAAATCAGTTATTGCAAATCATCTGAAGACACCACATGGTAGAAACCTTGGTCGCGAAATAACTTGTTTACAAATGTAAAATATCCAAAAGTTCTACAATTTAATTGTATTGAACACTTTTTTAATACTAATGTGCACTGGTCTAATTTTATTATGGACAAAAAGTAAGTAATTAAATTTATATATTTATATATATATATATATATATATATACGAACCTATATATAATTTGTTAGCAGTAGGTCTTTCTGATTTCGGTCGTGATTAGTGCTACTGTTTTGTTGGTACGTTTTACAATATATATATATATATATATATATTCGATGTTCAAGTCAGTTGTATGGCCATTTCTACATGAAACCCCTAAAAGAAATTTCACGCATCATCGGCAACTTCTTTTTTTGCAAAATAAACCGAGATATTTTACCGGCGGAAGTTTCTGTCTACTTTCATATTAATCCTACCCCTTTTATTTTTTCTGTGATGAATATATTTTTGGAACTTCCGCCGGTAAAATATCTCGGTTTATTTTGAAAAAAAAAAAAGTTGCCGATGATGCGTGAAATTTCTCTTAGGGATTTCATGTAGAAAGATTGGGTCTTTGGGATTTACCTTCCTGCTTTTCCTTTTTGTATTAAAGTTTTATATTTAATGAATTAGAACACTCTGGCTATTGGGCGTGTATAATGATAATGTACACGCTAAAAAGTCTGCATTCTTCTTCTACCGAGCGCCTATAGCCCAGAGGTAGAATCGCCGACTGACTCCAATTCGGTCGGGTTTCAATCCTGGGTTAAAAGCAATCGGAGTCTAACCGTACTGATGAGCTGTGATACAGCGAAACAGATCTGTTTGAGGATGACTATATATATATATATATATATATTTCAAATAAAAATGTTGAGTTTCTGAAACAATTCATAGTTTGAAAACACTTTGAAAGTTTTAAAACATTTTTAGAATTATATTCTAACATATAGTCATTGCTAACCGATATTAAAGTGTAATTTTAATATGAAAAAGGGTTTAGATTCAAACTTTGTGTGTGTGTGTGTGTCCGCACCCCCACACTCCATATTTGAATCTAAACCCTTTTTTCCGATTTCACTTTTTCCTCAAGCGACTAACCGTATTTTTATTCTTATTGCTGTTTTACCGCCAAGAAAAATTCAATGCAGAATCAAGCGGCGCCGAAAGCCACATCCTTAATCATTTGCAAAGCATGTCTTAGCTTCCAGACAAGTTCAGGCGCCTCCAGATAGGTTTTTGATATTAACGCGTCTTACATATCCTCAAGAGAAGCGAAAGAAAAACACAGACTGTGATAGTCAATCGACGCAAAAAACAAATCTCAACTTCCAAAAATCAATAAGAGAACTAGTCTTAAAAGAAAAGTATTTTTCATTAACAGTTCCTGTCAGTCTTTGACTAATAAAGAAAAAAAAAACCCACCGTATCTATAAAATATCAAGAAAGAATTAAAACTGTTTTGTTCAAATTAATCAGCAGTTTTGGAGTTAAAAAGATTTACATGTCCATACAAACAGAATAAATTCAAAATACATTATAAATTTTAGTTTATACCTTAAAACAAAAGAAACAGCTTTGAAAAAAAAAAACAAAGAAAAGAATTTTAATCATAAATTATTGAATATGTTTACGTAGATAGTTTTCTTTTCAGTAGACAACTTGAGAGAACAGAACAGAAAAATCCCATTTTTAACCCCAAATCTGTATTTCTGTGCAGCTAGACTTTGATCAGTAAATTAATCAGGAAACTTACGAATGTTTCAATTATATCATTTCCTTGTATAAGAATACAAGGAAATATAATTAAATCATACTGTAGCTGTTGATAGTCACAAGACATTCAAGTTAACAGCTAAGACTATTTTAAGACAATAATAATCATATATATTTCCGCATATGAGATGACCTTCAGATAAGACGAGTTAAAAAGCTTTTCATGAATTATCCTATATAACTACTATAAGAACAAAACCGATTATATATTATGTTTTGTCCTACTCACCTCCACGAAAAAGGAAATGACCTCAAGAAAAATGGGGATGAAGAGGATGGGCTTCTCTCTCTCTCTCTCTATATATATATATATATATATATATATATATTGTAGTGGTTGTTTCAATGGTTTATAAATTCATAGTATCACGACACGAAAATTTTCGCGTTACGAAGCTGCTACGTGCGCTTCTCATCGGGTGATAAGTTGAAATGAAAATTAAATGGTGAAAACAGTTTATTTATGGGGATATGATATTTAAGTGAATGTTGGGTGGGAGTTTAGTCTGATTTCGTCGGCCGTATTGTAGCCTTAGAGATAAGAGATATAGCCTTGGGTTAGGGGGAGGTAGATATTTATTTTCCATTTGTACACGAGTTATTACGCGACCCAGGTTTCTACCATGCATGGTGTAAAGTTCTACAATAATTGTATTGGACACTTTAGTACAAATGCGCACTGGTCTAATTTTATTATGACCAAAAATGAGGTAATTAAACAATATATATAGTGGTGGAATCGCACAGGTTCGCGCGAACCGATTCTTTATGAAAGCTTAGCGAATCGGTTGTTGGATTATCCGAAAATAATCTCGTATATAAATAGCCGATGGTCTAGGTAAAATGTTAATTATGCTACGCTCATGCACGCCTCATAAAACTAGTAAAAATACGTTGCCCTATCATTTTGAAGTTAAAATGTGGCAGTCTTTAGGCCTGCATTGATTCAGTTCAAATAGGTGGGGGATACCAGGATCAAGCAAGTACAAAAATTTAAATACCTAGGAAATGTTCTAATAGGAGATGGAAAGTACGACACAGAGATCCGAAGGCGAATTAGCATGGCAAAGGACGCGTTCCAGAAGCTGAGTAAAATACTAACATACAGGAAAATTTCACTAGAAACAAAGAAAAAAGTGCTGGATTGCTATGTGTTGTCAGTTCTTCAATACGGCAGTGAATGCTGGACAATATCATCGAAAATGAGGACAAAACTGAAAGCAGCGGAAATGTGGTTCTACAGAAGGATGCTGCGGATATCGTGGACTGAGCATGCATGCAACGATGAGGTGTTGGAAAGAATGGCAACAAAAAGAAAATTAATACTGAGCATCAGGAAGAGACAACTGAAGTTCCTGGGACAGGCAATGAGGAAGGAGAGCTTGGAGAACCTGATACTGACTGGCCAGATAGAAGGAAAGAGACAGAGAAAGGCAGTGGATAACATATTTGCAAGGCCTGATCAGGTGGATGACGGCACTGGGGTTGCCAGGAGTAACAGGAGCAAACATACTAAGAGCCACAAAATTATCAGACTTCTGAGCAAAAATATGATGAGAACAGAACAGTCAGTAAATATCTTAATAAATAAATGTTTTCTAATAAATTATCAAAATGATTTATTTCATTTTGCTACTAAAAACTGATTTGTGTTTATTCTTAGATTGAAAAGAAAATAAGCAGACTAGATTCCTGAAGATTACTTGCCTTTATGGAACCGGTTCCTGGAAATACAGGATTCCATTAATATATAACATAAGTATGTTATAACATCACTACAAAGTAGCTATTTTGTTTCAACACTTCTTGTGTCTTGTCAAGTGATGATGTTGATTGTGAGATGAAGAGTTTTCAAAGGTTCAAAACTAACCAAACCCCACTCAATATTGGAGACATTGTTATATAGTCTGTGATGACCAATCAAAATACAAATAAATGCTAATTTGTAAAACATGACAACAAACCCTTAAAAAAATTTATTGTTGCATTAATGTTAGTGTTTGATTAAAATAGAGACCAGTATTACTGAGTAATTGACTATTAATTTCATTTTAAAATAACAATTAAAATCCATTTTAAAAATTTACGATGAATTAATGTTAAAAATTACAAATTTAACTAAGCAGCGTGTTTAAAGTGTTATAAAGTTATTCTAATTTGAAACGAGTAAGAGAGATAGACACATAAATACATACATACACATATACGCAGTATGTGTTCATCTATATAGCTGAATATATATATATATATATATATATATATATATAGAGAGAGAGAGAGAGAGAGAGATTTGAATGTAAATCATCTGCACAACCGACAGTAACATTGCCTGATGATGAGAATCTGTCTCGAAACATAGAAATTTCCGTGCCGCAATGTACAATTAATTCATAAATATATAATTATATTAAGCTCTATAATACTCATTATATTGAGCACTGTTCATAATAAAATAAATGCCAGAGCACTCAAAATAAAAATAAAAACCTTGAGTCCTCTTCACCTGGAATTTATATATACATATATATATATATATATATATATTTTATATATCATCCGCAGACAGATCCGTTTCGCTGTATCACAGCGAATCAGTACGGTTAGACTCCGATTGCTTTTTAACCCAGGATTGAAATCCGACCGAATTGGCGTCAGTCGGCGATTCTACCTCTGGGCTATGGGCGTTCGGTAGAAGAGGGCAGACTTTTTAGCCCATATATTATTATTATTATATGCGGCCAATAGCTAGTGTGCTCTAATTCATTTTATTGAATGAGCGATGCGTATATATATATATATATATATATATATATATATATATACGAACATATTCTGCTTACATTTAGTTGTAAACATTTCTCGCACATTCTCTGGTCTTTGTAAATGTGCACAATGACATTTTAAGTAAATACATGCATTTATGCAGCTCCCCCCCACTTCATGTGACCAGTAAGACTTTTTTAATAACCCTTCAGCACTTTGACGATCACAATATTCTTTGCTTAACTTCTTAGAAAAGACAGTAAAATTTATCCTGTTGCCGTCACCACAATTTTCCATCCAACTTTGTCATTCGTATAGACAAGCTTCCAATAAAGATTCAATAGGTCAGTCAATACTACTATTTAATCCATGGACAGGAGGAGAAGAGATGGATTTCAGGTCTTTAACTCAAGCACATTTATGCGAAAATGAACGCAACTGAAAAGAACTTGAACTCGTTTCTCTTGATTCTAATTTTCGAGCCAGTAATTTATTACAAGCAGCACGCCCATTAGGATCATTTAGGTACTCATCTCACGGTTCATTGCGGAGAGAGGGAGAAAATCTTGGCTTCGCTAATTGTCCTTGTGTCAGACAAAGCAATGTCGATATAGACACGAACGCATTACATAAAGAAACACTCCTTTCTCTATTTTTATTGTCTATTTGCTATCAGTCTCCACATCCTCACCGACATTGAACCTTACTGCAGTGTACGTCAATGCTGAAGGAAATAATTTTCTCAACCATCGATCTTTGCCAACTCTTGTTCAACAAATCCAAACTTTATTTGGCCTCCAGTGATAACTTCAGATTTTCATTAGCCTACTGTTTTGCTTTCTTTACAACAAACTGAAAATCTTCCGCAACCCACGACGAACAATAACAGAAACTGCTAGGCGGTTTCCGGAGTTTGATATCGGTCGTCTGGAGAAAAAAAAAAGAATTGAATTTTTTGCTTTCGCATTTTGGATAATAATTACGAGTTGAACCTGTGAGGATTCCTCAAGTATTTTTCAATCATTACTACTGATCTTTTTTTATTCTTTGCCTGTATCTTCTACCTTTTCCCTTATAATCTTTGATACCCGCTCATGCTTTTACGGGGGGGGGGGGTCATTCAATAAATAAGGTGAATTTTTCGGTATAAGGACTTCTAAGAGTGGATGAAGATAGAAGCTCACTTTTTTTTTTTTTCAACGTAGTCTCCCAGCAGTGTCACACTTTTCCCATCTGTGCACAAGCTTCCGTGTTTCCTCAGCGTAAAAATCTTTGAATTGATGTCTCAACCAATCGCTCATAGCCCTTTTGATTTCATCGTCACCTTCAAACTTCGTGCCTCTCGTGAACGCTTTCAAGGTACCAAACAGGTGAAAGTCTGAAGGGGCAAGGCCTGAGCTGTAAGGAGGAGAGACACTGTTGGGACAACTCGACCATTTTCTGTTTGTGCTCTGCAGTAAGCATCTTTGGCACCCACCGGCAGCTGATCTTCGAGTAGGCAAGGTCATCAGGGACAATTTTGTGTGCTGTCCCAACAGATAGGCTCAAAGTCCGTGCAATGTCATCCACTGTCACCCTTCTGTCAGACTGAATGAGATCATTAACTGATTCGACCACCTCAGGAGACCACACTTCTGTAGGTCTCCCAGGCCTGTTTTCATCCTCAACACTCCTCCGCCCTTCTTTAAATAATTTAGCCCACTTGTAGACATTTTTTTGCTGAAACATGTGGCACCATACACAGCTGACATTCTCCTATAAATTTCAACTGGTTTGCACCCTTCAGCAACCAAAAACTTGATAACTGACCTCTGTTCAATCCTGGAGCATGCTTCTTGGTCGGCCATCTTTGTTAATCTTCAAAACTCTCAAATTTTTTTTCAATCTGCAAAAAAATTTAAATCCCTTTGAAAAAGAAGTAAATGAAAAGAAAAAAGTAAGCTTCTATCTGTATTAGAAGTCCTTATACGAATAAATTCACCTTATTTATTGAATGACCCTTGTATCTGACAGGTTTTTAAATGAATACGGAAGGCACAAACGTTTTTTTATTGCAAATTTGTTCTATCAGAATTTTTACGCATTTCCATCCTTAGCTATCTTTCAAAGTTTCATTCATTGTCACTATATTCGTCCAAGAAAACTGCCTGCCTGTCTACCTACGGACAAAAAGCCCCCCTCACTCTCGCCTCTATAGCACCTGCGAAAAAACTTCTCTCCATCTCTCTCTCCGGCCAAGAACCCTCCCCCCTCTTTCTTGCGCCTCTATTGCCCTCTCATATATATATATATATATATATATATATAACGTTATTGTTTCTCTTTTCATCTGATTTTTTTTCTGTATGCCTTTTCTTCTCTCTTTCCTTTCTTCCCTGAGACTCAACTTCATGCTTTTTATTCCCCTTGATTTTCAATATTCCTTCTTGGAATATAAAGTTGAAGGTTTCCTGATCAGGAAGCGAAACTGAATGAAGAGCCAGCGATAGGACAGGTACTACACTATGATCCCAGATAGAAAAGCGGACAGGAAACAGCAACAAATAACGCCTTCGAGAACAAGATAAACATGAATATCAACATTAAAAATAAAGCAATAGGCCCGCTTAAAAACGGAAGTCCAAGTATTCAAAAATAAAGTGTTAGACTAATATTTTCATCACTGTTAAGACGAACATTTTAACGAAAACATGGAGAGAAAAAACAGACACAATTCGAAGTTTGAATATTTAATAAAATAAATAATAAAATGGCGGCATCCGAAAAGTACAGAAAAAAACCCCAGAAAACTCACGGACTGTGATGTAAAGATCATCAGAAAACACTCAAGAATGCTTTAAGAACAGTAATTAACACATTGACTGCATCAGTTTTGTTCTGGTTTGTCATAACGTTTCTGAAATTGTTTCCTCCAATCTTCAATGTTAGTAAAAGGTAAACCACTCCAACAACACGTATCTCATGTTCGCTACAGCAGACGCACTATTAATTAATCCATAAATTTATAAATATATGGCACAAGGCCAAAAAAAGGGGTGTTGGAAAAAGATGGTCTTCATCTGTTTTATAATTAAATGGTCCTGGGTATGACAATAAACTGCATCTAGCAGCAAGGCTTCTGATTGAGAGGTTGTGATGAGCATGGAACCACCTTTTAATTCTTATGACATCGACCATAATATTTCAGAACCTCCATTAATTTCTAACTAGTTACCATATGTACAATTTTTGTCTGTTTGGGGAGGGAAATAAAACAATTTAAAAATCCCAAATATTTACAATATGATATAAAGTATTTCCCCAAAATAATATAGAATAGTGTTAATAATAAAAAATCCATTCCTAATGAGTTAACGGAACAAAATCAATGCTAGAATTTAATAATATAAAGCACTCATTCGTCCAACTTCTCATTCACTCACACACTCTCTCACACACACACACACACACGAAGAAAAATTCACACCTGAAATACGAAAGCACCCCATATCCACCAGTGAACTAATATCTATAATCCCCTATAAAAGTGTGGGGAGGATTAAATAAAAAATAGCCAATAAGATTACATTCTCCTTCCAAATTTTTACTTCGCTAGCAAAAAAAAAAATAAAAAAATACCGGCCCTGGGCATGACGGTAAACTGCATCCCGCAGCAAAGCCTCTGATTGGGAGGTTGTGAGGAGCATCGAACCACCTCTTAATTGCTGTTGTTCCCAGGTCCACCCTGACCCGGAGTGGTAGCACCTGTTAGATTCCCAGCTATGGGCAAATAATTATTCCCAAAACTTGGGTCAAAACACTATGACAGTATAAAAAATACAATTTTATAGAAACATATAGATAAAAATAAACTTTTATAGAAAATATACGTTTTTGAAGAAAAAATTATTACTATAACACATTTTTGAAGGAAAAAAATATTCTCAGCAAAACATTTTTGAATACAAAACGAGAAGACATTTTCAGTTTTCTAAAATAAAAACAAAAAATTTTCATTAAAATCTGACTAAATCAATTTTCTCACTATAACCGAACATTAAAAAAATACCTTAAAACCCCACCTTTTTGGCATTAAATAACCCACAGAGGTGTTGATATGCCGTTAAACAAAACTCAAATAAAAAAAAGTGGGTAAACTAGTCTAAATCTGGGCTGAGGTAACAATGTTCAATACAGCAGGGGCAAGGTCCTAATGCCTAACCGGCATCAAAATTTCACTCGGCACAAACGCAAGACCCAACCACCTCTTGCCAAATTCCGATATGGGGAGTCGCCGCTTTTCTGTCCTAATCTTAACTTTAAGTTGATGCTTAAAGAACAAGATCATTTGGGAAGGTATGAACGTCTCGTCCTCATAGAATTCCTTCTGACGTGTCCTCGATAGCACGATTCTCATAACGGCTAGCGAGCATAAGAACAGCCTTCGTCAATAGCGGTACCACATTGTTACAGACAGAACTGGCCTTGAGGAAGAAAATCTTTCCGTGAAGCCTGCGAACCATGATATCTTCAACAAACTTGACTACAACTCTGAACAGAAAGAAGGCGTGATCCAAGTTCTTCACCTTTATCATAGTGAACGTAGTCTGGAGATCTACCCAAGCCCACTGAACAAAGTCTTTTGCCGACCCATTGTTATATTTTTTTTAATCATTTCACCCCGAGCAAGGCGGAAATGCCACTGATGTGTGGAGGGCTACATAAGTGTAAAAAGATTAATTAGAAGAGAGTGAAGAGGAATACGAAGCAGTTAGAAAGGAGCAATAGAAAGATGAGAATGCAGGTGTGATGACAGTTTCAAGGTGGAGAGGAAGGAAAGGATATACAGGGTGATGTAGAAAGAACTAGAGTCAAGTGGTTAAGAGATGAGTATTGACATTCCATTTAAATTCCTGGAGGTTGTCGGGAAAGCAAGAATATGGAAGCGAGTTCCACAGGTAGGAAGTGTGAGAAAAGAAGCTGCAGGAGTAGAATTGTCGTCTGCATTTGGTTGATCTATCTGTGAATGGATGGGGGCCCGGTTGGCAGTCTGGTTGCACGGATAAACACCTGTTGAGTAGGCACAAGTGACTTAAGTTCGTCCGAGCAGAAGCCATGAAAATATTTATAGATACTCTTTGAGAATATATCCTGCATACACCTGGAAACCTATAGCGAAGAAAACGGCGACTTACCTCGTCAAACCAAGCGACAGCACGTCGCGTTAATACTACGACGTAAAATGCGGCGAAAAAGAAAATTACATAGCCAAAACAAGTCCGCCGCAGGAGTCGCTATGGGAGTGTATGCAAATCTTTGGCGTCCTCTCTGTGTTGTCGGCCAATGGAAAAAATTGATCGGCCGATAAAAGCAGTCGTTCTCGAAGCGAAGAGGAGGTTTAACTGGTTAGGTGGATAGCAGTTGGCGAGTTGAATTGTCAGCATTTTCTTTTTCTGGCCCGACATTCGAGCAATTTGCGAGAGAATATTTCCTACAAAACCAAAATGTTTATCTTCACAGGCAACATGGATATATAAAAATGTACAATTACACTTTTATTCTTTTTCTTCAGTGACGGTGGTATGGAGTAAGTGCTTGGTCGGAAAGTTAGCGCACACACGCATAAAAGGGCAGTCGACGAGCTGCGTTTGTCTTCCCTTCTTTCCTGTCTCTGATCTGGCTGAACGCAACTGTTTCTCTGATCTATTAAACATTTCCCAGCCTGCATTTTATTTATATTTCGAGTGTTATTTCCTTGACTTCGACCTCTGTTCGTCAGCCTGCACCTAGATTTTCACACTCACTGACATTTCAAAACAATATTTTCTTTCAAATCTTGCCGGCCTTGCAGTGTTTAATGCGAATACTCTTCTGGGTGAAATTTTACACCGCAGCAAAAGAATATACAACACCATAGTTGAGCGATGCCTCATCCTTAGTGAAGCATTTCAACCTGTCGCCCAAGGCATCAGATTATCCTGAGCGGATCCCCTAAAAGATAATATAATTCCTTACGGGTCAATGGAGAAGCCATCCGCCGCTCGTAGGAGGTGTTTTAAAGCAATCCAACATTATGATAGAAGCAGCACTCGCTTCAGAGTAAACGCGGGACTCTTCCTTGCACGGGTACACACTTCTCAGGGATGAGAAGTTCTGATGGGCGGCTTCCTTCTAAAATGTCATCATCCGATTGCAGACACATTTGGTCCAGGAATATTATGCGATAAGTATGTTGAATCTAAAAGCGCAGGGAGTTGGTAAAGTGGAACCAGATAGAGTAGGGGGCATACCCTTCCGCCCCCCTTTAAGGAAAGATTCATCCGGGACCATAGGCGATACTCTTTCGCCCTTCCCTTTAAGGAAAGATTCCACCGAGACTATAGGCGAACTGAAGCCTCGGTCTTCTCCCACACCTCCGACCAATTCATTTCTAAGAGGAGATCAGGAGTAAACCAGATTCAGAGTATCTTGACTGGTCAGTCCTTTCACTGGAAGGGCCCGGAAAGCGAAACTCCCTTCTACACACCAACCGTATGCCAACAGTCTTATCGCGGTTGATCTTGGCCCCTGTCACCGTCTATTACTCTCTGATTTCTTTGCTGACTTCGTCAACCTCGGTTCTAACCCAACACAAAAGACTAATATGCTGTTACCCTAAGCAGAGTACCAAACCGACTGTGGTGGTAGCACCTGGTAGTGAAATTCGGCGAAGGACCGGCTCCAACGTAAAAACTTACAGCAAAGGTGAAAGCGGACAACTTTGACGAATGGAGCGAGACAATACGAAAAGCTTCGATCAAAGCCCATTCACTTTCACCAGCGCAACGGAAGTTGCTTACAGAATTCAGATCCAGGTGCAACCAGTGGCTGAAAAGACAGCCCACAGAAATCGATAGTCAACCCTATCGAACGCCCTGTACTGATCTAAATTGCTCGGCGCGGCCTCATTTTCAACATGCTCGATGATCAAGCGGACCATATGAAGGTTGTTCTAAATAGTCCTAGTTGTAGTAACTTGATTGTACCCCTGGTGAAGCATTGAGGTATAGACCCCTGTTACATCCAATTGTTGAAAATCAGTTCCAGCAAAGGAGCGAGGATGGGCGACTGTCTCAAGTGCAGTTCGTAAGATAGACTAAATCTAAATCCATCTAAATCCGGAGATTTATCCCGGTCAGTCGATTAAGTGCCATACGTGATACACGCTTTGGACGATCATGTCTCTTTCGAGACATGACTGACTAGACAGAAGATTATCCCGCAGTAGGTTGCCATTGCTTTCTGCGGTAGACCGGTTGCCGACCAAGGCTACAGAACCCAATCTGCCCTATTATTTAACCCATAACTGGAGAGAAGAGATGGATTAATATCTTTCCCAAGAGTTTTTGTGCGTAAGTGAATGCAATGGATTCAACTGGAATTCGAACTTAGCTCCCCGATTTGTCGTTCCGAGTCGATATCCACTGCGCCACAACGCACATCCGGTCAACCAGTTCTAACACTTCCCAGATTTCAGACTCTGTAATAGGACACTCGAACCCAGCCGCTTCAGCCGCATAGAGACAGAGAAACTCGGCCAGAAAGGCGTCGAACTAAGCAGTTCACTGACCAAGGCACCCTGGTGAACAACTCCTGAACGGAGTCACGCAAAGCCTCACATATATCCGCGTTTGTAGTCACTGTCCAATTATCCGTCAATATGACACATTCGACATGTCATTGAGACATAACTTCCTCCGCATGCAATTTCCTCAACTGTCGTTTGCGCTGCTAATCTATTTCTATTTCAATTTATCTCACCACCGATTCCCAACCACAGCCCCCGTCAATTCCCGCTGGTCCTGAAAATCTCGCTTACCAAATAATGCGTTCAATTTCTAGTAACCAGCCATCCTAACCTTAGGCTTATTCAAGTTTACCCGAACCAGACGAGTCTATAATCCGAGTAAACTAGGTAGTGAAAACTTGGGCACTCAAAAAACCCTCCGTTGACTCTCTTAACTAGGACTCAGTTGAGGTAGCTGGAACGCACCACCGTAGCCAAGCCGTAAGCCCAATTCATCCAAGTCCATACCACATCTCGTTTGATACTTATCGACAAGATCAAACTTGCCAATAAAGTACCGAAATGGTTTCACATCCAAGTGGTTAGTATCCGAATCAATTCCCAGCTAAAGAGACGTCGTCAGAAATGGCTCGATCCACCGAAACAAGCAAGGCCACTCAACATGGTCATTGGGCGCATAAACCTCAATGAAACAAAGGGCTTATATTATTTATGGTAACACAAAGCACACAAATCCTGTCCGTTGGATCTGCAAAGACATGAGTACAGGCCGCATCAAAAGACTAGCTCCCCAAAACATGATGAATAAACAGAAAACCCCTGAGAATGTCCTCACGATTATGAGATGAAAACCGGGTCTCCTGCACACAACATACATTCACTCCGAGACTCTGAAGATCGCGAGTGAACCTCGCCCCGCGAGACTCCGACCTCAGGCATTCACGCTAGCCAATCAAACCGATTCGGGTTGCTCTTCTGCATTGAACATGATCAGAGAGACGAGTGCCCATCTTCATTTTGATAATTATCAAGAGACAGACCTGCCAATGTCCCAGGGGATTCCCCTGGGACATTGGCGGTAAAAGAGGAGGGGGCAAACAAAAAGGTGAGAGCATTCCTGAACAAAACTGATTCTTTATATTTCTTCCTTAATGCATGCCAAAGGCTAGATATTCCGAAATATGGGAAAACTATCCTTAGCTTCTGTTAGCATTTCCTATACTATTCTTGAACCCTGACCAGATCTAAAAACTGTTAATATTTTTTTCACCTTGGGAAATCTTGGGATGTTTTCAACATTTTTCCCCATTCAATTACTTGAAAAGAATTTTAACCTTTTACTTAATTTCTTTTTTTTCTTTGCTATGCTCATAGCTCTTTCCACCTGATGTACAGTCACTTTACTCTCGACCTCCCCGTGGCAAAAATCGGTTTGGCTCTAATTTTGATCTCCGATATTTCCGCTTTCATGGACGGGCTTCTTTTCTTAATGAAAAATTTATGGGAGAATGAGAGTAGAATGGATTGGGAGTGGAGACAGGGGTACTTTTAAAAAAGGGTTTAGTTTTATGATTTTTTTAGGGTGTTCAACTTGGAAGGGGTAGGGGGTCAATATTTTTGTACATCACTTGCTGTACTTGCATATGACGCCGTGATGTCACCCTTAGTGATGGAGAAGAAGTTGGACTGTGGGTATATTTAGCCCTGGGGGCTTCAGGGAACTGAGCTCCCGCTGTTTGACTCTTCCCTTTATCCGTACCAAAGACCCGCCACTTTCATTCTTTTTTCACTTTAATCGTACTTGTTGAAGGCGTTGGCTTTGGGGTGAGTGTGGGCTTATCTCTAACTGGAAGTTTTAACTTTCGGGTCTGTACCACTGTTGGGCCGACTACAGGCGTCGTGGAACTGTCAGTATCGGCCAGAGGGTTTTTTAGCCGCCTGTGGCCGGAAGTCCAGAACCCTTTTTTCTGGACAGGAAGAGGCGATGGGACAAGTCTCAGAACACTTCAAACAGGCAGGTTTTCCGATCACAATAGTCGAAATAGCTGAGGATGGAAACGAAGGCCAACTAATAAAGCATTTCAAACTTCCATTCCTCGTTCAAATTGTCAGATATGGCATCTTGTATCTGACCAAACTGTCTAAAAAAAAAAAAAAAAGGTCAGCTAGGTACTTTCCTACAACTTAGAGAATAAACCACATAAACTACCACAGGGGTCATTCGCTGACCCTCATATTCTGTTCTGAGTATCACACCGAGCAAATTGCAGGCAATTTTCGGCTGTGTGCAGC
Source organism: Ascarosepion bandense (assembly GCA_037127315.1). NCBI lineage: Eukaryota > Metazoa > Mollusca > Cephalopoda > Sepiida > Sepiidae > Ascarosepion > Ascarosepion bandense. The sequence continues at coordinate 1,939,974 of JBBBDQ010001749.1, read as the reverse complement.
AGTATGTCCCACAAAAAAATCTCAGTCCCCTTTTATGACTCATTTTGGGTTTGACCACGACGGACATCAATGATCAAATCATTGTCTTTCGTAGAACGACACATTTTTGCATAACCGTTTGTCGACTACGAAGAACGACACCGTTCTCTTTTCGACCTTCTGAAGTTCTTTGGGGTTCTTTAACACGCCATCTTTCAAAAGATATTGATAGCTTTTGGCACTAAGAACTCCGAGAGATTAATTATACAACATGTACGGAAGGGGGAGACGGACATTTGTCAGCCATCTTGACTAAGCGGGAAAACTGTATTTTCTTTTGAAGATAACTGAAAAAGTGTGAAGGGGGGGGGGTGAATACACGAAAACAAGACAGGAAAAGCTTAAGATTTTTTTTTTTAATCATCTCACCCCAAGCAAGGCATTCCACTGCCACTATTGCGCATGGGGCTACATAGGGGAAGGTAAAGAGAAGGAGTGGATAGACATAGGGAATGTCAGGAGAAAGGTGACAGATGAGTAAGGATAGCGAGGATGAGGGTCGGGCAGATGGGAAGAGTGCTTGATAGAATGGGAGCAGGTTAGTAAGATGCGACAAAATATTCGCCAATAACAGAGAAGGGGAGAAAATTAATATTAAATAACGACCGAAGACCTAGAAGAAAATACTGACAAGAATTAAAAAAAAAAAAAAAAAAAAGTAAACTGTTAAACAAAAAAAAAGAAGTGTTTCTGATAAAAATTCCTTTTTTCTCAGTTGATCAATTAAACTAAAAGGGTAAATTAAATTAAAAAAATAAAACAAATAACAGTCAATAGTAAGGCTTAACGACATAAAAATAAATAAATATGGCCTCCAAAGCCAACTGGAAACTGAAAAAAAGACAAAGAAAAATAAAAAATTAAACAAAAGTTCGACGTCTAAAAATAGAATCCTATGAAAAATAAATTCAAATATTTTTCACGGTGACGGTAATGTAAATCGTCAACTTGTCTTTAAATTCAAAAACAATAATAATAACAACAACAGCAGTAGGTTTGTTTTTTGGTTTTTTGTTAGCAGCGTTAAGCACTTTTTATAGATTAACTGACAGTTCAAATTTGTAGAAGTTAAAAGAGACTCTCGCAAAAGTCTATCCGACTTCGAGATCTATCTTTTTTAAATATACGGCTTGTAAAGCCGCCATTTTTTTAGGGAATATTTTACACACGAGACACGTCCGAATTCGTTTTCGGCAATGAGGTAAGCCATTTTCTCTAGTGTTACACAGTCAACCACGAGATAACTGGTGGTTAGAAAATTTTTTTATCATGGTGCCTACTGCGAGTTATCTTGTGCTTGACATTTTCTGATTCATTTTCAACTATAGACGCCAACAACGATTTTATTCACAGTGAGGCTTTTAGTGTGATGTTACGACTTCAACTGAAGCTTATAAATGAATTCGAATCAAATTTGTATTGCTGACGTTGACTATTGCGAAGTTAGAGTTTGAAGTCAGATTGTATAAGTGACCTCTGGAGGTCAACGTTTTAATAGATGAATTTCTTAAATACCAAATATTATTATTAACGAGTATTAATAAATCTGATTCATGACAGAAGTCTGAATAATACGCGCCTCCGAATAGAAATGATAAACGGTTACGTATTTCACCGATATGAAATAGGAATCAACCGACCAAAAGTTGAATCGCATTGGAGTAGATAGACTAAACTATCGCCCGGTTCACACTCCACCCACGTCTATTGTGCAGGTGTAGAGGCTCATCCCTTGTTCCCTGTTCAGGATGTGGTTTCCGGCTTTCTCTTTTCCAATCTTTTCACTTTTCTTTTTTTTTCTTTTTCATTTTTTTTTCTCAATTGGAGTAGATAGACTAAACTATCGCCCGGTTCACACTCCACCCACGTCTATTGAACAGATGAAGAGGCTCATCCTTTATTTCCTGTTTAGGATGCAGTTTCCGGTTTTCTCTTTTCCAAGCTCTTCAATCTTATGTAGCCCCCTGCACATCAGTGGCGTTACCGCCTTGCTCGGGGATGATATGATTTAAAAAAAAAAAAAAAAAAAAAAAAAAAAAGAAGAAGAAGTCCCAGAAAGAGTGCGAATTCGAGGTTACATTATGTAACATAATCCAGAGGTTATGTTACATTTTCGATTCGCACTAACTGTCGCTACAGTAATTTGCGATAAAAAATAATCTTAAATACTGAAAGAAAACAAAATAGCCAAAAGTGAACGTGTACCATCATATGATTAAAATGATTATACAGCAAATGGCTCGGCATTATTTTACACGAACCCATCGGAGTGAGGGTGATAACTAACGCGCATCTAGCAGAAGAAATAACCAACTTCATCAATCACTACGCCAGAATACATTCAGCGGAGGCTAAAAATTTGGCCTTAAACGTCTTCAACGACAAAGACCTAGTTACCTCCCTTGAACTTTACCCACCAAAAGTACTGATGACGCTGAACTTTAAAATAACCAACTTATTCAACACTATTTACATTGTTCGGACTGTTGTCATTTTTATTGCATATTCACGACGTTTCGACCGTTATACGCTCCGACTGGCATTTTGAGCCGAACTCTTTATTCCACTGGGTAGTGTGTCCTCGTTCTACGAGTCATGCCACATGAATACAATATGGAAGCCAGAAAATACGGAGTGTCAGAGAAAACCAATCACGAACACCAAGATTGTAATATAAGCTTTGCTTTAAAAAAAATGGTTACTGAGACATTAGCCCTTTAAAATTCATACAATGAGGAACACATGGCCCAGTGGTTAAAAGCATTGGTTGGATCGAGTGACTTAACCCAAAGGGTTGTGAGTTCAATACCTGGCGAGGCTAGTGGCAAGCAAAAACTTAGTTTTCTCCATTAAACTCATGTCTCTAACACATCTGAAACGGCTAACGGGACGAGAACAATCGACCCCAGTGATCGAAATAAATGGTTAGGTTGAAAATTCCAGACACATGAAGAAAGTCAGAGTGTACAAACGTCGTGAATATAACAATAAGGATGAGGACAACCGTCCGAACAATGAAAATACTTAATTTCCGAAGTATTAAAAAAAATATTCAACATTTTTTTGACATGTTTCAAATGTAAATTAAACACAGATATTTGACGTCTTCATTACAACGATAAAAAATTAATTGCCAACAAATGAAAACAATTTTCTAAAAAGTAAAAAATATTCTTTCTTCATAGGCAAACACCCTTGAGAAACTCAAGATGAAAATCCTTCATTCTACTGGGAGGGGAGAGGCAAAATACTTAGTGTAAAAAATAAAAGAAAAATTACATCCACAATTATCAGACATACACAAAAAATTTTAAATACGCACACAAATATGCATACGAACAGTGCCGTGTCCAAAAAAATAACTAAAATTTAATTATAGTGCCAAAAATAATTATAAAAATATTGTAAAAATTACAATTATTAGTAGGTCACTCTTTCTAAACCAGGTCCTGGGTATGACGATAAACTGCATCCGGCAGCAAGGCCTCTGATTGCGAGGTTGTGAGGCGTATGGAACCATCTCTTAATTGTTGTTGTTCCCAGGTCCACCCTGACCCGGGGTGGTAACACCTGTTAGGATCCCAGCTATGGGCAAATAGTTAACCCCCGAACTGGGGTCAAAATACTATGAAAGTAAAAAAATACACTTTTATAGAAAAATATACATTTTTGAAGGACAAATATTACCAACAATACATTTTTAAACGAAAAAATTATTACCATAACACATTTTTGAAAGAAAAAAAAACTGTCATAATACATTTTTGAGGGAAAAATAAATTATTACCAGCAATACGTTTTTAGGTCTACGGCTATATCGTGTTGAATACACCGGTTCCTGTCCGATCACCGAAGTTAAGCAACATCGAGCCTGGGCAGTACTTAAATGGGTGACCATTTGAGAATACCCGGTGCTGTAAACGTAAGGACCAAGAATGGTCCACCGGTCCTCCAGGTTTGGGGGTAGGGTTAACAACTCTGCCTCGTAAACAACAGTTTGTTACAGCAACAAAAAGTTGCTGCCCTATGCACCATCTGGGTGTGATGGATAAAAAAAAACAAAACTAGAAGACATCAGTTTTCTAAAATAAAATACAGTATAATCCGGATATAAGAGAGTAGTCGGATAAGAGTTCTCTTATATCAGGGTTTGGTCTATTTTGTTTAGGTAAGTATGGGAACACTTCATGTAACGTTTTTTACGTACAGAATACTAGTTTATTTAACAGTTAGAGACATACAAAACACAAAAGCACAGACAAAAATACATTTTCAATCAGTTTTCACAAATAATTCAGTCAAAAATTACTTTTTCCTAAAACAGTCACTCATTTTTAATTGTACAGAAATCTCTTTGCTAACATCATGAACACTTTCATACAGTCCGTAAATCATTTTCAATGCACCATCAGGATTACTGCTTTTTGCTTCAAAGTAGGCTGTCATAGGTTTGTAGCAGCCACAGATCTATTTCCTTTAGCGAATCAATGCCCCCGACGGGAGATTCGGTCACTCACTGGCCAATCAACGGGCGGAGCGCATTGATTCCTCTCTAGAACTATTTTTCCTAGTCCTGTTTGTAGAACGGAGTAACGGACGTCTCTCCTAACACATCGTTGCCACTGCTTCACCAGGGACACTTGCATGCTATCACCTGCTAGCTCCACCAGGGACACTTGCATGCTATCTCCTGCTAGCTCCACCAGGGACACTTGCATGCTATCTCCTGCTAGCTCCACCAGGGACACTTGCATGCTATCTCCTGCTAGCTCCACCAGGGACACTTGCATGCTATCTCCTGCTAGCTCCACCAGGGACACTTGCATGCTATCTCCTGCTAGCTCCACCAGGGACACTTGCATGCTATCTCCTGCTAGCTCCACCAGGGACACTTGCATGCTATCTCCTGCTAGCTCCACCAGGGACACTTGCATGCTATCTCCTGCTAGCTCCACCAGGGACACTTGCATGCTATCTCCTGCTAGCTCCACCAGGGACACTTGCATGCTATCTCCTGCTAGCTCCACCAGGGACACTTGCATGCTATCACCTGCTAGCTCCACCAGGGACACTTGCATGCTATCACCTGCTAGCTCCACCAGGGACACTTGCATGCTATCACCTGCTAGCTCCACCAGGGACACTTGCATGCTATCACCTGCTAGCTCCACCAGGGACACTTGCATGCTATCACCTGCTAGCTCCACCAGGGACACTTGCATGCTATCACCTGCTAGCTCCACCAGGGACACTTGCATGCTATCACCTGCTAGCTCCACCAGGGACACTTGCATGCTATCACCTGCTAGCTCCACCAGGGACACTTGCATGCTATCTCCTGCTAGCTCCACCAGGGACACTTGCATGCTATCACCTGCTAGCTCCACCAGGGACACTTGCATGCTATCTCCTGCTAGCTCCACCAGGGACACTTGCATGCTATCTCCTGCTAGCTCCACCAGGGACACTTGCATGCTATCTCCTGCTAGCTCCACCAGGGACACTTGCATGCTATCTCCTGCTAGCTCCACCAGGGACACTTGCATGCTATCTCCTGCTAGCTCCACCAGGGACACTTGCATGCTATCTCCTGCTAGCTCCACCAGGGACACTAGCATGCTATCTCCTGCTAGCTCCACCAGGGACACTTGCATGCTATCACCTGCTAGCTCCACCAGGGACACTTGCATACTATCTCCTGCTAGCTCCACCAGGGACACTTGCATACTATCACCTGCTAGCTTCACCAGGGACACTTGCATACTATCTCCTGCTAGCTACACCAGGGACACTTGCATACTATCTCCTGCTAGCTTCACCAGGGACACTTGCATACTATCTCCTGCTAGCTTCACCAGGGACACTTGCATACTATCACCTGCTAGCTTCACCAGGGACACTTGCATACTATCTCCTGCTAGCTTCACCAGGGACACTTGCATACTATCTCCTGCTAGCTTCACCAGGGACACTTGCATACTATCTCCTGCTAGCTTCACCAGGGACACTTGCATACTATCTCCTGCTAGCTTCACCAGGGACACTTGCATACTACCAATCTTGTACGTTTACTATGTAATAAACCATTCTTTGTTGTTGTTCTAAAAGCAAGTTTCGTCATTCATTTGTGTGCCTAAAAAATATAGTGTTGGGGAAATTAAGCATTTCCCATAACTCCTATAGGTTCAAGCGCATTCAATGCAACCAGAGAATTTGGAACTGGTTTGTTACTTTCAGAAACTTCAGAACTTACGCTTTCAGCATCATCATCTTCGTCAAAATCTTGATCATCCGATTTTATACCACGTGTGATGTACGTGTCAGTCAGTTCTCCATAACATTGTGTACTGTCGTCGAAGCTGATAAATTCTTCAAAATCTGTTTGCTCCATGCCCGATGGTGGAGTAACTTGATCATTTTCGTCGAGTATTTCTTCCACTTCAACCTGTGATTCAATGACAAAGCCGGCCTTTTTAAAACAATTTTGAATTGTTGACGGTTTGACCATGAAAAGTGCTCGTTCATCACGTGCATGGCCTTCAAAACAGTGATCTGCTTGGCCACTTCGGACAGCGGCACTGGCGGTGTATCATAGATCCCTGCGATTTGCATTCAAACAAGTTCCCGACGATAATACGCTTTGAATGAACGAATGATGCCTTAATCCAAAGGTTGAATGAGACTGGTGGTGTTTGGTGACATGAACGACAATTTGATGTTCGGCAGATTTGTACCCGGCAGTAAGTTATGACAAATTGCATTGTCCAAAAACAGAATAATCTTTCGATTTTGAGCAATCATTTTTCGATCAAGCATTTTCATAACGTCAGTAAACAGCTGACTAGTCATCCAGGCTTTAGGATTAGCGAAGTAAGAAAGCAGCAGAGTTTTGACATTTTTAAAGCAGCGTGGTTTTGCCGACTTACCAACAACTACAGCTTGCTTTTCACTGCCGTTCATGTTTGTGAACTGAAGCATCGTGAGTGTTTTTGGGAACTTTTGTCCCATTTGACTGTTCGTCGCCGGCAAATCGCAAACATCCAGACGGCATGGCTTTGTAGAAAAGTCCCGTTTCATCACAGTTCCAAACATCTTTTGGATCATATCCACGAAAAAGTTGCGGTAAAACATTTGTCACCCATTCGTTGGCAGAACCGTGATCTGCTGACCTTGATTCGCCGTGAAATTTGCTAGGTTCAAAATCAAGTTCAAGATTTACGGCCAGTTGTGATGCTTTCTGCCTAATGACGTGATCGGTGACGGTAGCCCCATGAGCACATGCTTGCGTAAACCATTGTGTAAGCGCTTCGTTAACGTCCTTGTGCACGGATTGGCGCTTTCGTTTGCGATTAGTGTTTCCGTTCATTTGCATGCAAGATCTGAGATCGTCTTCTTTCTTGAGAATTTTTGCTGCTGTCGAATAACCGATTCCGTACTTTTTGGCCGCAGCGGCCAGTTTGAGTTTCTTCACTTTGACATCGTCGATGAGCTCCAAATGTTCAGAAATGCTCAGAGTTTTTCGTTGAGACGCCGACATCACTAATCGCAATGATCGCAAGCAAACGGTTTTCAGTGGCAAAATTAACAAACAAACTACCCCCTGTCCTGTTGAGTCAGAAGTTTAAGTGAAAGTGCTGTCCAGATAAATGCAACGACAAGCAAAGTCGGCAAAAAAGCGGGCGGCGCTACGATTAGACACACAAAACAAAAATCATAAAATAGAGGGTGTCTCTTACAGACACAGACTGGACACACCGTGTCTCTAGACTGGTCAAGATTAAGACATTGAACTTCACTCTCTAACTGACCTCTGTTTGACTGATTTACGACATCACACTGTCACTCAAAACGAACTCTCTTATATCAGGAAGTACGGGACCAGATAAAATCTCTCTTATATCAGGGTTATCTTATATCCGGGTCTAATTTATATACATTAACACAGGCTCTAATTTGGGACCAGATAAAAATCTCTCATATCACGGTTTCTCTTATATCCGGGTTATACTGTAAAAAAAAATTAATCAAAATCTGATTCAACCTTCTCATTATAAACGAACATTAAAAAATATCTTAAAACCCCACATGTTGGGCATTAAATAACCCATAGGGGTTGATATGTATGTATGTATGTATGCCGCATTCACCCTAGTCGGGTTGAGCGGGCTTCCTCCCTGACGGAGCAAGTCTCATTGGGATTTGTTTAAGGGCAGGGTCCCAAGTCCTACCCCGTTATTTAACCCATAACTGGAGGGAACGGACGGATTAATACCTTTCCCAAGGGTACTAGTGCGCAAGTGAGTGCAGTGTGCTCGACTGAAATTGGAACTCGGCTCACCGATTTCCCCCTCCAAGCCGACATCCACCGCACCACAACGCACATCCGTGAACGCTAACAGCACCTGGTATTCCCAAGTGGTCACCCACGTAAGTACTGACCAGGCTCAACGTTGCTTAACTTCGGTGATCGAGCGGGAACCGGTGTATTCAACGTGACATGACCGTTAAAGGGGTTGATATGCCGTTAAAGAAAACTCAAAATCTTTCTAAAAGAATGAGAATCGACCCCACACACAAACCTGTGACATTCTCACTATCGGGCAAGTAGTCAACGTGTGCACCTATGAAAATTTCAGCCCTTTTTCTTGTTTAGGTCATAATAGTAACATTTATCATTTATCACTGAACAAAAAAGTGTGGTAAGAAAACCCCAGGCTTTTTTATATTTTCTAACCAAATTATCGGGACACTCATTACGCACATCTGGAGAATTTTTACAAAATACGAGAAAAACTATATACTCTTTATTTATTCATTTTTTATCCCACCCTTCTGTTGGATTCCGACCCGTATTTGAGCAACATTTGACCCCAACCTCACTAAGTCTTTTTTCTCTTTCTCTCTCGATAAAAAATAATATTCATCTTAATGTTTCTAATTTTTATGAGTATTTTTGTTATGGGGATGTACAATTATTTATATCAGAATTATAACTCCACTACAATACATACACAAATGTGTGGGAAAAGAGAAAATTAAAGTCACTAATTATATATTATAAGCAGATGACATAGAAACATTGTGCTTATTCTAATAGAATCAATTATCAATTGCCATTTTAACTAAAAATTTGTAGCAGACAAATGCTAAGGTTCGATTTTTTTCTCAGCCTTTAATCTATATTGGCTGCAAACCTCAGGGAATGTCTTGACCTCCTCATTATTTGTGCAATAAAGACATTTATTATAGTTAGCAAATTCCTGGGACCCAAAAAAATCACTGTGTCCGGCCAGGATGTTTTTCCGCCTGAATCCATCGTGCACATATACAAATCAACCATCCGTCCGTGCATAGAATACTGCTGTCATATATGGCCAGGCGCCCCCGCTGTTCATCTCAGTATTCTCGACAGGCTCCAAAGGAGAATCAGTAATGTGATAGGTACCGACTTGGCGGTTCGACTCCAGCTATTCCCTTTGTCTGTTCTATAAATACTTTCATGGCATCTGCTCCAACGAACTTAAGTCACTGGTGCCCCTGCAACAGGTGTTTACTCGTGCAACCTGACTGGCAACCGGACCCCACCCATTCACAGCTAGATCAACCAAATGCAGCCGAAAATTCTAGTCTAACAGCTTCTTTCCTCACACTTCCCGACTGTGGAACTCTCTTCCATATTCTTGCTTTCCTGATGGCTACAATATCCAGGAATTTAAATGCAATGTCAATACCCATCTCATAACCACTTGACTCTGGTTCTTTCTACATCACCCGGTATATCTTTTCCTTTCTCTCAACCTTTGCAACTGTCATCACACCTGTATTCCCAGCCTTCTCTTGCTCCTTTCTCTGACACCCCCTGTAACTGGTTCGTCTTTCTCTTTACTCTCCTCTTATCTATGCTTTTACTCTTATGTAGCCCCCTGCGGATCAGTGCCGTTAGCGCCTTGCATGGGGTGAAACGATTAGAAAGAAAATAATAATTACAATTCAACTAGCCAAGACTAGAAACAAAAATCTTTCAAAACAAAAAATATTCGTTTTTAAAGTCACTTTGCAAGGCTTTCAGAATATCTTCCTAAAGTTGGTTTCTAACTTGTGATCAATATTGTACCATCGATTTTATTTGCTTTTTTTTTTTTTTTTTTTTAGCTAAAACATCAGTTAAAAACAAAAATCAAATATATGATTGATTCACAATGGACTGGGTTGGACCCACAAATAATTGACAAAAATCCTACAAACTGATATCTTCCCAACAAGTAGCAACAGGGCCAACTACTTGCAGTCAGTCATTTTCAAAGTGAAGAGCTTGGTAATAAGTTAGTTCCCCGTTATGTAAGTCAACCCCAAACTACATCAATCATTCAAGTCAATTAACATTCTGCCTGGGAGGAGGGTAGAAAATGCATTAATAATGTTGGCCTGAATCGCAACTGGATAGCCACAAACAGCGGTTACTCTGCTTCGATTTCATATGCCCTGCTAATTGCTTTAGCTTGGCCATCAAACTTGTATATTTACCAGCATTAAATAGAAGACACTGTTTAACTGTGTCCTCAGACAGCCATCCTTGAAGGGAAGGTTAATTCGCGAAGAGACCAATATATAACACGATGCTATGGTCAGACAATGTTGCCTGCTGTAATTTGTCTCATAGTATAGGAGTGGCCAGACTTGTAAGAGCCACACACGATCACTCTTAAACGTTTCAGAGCCGAGAGCCGAAAAACAAAATTTACAGATTTTACAAGTTGGTTTCGTAAATGCAGTGATATTTATTTATACACCTAATTTTTCACTGCTAATTTGAATGAGTTCCCTTTACTCCCCCCCCCCCGACCCGCTTTCATAACCTTAAGTGATAATTGTGTTCAGCCAGTTGTGTGCCATACGTGATATTCGTTTTGGGTGATCATGTCTCCAAAGAGACATGACTCACTGGGCAGAAGATTATCCCGCTGTAGGTTGCCATTACTTCCTGCGGTAGACTGGTTGGCAGCCAAGGCTATAGAACCCAACTTGTCCTATTATATGACTCATAGCTAGAGGGGGAAGAGATGCATTATATTATTACGTAGTAATTAGTAGGGGATCAGTTTATTACAATAGAAAATTGATACCCCAATTTATGGCCAGTAGAAGCTTTAATCATGTTTTCAACTATTATATTCAGTCAGTCAGTTAAGTGCCATACGTTATACACGCTTGGACGATCATGTCTCAAAAGAGGCATGACTGACTAGGCAGAAGATTATCCCGCAGCAGGTTACCATTACTTTTTGCAGTAGACTGGTTGCCTATTTGTCCTGTTATTTAACCCATAACTGGAAGGAAGAGACGGATTAATACCTTTCCAAAGGGTATTTACGCGTAAGTGAATGCAAGGAATTCAACTAGAATTTGAACTCGGGTCCTTGATTTCTCGTTCCGACTCGATATCCACTGCACCACAACGCACATCACATGTTAATTTAGATGATAACGATTAATTTATTTGTTTATAAGGCTCATCAGCACTTTGTGCTTTGTGGTGATTTAAAGCTGAACATATCCGTAATTCTAGAATCTGTTTCTTTCTGACTGAATATTACAAATATTTTCTTTAGAATCACCATGATTTTTTTTTATTACAAGTCTTACTATTTAACCCATACCTTGGGTGTAAGAAATTGATTTATACCGTTACCAAAGTTATTCGTGCGCAAGTGAATATAATAAACCCGACTGGGATTTGAACTCGGTTCGCTGATTTCTCACTTCGAGTCGCTCACCATAACACACCACCAACTTATTAAGAGGCAAACTCAAATGAAAACTGCTTTGATAGTATTACGCTAACAAAAGTCTTGCTGTGATGTTTACTGTATAATTGTTTCAGCATATAAATCTAGATTCGATATTATAGAAGTTTTTGAATCAACTTTCAGTTAATCAAAGATTATTAGGTGAAGACATTAAGTTGGTATAATGGACACCCGCATAGCCGATTGGCTAGAGAGTTTCATATACACTACACATGTTACAATTCTATATTAGGGTCCATACTGTAGGGTCGTCAGTGATGCTTGGTAAATTGGCCTTGTGCCAAACACGTCCAAAGTTTCCACAATTTAAATATCAGAAGATCGAACGTTGAAATATGAAAAGATAAAATATTTATTAACAGAACAAAATTGTAAGAAGACAAATATAAGGGAAATTTCGTTAACTGGAGAAAAAATGTTCATTGAGAAATGCATGCAGCTTTGTCGTCAAAATTGTCCAAAGAGAAATGTAGGTATTTAAGATATCAAAAGAATATTTGAGTTCATGGTTGTGTAGTAGCAGAATTTAAAGTCGTATGTTCCTTCTTTTGGTAGGTTGGTTACAGAGTGGGAGAGAAGGTTTAAACAAATAAAGAAATTGTACTTAGTGCGTCCTGTTATCGTTGTTGTTGCTCTCTTTGGTGGCGTGGAGTGAAAATGAAGATTGGAAGAAAAGGTCGAATGACTCTGTGACGCGCCCTTACGTCCAGGTGGCGTGGAGTGAAGAAGAAAAAGTTGGAAGAAGAGGTCGGCGAGACGTGACTGAGTTAGCTTGAAGTTTCTTCCTTACATTGTGAGATGTTATCAGATACCGCTCCCATTCTGACTGTCTTTGATCGGTCAAGGGACGTCCTTAAGTAGTGAATCTCATCCTGTGACCGACTCCAGCGAGCGTTTTCACTTCTAGGCGTGAAAAAATGTCATGGATTTTCTATTTCTAATCCAATCAGGATCGACAATTTTGCTTTTCACACCGACTTGTGAATTTTTGTTGGTCTGGGTTTTTCCAAAATGCTTTTAGTCGTTTGAATCCACTTTTGCGGGTTTGCAATTTTACGTTGTGTGTTTTAGTTAACTGTTGTATGATATAGGGTTTGTATCGTATAAGATTAAAATAAGAACTTTAAATACTAACTTGTCATGTCCAGCAAGTTCTTTACACCAGACATTTAGATGCTATACAATCTTCCTATGCTAAACCTAGTAAAAGCTTTATAACGAGAAACTTGTATTTTTCATACTGATTGTGAAGTTGACAGACCATTTCTAAGTAATATCAGTAAGTCAAAGGTTTTCTTATTAATGTATTCAACGATAAAACACCCACGCTATTAACAACAGTGTCAATATTATATCTGTATGGAAGATGCACTTATTTAAATATTCTCTTGCACGTAAGGAAAAAGATGAGGATAGAAAAAGCATTCTTGAGTGGATAACCCAGACTCTTAATACGAGTGAGTGAATTGTTTTAGGCTAGATTCATTGTTCTGGTAAAGTGTTAGCATCGTTCGAGTAAGAGGAGTTGGAAAATCCTGCAGATATTGATGACGGCAAATGCACACGCTTTGTGAAATCTAACGTATGTACGGAACAATGTTCTCAAACATGAGAAAAATCAACAAACATATTGTTTACTAGACAGACCTACATACACGGAGAATCATCTGAATCCCACAGACAAATTAGAATTATTATACATTTATACCAGTCAGTTAATTGCCATACGTGATACACGCTTGGGTGATCATGTCTCGAAAGAGACATGACTGACTGGGCAGAAGATTATCTCGCAGTAGGTTGCCATTGCTTTCTGCGGTAAACTGGTTGCCAACCAAGGCTATAGAACCCAATCTGTCCTGCTATTTGACTCATAGCTGGAGGGAGAAGAGATAGATTGTATTACATTATTATATTAAGTATAATTAGTGGGGGATCAGTTTATTACTTCAAAACAATAGAAAACCGACCCCCACATTATGTCCAGTAGAAGTTTTAATTATGTTTCCAACTATTATATTCAGTCAGTCAGTTAAGTGCCATACGTGATACACACTTGGGCGATCATGTCTCGAAAGAGACATGACTGACTGGGCAGAAGATTATCTCGCAGTAGGTTGCCATTGCTTTCTGCGGTAGTCTGGTTGCCGACCAAGGCTATAGAACCCAATCTGTCCTGTTATTTAACCCATAACTGGTAGGAATAGATGGATTAATATCTTTCCCAAGGGTATTTGCGCGTAAGTGAATGCAATGAATTCAGCTGGAATTCGAACTCGGCTCCCCGATTTCTCGTTCCGAGCTGCTTCCAATGCACCACAACGCACATACCTTTATATACATAAATCAATATTTACGGTTTTTCAAATAGGCTTGGAATCCGTTAGTTTCTTGAAACTTTGGCTACACGCGTAGTCTTTCCTTTTTTCGGACCGCCACAAATTATACTCTAATGTTCGTTAAACAAGTCGAATACCCGTGAAACACGATTCAGTAATGAAAATCAAATACAGAATAAAAATGAATCATGCTAGAGTGATAAACATTTTCTATTCATTACATATATATTAGTGGTTTAAAATAATGGATATATATTCCACAGTTTAATGTTTACTATTTGTAAAGTGATCAATACAGATATAGAGCATTTACAGATATATAGTTGTTATGATTATCATTTATAATAGTAACATACTGCAACTCGAAAGCTATCAAGTTTCGATGCTCAATGCACCTTCATCAGGCAGTGAAATGTATGATTCATTTACGAGGTTATATATATATATATACACACACACCAACAGTATATGCCGGCGTTGCTCGGGTGTAATGAAAGCTTTAAAACTAATCCATGGTCCTGGAGCTCAGACTCTCTGGACGTTGGCACGAAAAACTAAAAAGCAATAATTGTTTCCAGTTAAAGCGAAACTGTAGACTGGAAAAAAAAAAAAATTGGATGAATGCAAGTCAAATTTTGATTTCCGGATATCGATATCAAATAAGTTTTTTTCGTCGTAAACTGAATTTTGAAAGCTAAAGAAGTCCTCTGAATAAATGGTATCATGGCTGAGACTAAGAACTACAATTATACCTACTTAGAGCCAAACCCGAAGCAAAAACTAAAATAAAAGGGCTGAAAAAAAAAAGAAAAAAATAGACATACAGGCAGATAAACAGACACACACACAAACACCTTGCCTATATATATATATAATCGATTTTCTGCACTATATGGTTCAAACTACTATACATGAAAAAGAATAAAAACAAATGTTCATTAAATTTATACACAGACACTCTTCTCAAGATATTCAACAAGAACAATTAAAATCAGCTACAGATGCACAAAGAATAGGACAAATAATAAAAACACAAGAAAACAACCAACCCACACAAGGCAACCCTACGTGTAACGGCTGAACAAAAAAAATGTCCCTTTAACGTCAATTGCTTCTAGAACAATGTAATATATCAAGCCACTGTAAAATTATCAGATAACGAAGGAAATATATGCATACGAGTAACTAAAAGACCTTGAAAACAGAGAAACGCACACAAAACATCCTTTACTGATACTAAATACGGGAACAGTACAATGCTTTCGAATCATACCTGGAAGATTAAAATCAGAAATAAAATTCTGCCAAAAATATCATGAGAAAAACTATCAGTCTAAAACAATCTAAAAGCTAAAAAAATGGCTGTAATTACCTTCTGAGGCTAAAACAAACTGCTACATAAAGATAAAAAAATCAACTCAAAATGCAGACAAGAAACCCGTCTTTTACTACGTTACTTAAAAACCTAAAAAAAAAAAATTAAATAAGTATTATAAATTAATCTAAACAATAAATAAAGTAAATAATAAACAAATTAATAAACCATAAACGCAAACATAACAAGCGTAACAACAACCAATAATAAAATAATTAATAAAAATATTAATCAGTCAGTTAAGTGCCATACGTGAAACACGCTTGGGCGATCATGTCTCGAAAGAGACATGACTGACTGGGCAGAAGATTATTCCACAGTAGGGTGCCATTGCTTTCTGCGGTAGACTGGCTGCCGACCAAGGATATAGAACCCAATCTGTCCTGCTATTTAACCCATAACTGGAAGGAATAGACGGATTAATACCTTTCCCAAGGGTATTTGCGCGTAAGTGAATGCACTGAATTCGGCTGGAACTCGAACTCGGCTCCCCGATATCCTCTGCACCACAACGCACATCCAAATATATACTATAGTCATCCACAGACAGATCTGTTTCGCAGCTCATCAGTACGGTTAGACTCCGATCGCTTCCTAACCCAGGATTGAAACCCGACCAAATCGGCGTCAGTCGGCGATTCTACCCCTAGGCCACGAATAATTAACCAAAAAAACTGCTTTAGGATCCATAGTCATTTTCCTCAGTAGCCCCTATAATAATTTGAAACATAACCCTTACCGCTCACCAAAATAACCAGTCGAATAATACAATCGACTACCCACAATGCATCACTTTTTTAATCGTATCACCCCGAGCAAGGCGGTAACGCCACTGATGTGCAGGGGGCTACGTAATAGTGAAAAGATCGGAAAAGAGAAAGCCGGAAACCATATCCCAAACAGGGAACAAGGGATGAACCTCTTAACCTGCTCAATAGACATGGGAGGAGTGTGAACCGGGCGATAGATAGATCTATTTACTCCAATTGAAAAAAAAAAACACAAAAAAAAAAAACAAAGTGAGAAGATTGGAAAAGAGGAAGCCGGAAACCACATCCTAAACAGGGAACAAGGGATGAGCCTCTTAACCTGTTCAATAGACATGGGTGGAGTGTGAACCGGGCGCTAACCTGCAGATGTAAATAGTCAAACAAAAACAACGCATATGGCCTGCCGAATGAAACCGACTGTCGTCTCTAGGTGTTGACGTGAATGTTTTATGTTTATATAAAATGATATTTCTTTTTATGTCCTTACTATTATTAGATTTTCATAAGCAACTTATTTTTCAATTTTTATTGTTTTACTGTCACCGTGTCGGTATTTTCATCCCTCAGCTGCATAGACATCATTTTTGTTCAGAGTATTGCCAAAGACATTGTCAGCTGGTGTCACAACAGTAAAGGAAATAATCGGTATAGCAAAAGTCATTAAAATGAGCTATGCATCAATTAAATTTCACTAGCCATGTTTTCCGAATTTATTTTTTAAGTATAAAAGGATCTTCTATACCGTTCTGTAGCTTAGAGGCAGCCATGTTTAGCTAGATTCTGCCTTCAAGATTGGCAAACGATATTCAAAAACAACACAAACTACCTTAATATCTAGCAGTAAGACAAACCAACCACCCAGCACCATCTACCACTACAATCTACAGACTCTGCCTCTTCTCAATACGCTATTTTTCCAATTCTGTCGAGAATAAAATCAACGCAAACTTTCTGAATCTCTCAGAATTGATTTAAGCATGAAAGCATTTTCGGCAAGGCAAGGCATCTGTAGAAATGTCAAAGATGAAGAAAAGGAAGTTTTATTGATGGCAGAATCTCGACTTTGGCTTTGTTTATTAATGAGAATGTTTCTGCTGAATTTGAGGGCGCACATGCGTTATGTCAATATTCCAATATAGATTATAAACCTGAAAAAATATATAGAAATATTTTTATCGATACACGTCTACCAAAATATAGAAACATGCAGGCGATAGGCAAGTATTTTATGTTATATATATATATATATATATATATATATATATGCATAGAGAGGGCGCTTATATTTCTATCTTTTGTAAAAATCTTTAGCAGAAGACTACCATTGAAAATTGATGGTTATAGATTTGTATCGAAGACCAAAGAATTTGAATGGTTAAAAGCATTTTCAAAAAGCAATAAATCAGTAAGAAATTAAAAAAAACAATTGTGTTATGAAACTGTCGGCAATAAAAGTTGCGGCTCCGTATGTACAAGGAAAAGAAATCAGAAACATTGCCAAAAAAAAAAAAAAAAAAAAAAAAAAAAGGTAGTGTGATGTGGGAAGAGGAAAATCAACAGTGACTAAATTGTTTTTCTGTTTTTTTTTTAGTGCATTTAAAAGTTAGGGGACATGATTTATCTTTTTCTTCCAAATCAGTCTAGGAGAGTAACCTTGTTATGAAACTTTTAGCCTCTTCAATCCCCACAACTTCAGTCCGTATTCGATTTTCAACAAGTTACTTGACAGGGAAAAGAGAAGAAAATTAAAAAGTTCCACGAATGTTTTTCTCTTTTGGTCAAAATGGTCAGTGAGAGATAAAGAGAAAAACAAATCCTTCAAATCAACACGGTCAAGTTGCTGGTGTCAGGACAATTGTGATTGGTTGGAAAAAGAACTAAAATTACAAAAAAATATCCGCATCGTCAAACATTTTGTTGGTTTATCTAAGACTCTTCTTGCTGTGTGCACCGTTCGTGTTTGTACAAAGAAATAAATAAAAATGGTAGAAGGAAGATTGAGTCAGAAAGAAAATCCAAGGAAGTATACTGAAAATGTCTGACCGACAAGGACTCAGTTAGGGAAGGCGACGAAGTTTTACAAATATTCTGATTCCGGAAGTAAAACACTCAAAAAACATTATGATAAAAAAAAAATAGCACTCTTGAGAAAACAACTTTTATTAAAACGCTTTCTTTCAATTTTCTAGACGACCATTACAGACGAAGCCAGGAACATCTTAAAAATACCTGCGTTGCACTTCAACAGAATTGTCAACCTATTTCTTCCCGTCGACAATCACAACCACCGAAGCGGCCTTGGAAGTCGTCTTCTCAAGCGTAAAGTAAGAGCGATAAGAATCAAAATAGGCAAATGGAAGACCGTCTGGCTAAGACTCTGCTGCCATTTAAGAAAAGGACAATTTCCTTTGTGGAAAGAAACTGTGATTCAAAAGATACTTAAAGACATCTCCTCATTTCCCCCCTCCCCCCTCCTTCCGCTACACACGCACAACATCTTAGGCCTATGCAAAAGTTTCCAGCGAATAACGGATTTTCAATTGAGTATTCAGGCTCTAGTCTATCCGGTATTGAAAAAAAAATCGCTGGCAATTTTTTGTAAATGAAACCTATATATATATATATGTCAAAATTTCAGAGCGTAAGGAAATGCAGAACCTCCTTCAGGAGGTAAGCAAAAGAAAGCGAGAAGAAAGGACTGAGCATAAATTTCAAGAAAACTGAATGCATGTTCATCAGCAAAAAGAAAACCCCAAAATGCCAACTACAGGTCGGAGAAACTAAAATAAAACAAGTAAAGAAATTGAAATATCTTGGAAGTGTTTTGCTAGAGGATGGAATACGCGACACGGAGAACCAAAGACGTATTGGCATGGCCAAAGACGCATTTCAGAAGCTAAGCTGAGTACTGAGATTCAGGAAAATCTCATTAGAAACAAAGAAAAGACTGCTGGATTGCTATGTGATATCTGTCCTTCTGTATGAAAGGGAATGTTAGACAATCTCTTCAAGGATGAAGGCGAGGCTTGAGGCAGCAGAAATGTGGTCGTGCAGAAGGATGCTGAGGATACCATGGACTGAGCACGTGACCAACGGTGAGGTGTTGAAGGTGCAAACCAGAAGAAAACTCATATTTTAAAAAAAAAAAATTTAACGCCAGGGAGAGACAGACGAGGTCCCTGGGACACATAAAAGGGAAGGAAGGTCTGAAGAATTTAATACTCACAGGACGAATAGAAGGAAAAAGAGACAGGGGAAAGCAATGCAAGACATACTTGATAGGCTTGAGCAAATGGTTTGGGAAGAGATACTAAGAGGAAAAATATTGAGAGCGACAAGAGACAGAGCCAAATGGAGGTCCATGATCGCCTACGTCCTGAAGGGGCACTGCACATGAAATAGAATATCTGTAAAAGGACAATATGAATAAAGACAAAAGAAAAAACTGATGGATCTTATCAAAGCAAATGCCCCAGAAGATGAAACGCGTCGACTAAGACAATTTTCCTTTTATTTTGATTCATCTTATGCATAAGTCAAGCGGTGTTTTGAAGTCTCCATGTCAGTGATAGAAAGCTTAGCGCTAGAGATATAGTAAACACGACTCAGATTATTTTATTATTTGCCGATTGTTGTCGAGCCTTTAACTGTCAGTGAATTTGTGAACAAATTTTCGGCGCTCTACGCCTTTCTCGGGTGATATTTCGCCCTTTCTGTTGGTTAGCTACAAAGCAGCGTCTTCGTTTCGCAGTGCGTCTCCTTAACTGTTTTTGTTTACGTTGCCAGGGATATTTTTTTAAAAGAGAACTTCAGTCTATTAACCTGACGAGGGCGTAGAGCGCCGAAAATTTATTCACAAATTCACTGACAGCTAAAGGCTCGACAACAATCGGCAAATACTAAAATAATTCAACAATGCTGTTAAAAAAGAATATGAATACATTGAAGACTCGGATCACTGATCGAATTCACAACCTTTGCACCCACAGTTGATGGAAGACCGCTAATCCGAGTCTTGTATACGTACGTTATTTTTAGTAGATACACGTATTTGAAATAGACGCCCCGTATATTTTAAACAGTGAGCATTGCATCTACCGGCGCGCGTATTTTAGAATACTCTTTAATATATATATATATATATATATATATATATATATATATATATATATATAAGAACTACTAAAACGTTGTAAGTTTAAAAATGTATTTTTGACAGTATTTATCTATTTCTATTAATATATAATAGAAATAAATAAATACTGTCAAAAAATAAATTTTTAAACTTA
Source organism: Ascarosepion bandense (assembly GCA_037127315.1). Classification (NCBI taxonomy): domain Eukaryota; kingdom Metazoa; phylum Mollusca; class Cephalopoda; order Sepiida; family Sepiidae; genus Ascarosepion; species Ascarosepion bandense. The sequence continues at coordinate 1,919,355 of JBBBDQ010001749.1, read as the reverse complement.
CAACGTTTTAGTAGTTTTTCCTATACATATTAAAACAGTAACGTGGATCATCATTATGCTATATATATATATATATATATATATATATATATATATATATATATATATACCCACTCCGTCTAAGTGCTAACCAGCGTCCCCCTTTGTAGGGGAAACTACCGTTTGAACTGAGGTGCCTTAGACAGCGAGTTAATAACTCCTGTACGTTTCTAACTACCCTTTTAAGGAAAGATACGCTAGAAACAAGGAAGAGAGTACTGGATTGCTATGTGTTGTCAGTTCTTCAATATGGCAGTGAATGCTGAACAATATCATCAAAGATGAAGGAAAAACTTGAAGCAACTGAAATGTGGTTCTACAAAAGGATGCTGCGAATATCATGGATCGAGCATGTGAGCAATGATGAGGTCTTAGAAATGATGGAAACAAAAAGGAAATTAATACTGAGCATCAGGAAGAGACAGCTGAAGTTCCTGGGACATGCAATGAGGAAGGAGGGCGTGGAGAACCTGATACTAACAAGCCAGATAAGGGGGAAAATAGACAGGGGAAAACAACAGATAACGTATTTGAAGGACCTAATCAGGTGGATGATGGAATGAGGATTGCATGGTGTAACAGGAGAAGGCGTGCTAAGAGCCACCAGGAATAGAGAGATGTAGAAAGCCACGATTGCCTACGTCCTGAATGGACAGGGCACATAGAAAAAGAAAATCGCAATTTCTAAATTAATGGATTTATTTTTGGCGAAACTTTTTTATTACTTTTAACATTACTTTTAGTGGATATTCATGTTTAGAATTAAAAAAAAAAACGGGTGTCTATTTTAAACGCTCTGTATTTCAGAATAAAGAAAATCTGCACTCGTGTAAAGATTCGAAAGTGTGGTCCCTCCTTATAGGAAAAACAGTCTAGCAATGTTCTTTTTCAGTCAATTAAGTGTCATACGTGATACATTCTTAGGCAATCATGTTTCACTGGACAAAAGATTTTCCCGTAGTAGGTTGCCATTACTTTCTGCGGTAGACTGGTTGCCAACCAAGGCTATAGAATCTAATCTGTTCTGCTATTTAACCCATAGCTGGAGAGAGAGAAGCGACGAATTCATACCTTTCTCAAGGGTATTTGCGCGTAAATGAGTGCAACGAATTCAACTGAAATTCGAACTCTGCTCTCCAATTTCTCGTTCCGAGCCGATATCCATTGCCCCACAACGCAAAATGTTCGATTTAGCGTTTCAATTAATGCACATCTCCCCGAAGTTTTCTCTTGTATGCAAAACAAGTAGAAAAAAACAATTCATCTATTTCAAATATTACTAAAAATGACACTAGAGTTAATAAAAAATCCGGATTAAAAATAAATTCATTAATTTTTTAGAAATATATATTTCTAAGAAAATAATTTATTTTTTAATATAATGAATTATATATATATATATATATATATATATATATATAGATATTGTAACCAAGTTGTAGAATTCGTAGGCTTTTTAACCTCTTGTTCAAGCATTTACTTTTATAAAGAGGGCTCGATACAAACGTAGAGCATTATATTGTAATAGTTGTTACCATGGTTTATAAATTCATAGTATCACTACACAAAAATTTTCGCGTTTCGAAGCTGACCATGTGTTTTGGTCGCCTCTTCTTCGGGTGATCAGGTTGGTATGAAACTTATTTGGTGAAAAAGACCGTTTATTTGTGGTGAATTCGGTTTTTTTTTTTTGGTTTTTTTTTTGGTTTTTTTTAGGTGAAAGTGGGGTTGGGATGTGATTTGGATTCTGTTGACCTTAGGGTTAGGTGTTTGGGGGATGGCTTAGTTCAGGATAGGTTTTCCTATTTATCTTGCCTGGATGTAGCCTGGTGGCGTCGTATGTGTTATATTTTTGGGCTAGTCACTTCTTCGTTTAATTTTGGTTATTTTGTATTGGGGTATGTGTTTTTTGCAGTGTCGATATTTTCTTTTATTTTTCTACTATTTTCGGGTAGCTGGACTTATTGTTGGTGTGGTATGGGGTTTGTTGTCTTTTGTTCCTACGTTTTTTGTTCTTTTTATTAATAGGGTTTGTTATATGTATTTATTGCATTTTTGGGGGGATCGTGTGGGTGGGGTGTTTATTTGTTTATTTAAATTTTAACGAGAAATATTTGCGATGTTTGCATTACGGTTTAATAGTTCGCTACTGTTGGGGTACTTTAGAATGTGTAGCTTTTTACTTAAACATAAAGGGCAGATGTCATTAAGTGAGTTGCAAGTTCTAGTTTTTTCTAGGATTTTCCATTTTACTTCGGGTTTCTGTTTTAAATCCTTTAGCTTCCAAAAGTATGTAGAAAGGGATGTTTGGTTTCGGTATAAGCTGTTTTTGAATAAAGTTATGTGCATGTACCAGCGCTGCTTAAAAGTATTCTTAGTTGATCCGATATACACTTTATTTATAGTTGGATTTTCAATAGATGTTATGTTGCATTGATAGATTATTGAGTTTATTTTACATTTATTTTGTAGTGGGCAGTTACTAGGGTTTCTACAATTGCACATGTTTTCATTGCTGTGTTTTATTGTATTTTGGTCGTCGATTTTATTTTGATCTACGTGTTGATTTAGGATATATTTGTTATGGTTTGTTATGATTTTTTCTAGGTCGTTTGTGCAACTGTAGCTTAGTTTAAGTATATTTTCGTTGAAGATTTTACTAAGAGGGTTATTTGTGGGGTAGTGTTTTTTAATTAAGTTCAGGAACTTTTGTCCTAGTTTGGTGTTAATCATTTGGTTGAAAGGAGGTGTTTACCAAATGATTTTTCTGTTTCTATTTTTCTTGTTGTTGTTATAGTTTGTTATGTATTGGATGTATTGGTTTCTGTAGCCGCTTTTTTTTTTAAGGACTTGTTGTAGAGACTTTTGTGTTAAATATTTCTTTGCTGGACGAATTTTGACTTATTCTATATTCTATGGCGGAGAGTATATGTTTGATTATACTAGGGTGGTGGTTTGACTTTGGATGGATGTATAGTGGGTATTTGTTGGGTTTTATGTATGGTTGGTAATTATTGTTAACTAAATCTAGTGTGACATCGAGGAAGTTTACTACTTTTAAATTTGTGTTAACTATTGCTTTTAGGTTTAATCCTTTAAATTCTCTATGGATAACTGACTGATATTTAAAATCAGAAAGAGACAGTTGACATTTCTGGTACACGTAATGAGGAAAGAAGGTTTGGGCAATCTGATACTCACAGGGCGGATAGAGAGAAAGAGGAACAAGGAAAAAACAGCGCCTGACATACTTGATGGGCTTGAGCAAATGGAGGACAAAGCAGGGGTTTAAAAGAAATAACAAAAAATATATTTAAGAATAGGAGGACTATGATCGCCTACGTCCTGAATTGACACGGCATCGTTTAGTATTATAACAGACGAAGTGGGGTACATTTATATTTTAAAGACATTTCCGAACCCCTCACGAGCTGAAGTCTATGTGTTTATTTTGCAATTTTTGACGTTTTTTAGGTACATTCGCTAAATCGAAAAAAAAAAATGGCGCCAAACTTAATAAAAACAAACTTTTTCATTCAAAACTTTTGTATTTTTATTAAGAGGAAAGATCAAAGTAATTTTTAAAAAATTTTAATCACTGTTAACGCGTTCGAAATTTTGTTAAAATTTTGTTTTGATTTTAGTTAACGGATAAGAAAATCGCTACGAGAATTTACAATGGAAAATGTAATCTAAATCTAAGCTTATTTATAAATGGAACTTTGTCTGTCTGTTACCTATAGACTCCGAAACGGCTGAACCGATTTTCTTGAAAATTTACACAGTTGTACTATAAGCATCTGCGAGTGTTCTAAGCTAGGTTTTGTGTTGAGGTACCCCCAATAAATATCGAAAAAATCGTGTTATAGAAGGAGTGGTCCGATTTTCATCAAATTCGATACACTCATAGACAAACTCATAAGAAACGATATTCAGAAGTTTCAAGGTTGCAGTTCTTACAATAGTGCAGAAAATCTATTATATATATAAGCTTTCATTACACCCGAGCAACGCCGGGCTATACTGCTAGTATTACATAACTCAGTTTTTCAATTTTCGGTGACTACCACATTAATTTGGAAATTCTTGCAATAATCAAATAATTGTCGAATTTTAATGAAACTTTCAGAACTTATTCACAAATGAAATTATTTTCAAAGTCATTGTTTTTAAAAAATATTGGTAAAAATAATACTTTTTTTTTTTTACATCTGTTCCCCTACTTCAAGTAAACTGATGAAACTTTAAAAATTTAACTTTTGTTGCGATAATTAGTTTTATTTGTTAAACGCAGGACTCATTAGTGAATGTAAATCATCTATAAATGTTTTGAAAAATTTTGCCTTTATTTCCGAAAATTTCTTCCCAATAATGAAATAAAAAATGCAATTTAACTATGACATTATTTAATTTAATAAGCTTTTAATTGTTTGAATAAATAATAAATTATGAACGTTACAGTCTGAAAAAAAATTCAATTAATAATTAAATTTTACATGAAGTGTTTTCAATTTTTTTTTTTAATTATAATAATTTCTAAAAGTTCAAAAATATTTTAGAAATACTTCAAAGATTTGTTGGGATAGTTTAGAACCTTATTAAGCGAAGATTATATTTACTTTATTAAAAATACAAATCGTCGTGCCTTCTTATTTTTAAAATAATTTTTAATTATTGATTTTTTTATGTATTTGATTATTCTTTTTATTTTTATTTTGCACGGTAATTTCTGTGTGTAAATTAAAAGGTCATGTGTTACATGGTTTCTTCCCTTTACAAGAAAACAAATTGTACAATTATGTCACTTGAGATCACCATACACTTATCTTATCTCGCATCTGTCAACATATACGATGGAAAGGTCAGGAAGTTGAATTGTGTTCAAGAAATAGTTTTATTTTAAATTTTATGCTAAAAATAATAATAATAATACTTGTGTAAATTAGATTAATTTAACATTAAATTTGCTAATTTTTTAACATTCATTTGTCACATATGTATATATTATTTTTAAAAGATTTTTAAAACCGAGAATTATTTTGTTTACAAATGTGTCGATCGCTTAAAAATTACCGAACAATTGAAAGATAAAAAAAAAATTATTTTAGTTTCTAGTCAATACAATGTATGTTTGAAATACACCAGAGTATTTTGCTTATTGGAAATAAATTTAATCATTTAGCTTTCAATTAAAACTAAAATAAAAGTTTCAAGAAAACCTATTCTATTTTTTTTTAATTCAATTTAAAATTTCGATATCGAAAATGTGTAGTGTAGAGGCATTTATTTTAAATGAATTCCCGAATTTCTTTAAAGACCTTCACCGCTTATTGCACGTTGAGACAAATCAACAGTCTCCCCGGCTATTCAGCTCCCCTCCCTTTAGGCACGTAAGAGTAAAAATATCAGAGTGTCTATGGAAAACGACTCCCCGGTAGAATTAAGTTATTCAGAGACTTGGATAGTTCCGACATTGCGCATGAGGTTAAAAAAACAAAACAAAAGTGCTCTTCAGTACGTTTAATTTGATTGATTCTGACAACAGAGAACAGGATTTCAAACGGTGTAAACCCAAGAGATTGCCTCTTAAATGTATTGAAAAGAAAAAAAAAAACAGTTAAATTAGGTGGTGCCTAGTTGCGGGTTTGAATCAACCCACTACAGAGAAGTTCGAGAAACGCGTTTAAATACAAAATATATTTATTTTAGTGTTTTTTACAACTAATTTTTTCTTCGCGTTTATGTGTGGTAAAAGAAAAGCCCTTGTTTGTAGTTTGTTAAGATCAAAAGAAATGTGATTTCATCGCGTGTATGTTTGAGAAACATATCTAATCTAAATCTAAACTTATTTATAAATGGAACTTTGTGTGTGTGTGTCCGTTACCTATAGACTCCGAAACGGCTGAACCGATTTTCTTGAAAATTTACAGTTGTACTATAAGCGTCTGCGATTGTTCTTAGCTAGGTTTTGTGTCGAGGTACCTCCGATAAATATCGAAAATCAAAAATCGAAAAATTCCGGTTATAGAAGGAGTGGTCCGATTTTAATCAAATTTGATACACTCATAGACAAAGGCATAAGAAACGATATTCAGAAGTTTCAAGGTTGCAGTTCTTACAATAGTGCAGAAAATCGATTATATATATATATATATATATATATATATAAGGCAAGATGTTTAGTGTGTGCGTGTTTATCTGCCTGTATGTCTGTATTTTTTTAGCTTTTTTATTTTAGTTTTTGCTTCGGGTTTGGCTCTAAGTAGATGTAATTGTAGTTCTTAGTCTCAGCCATGATACCATTTACTCAGAGGACTTATTTAGCCTTCAAAATTCAGTTTACAACGAAAAAACTTATTTGATATCGATACCAGGAAATCAAAATTTCACTTACATCCATTCATTTTTCTTTCAGTCTCCGGTTTCGCTTTAACTGGAAACAACTATTGCTTTTTAGTCTTTCGTGCCAACGTCCAAAGAGTCTGAGCTCCAGGACCATGGATTAGTTTTAAAGTTTTTATTACACCCGAGCAACGCCGGGCTATACTGCTAGTACAAGAGATAAAGTAAGAAGCAAAGTCTAAATGTCACGCATGATGAGGAAGAGAGGTGAATGAGTAAGGAAATATCTTTAACCCGTGTGCCTCGTGAACTGTTGCTCTATGCTGCCGTTCATTCTTACTGTCTTGTCCGGTCTAGAAACTTTGCTAAATTATTCTTCAAAAGGGATCACGAAGCATATTTTTGTTGTTGACGGGAACATGGCCCACTGTCTGAAAAATGTTAAATGTTTTTTTCTAAAGCATTTAACTGAAGGAATGCGATTGTGGGAGCTTCAACTGCAAGGTTAATTTGGAATAATTTCTCTGTTCGATTTCACCTGGCACAAGGCCACTTCCGAAAGGAACTTCCTACCCAAATCTTTACAAATCATCATTATTTTATAAGCGTTGAAAATCCATCATTAAACAAGCAAAGAGAAAGTGAAATGAAGTTGACAAAACATCAATTTGCAACGATTCAGTGTATTAACAAATATTTAAGAAGAATACATAAATTACAATAGATGTTGAATATGATGTGAAATTGGTTGTTTGAAATTGTCTCCCATTGACTGTGTGAGGATTACTGTTATGGGTTTTTAACCTAAGTCTGAATGTTCATTGATGTTGAAAGAATTCTCAGCGTGTTAAGAAAATTATGTAAGAAAATGTTGCTGAAATGAATTATTCAGATATAAAAGCTCATGAATAATGTTCATGATGTTAGTTGTATAAAAGATGAAATTTAAATATCAGAGTGAGTTGAACTTTTAGTCTTGTTGAGTTTTGACATGATGTGTGCCTCGGGAATGTCAGTGCCAACTATATTTTGTACATGTAAGTTAAAGAAATAAAAGACATCTCATTGAATCCTGCAATTAGTGCGGCTGTGTGAGAGAATTAGATGAGATTGAGGAACGCGACCCCGCGATAGCATGGCGCTACCGCGGGCAGCTAAAATTGCAAACTGCCCTGCTTGGTATTCGAACTGGGACTGCCGCCAACTGCTGTGTATAGCACGTGTGTCTTTTATTTATACATCCCGGGAAAACCTGGGAAAGCAAGTATCACGTGATTGTCGCGTGTGTGTATGTACAATGAGTGCAGTTGTGGATGAAATACGTGATTCCACACGCTAATCCCCGACTAAGAAACCATTTTTCTCTTGTCATTTCGTGTTTAACTTTCTTGGTGTTAATTTCCGTCTTTGGTATGGATGACGATCTCTGTTACTAATATTGGCCCATTATTTCGATTACATAGCATGCTTCTTCTTTCTCTGGGATTATTATCATACGCTTAGGGCTCTGTCAGTTCGTGTGGAACTGAGGAACGTCGTTCGTCAGAAGATATGTCATGGATATTGTGATAGAGTAGCGAGAATCTTATGTTTCACTTGAGAGAAAAAGGTTTGTAGAATGAAAAATAATTCATTACCCACAAGGCCGCTTGGATCCTTTTGAACAAAGATGATGACGACAGGCGAGTGAAGACTGGGAAGCTCCAGCCGAGATATGGCAGCAATCCTCCATTTCTTGTTCTGACCTGGCTCTTGTGAATATATAGTTTAGTAAGTTTTGTGTTTCAGTTTTGTTTAATGGCATATCAACCTCTGTTTTAATGTTCGGTTATAATGAAGCAACCCTTTTTCTAGTTTCTTTAGCAATGGAGCGTATGTATGGATTCCACGGGGTCGGGAGTGAGCTTTAGTCCCAATAAACGCCAAGGCAAAGCCGCCCTTGATGGAGCAGCATACCATAATGACAGGTGAAATTTCAGGGACTGCTCGGCGGTACGTTAGTATTTCGGTTTTGGCCGGATTTAATTTTACAAAATCGTCCATTGAGCCTCCTGGACTAAGTCAGAGGAGGTGTTAGGTTCTGGTTTTCCAGATTTGTAGAGGGGCATCTAAAAATATTCACCTATGATCGGAGCATGATTTTAAGAGGGGAGTCCGGCAAGGGATGATCCTTATTGTCTAACCTAGAGTTAGAGTGAGTTTTGAATTTTGTTTAATGGCACATCAACCTCTGTGGTTTATTTAATGCCAAAAAGGTGGAGTCTTAAGAATTTTTTTTTAAATGTTCGGTTATAGTGATAAGGTTGATTTAGTCAGATTTTAATGAAAATATTTTTGTTTTTACTCTTTTTTATTTTAGAAAACTGAAAATATCTTCTAGTTTTGTATTTAAAAATGTTTTACTGAGAATCCTTTTTTTCTTTCAAAAATATGTTGAGGTAATTTTTTCTTCAAAAATGTATTGTTAGTAATATTTTTCCTTCAGAAAAATGAATATTTTTCTATAAAAGTCAATTTTTATGTATAAATTTGTATAAAAGTATATACTTTCATAGTGTTTTGACCCCAGTTTTAGAGGGCTAACTATTTGTCCATAGCTGGGACCCTAACAGGTGCTACCACTCCGGGTCAGAGTAGACCTGGGAACAACAGCAATTAAGAGGTGGTTCCATGTTCCTCACAAACTCCCAATCAGAGGCCTTACTACCGGATGCAGTTTACCGTCATGCCCAGGACCCCTAGAGTTAGAGGTAAAATTCATTTCAAAGAGCCTTGCCTCGTCATATGAAGATATACTAACTTCAGGGCTATTTATGATAGCGTAGACGCTTCGAGAAAGATTGAGAAGAACCGACAACAACGGCGGAATTGTAAAGAAAATCCGCAAAATGAATTAAAGAATATTCCACTTAATGTGACAAATTAGTAAAAGACATGACCTGTAGAAATCTTATTTCGAATCAATATTAAATCTATTAAAAGTTACACGTGTATTTACAATAGTGTTATCTAATTTTGGGAGCTAAACCGGTTTTATAATTTTTTTTAAAAACTGTCTGCGTTTTATCCAGATTTATTGACGAAGAAAAATATTTTACGAAACATTACAAGTTTTATTACAATCGAGTTTTTTCTTAATTTTAAGCTTTCGTTCTTATAATAGACGCGACTGTACGTATGTTTAACACTTCAGAGTGCACAGATACACTGAACGTAAAGAGATAACTAAAATTCGACTCTCGGCAGAAATACCCAGCCACACGTTAAAAAATAATCCTCTTCTAAGAAATGAATACTGCATGATCATACGTACGCACTCACGAATTATATCAGGTGCAACTCAAACGGTATTTACACTACTCGAGATTCAATATTTTATCTCTGAAATTTTGAAAATACTTAAAAATAAAAAAATCTCAGATAATTTTCAAAATAACTTGAAATTTCTCATAACTTAAAAAGTAAACATGACACTAAAAAGGCAGATAAATCAATTTAAATTTTAGTTAGGTCAGCGTTTCTTAAAAAGTCGAGTCGTTGTTTTCACCGACTCTTTAAGATTCTTCACAAAATGGCTGTTGGTGGTGGTAAACAAAGGAATAACCGACCGACCGACCAGCCAATCACGTGGAAGGACAAGTGAATGACAGATAAAAGACATCGACGTAGAACTGGACCAGGCACAAAACAGCCAATCATCATCTGGGGATCAGACAACATCAAAACTTTGCACATTAAATCAAATATAGCTGACATTTGCTTCAAAGAACCACAAAGCAACAAAATGTTGTTAGTTTGTTGTTAAATCGTTCTTATTTACTACACCTTAGCTGCTGCTGCTGCTGCTATTGATCAAGAAATGTGAGGACAATTTCTCTTATTTTTCAACTCGGGTATCTTGCTTTTATTTCCGTAAACAAAGTGATTAAAAGAACGCTTCGTGCCAATATATGTCAGCCACAAATCCCACAACCATTAATAAAACTATTGAGAAATTGTACCAGTCAACAAAATAGGATAATGAGGAATGTAAAAAAAAAATCTTCACAAACACATGAGAGTAATTGCGAAAGTAATACCTCCCATTTCATTGCGTTGGCCTAGGACATCTAAAATGGATGCCTGGTGGTACAGCAGAAGAGCCTGAATCTTGCTTTATTACAAATAGCAGCTGTGCAGCAGTATGTCAAAATACCGTCTGAAAGTACACCAAGCAGAGAAACTTCCATGTATAAAAACATTACCCATTTTTATTCACTGACTTTTACAGAGACCACACACAGGACGTGAGCACATTCAGGTGTTGAACAAAATTCCAGTTAATAAAAAACAAAAAAAAAAAAACGAGAAAAAACAAACAAACAAAAAAACAAAATAAAACAAAGGAAGGTTATTTCTGCTGCTGCTGATGTTTTCTTTACAAAGAAACATACACAGGTAAGTGTGTGTGTGTGTGTGTATATATATATATATATATATATATATATATATATATATATTATTCTATGTGCCTTGTTCTTTCCGGACGTAGGCGATCATTGCCTTCCACATCTCCCTGTCCCTGGCGGCTCTTAGCACGCTTTCTCCTGTAACATCTCGCAACCACCGATCTGTCATCCACCTGATCAGGCCCGTCAAATATGTTATTCGCTGCCTTCCTCTGTCTCTTTTTCCCTCTATCTGACCTGTTAGTATCAGATTCTCCAAGCCCTCCTTCCTCATTGCATGTCCCAGGAACTTTAGCTGTCTCTTCCTGATGCTCAGTATTAATTTCCTTTTCGCAGCATCCTTCTGTAGAACCACATTTCTACTGCTTCAAGTTTTTCCTTCATCTTTGATTATACAATTGTCCAGCATTCACTGCCATATTGAAGAACTGACATCACATAGCAATTCAGTAATTTCTTCTAATGAAAGTTTCCTGTCTCTTAATACTTTACTCAGCTTCTAGAACGCGTCCTTAGCCGTGACAATTCGCCTTCGGATCTGTGTTACACTTTCCGTTTTCTGTTAGAACACTTGCCAGGTATTTAAATTTTTGTACCTGCTTGATTTTAGTATTCAGTCAGTTAAGTGCCATACGTGATACACGCTTGGGCGATCATGTCTCGAAAGAGACATGACTAACTGGGCAGAAGATTATCCCGCAGTAGGTTGCCATTGCTTTCTGCGGTAGACTGGTTGCCGACCAAGGCTACAGAACCCAATCTGTCCTGCTATTTAACCCATAACTGGAAGGAAGAGACGGACTAATACCTTTCCCAAGGGTATTTGCGCGTAAGTGAATACATTGGATTCAACTGGAATTCGAACTCGGCACCCACCTGTATTTGGCATTATGGGCTGCTCTTTTTACTGATGAATATGCATTCGGTTTTCTTGCAGTTTATTTGTAGTCTTTTTTTTAACCGTTCTCTACATCTTTGTTCTCATATTCACTACGTTTCGGCCGTTGTACGCTCCGGCCTTCCTCGGGTAATTGAAATGTTGTACCGATCTCCACCGGGGTAGATTGTTCAACTCCACATGCCATGCCTTTTAGTTTCAGTCATTTCCGTTTTAGTAACTCAACTCAGATTTTTTTATTCGCCTCTGCTCTGACCAGGTATTGAACTTACAACTCTAAATCAAATCACTAGATCACTTCAACCAACGTTTTTATCCTCAAGGTCAAGTGGAGACTTGAATTCAGTGTAAACAAAGCAGACAATAATTAAACAGTGCTTAAAAATTAAGGACCAGACATGGATAGTGGAACGAGAACAATATATCGCCACAGATTAAAGGGTTCAGTTTACCTAGATCGATACACACCTGATGAGGGTTGGAGAGCACTAAAGCCTAAACACTATGACAACAACAACAAAGATGAGGACAACCGTCCATGTATAAATAACTTAAATCTTTCGATTCTTTACGTAAAATATTTTGGAAAAAATCAATTTCTAGAAATTCTAAGTAAAGAATTGTTAAGATAAACACTCAGCGGAAAATCATTTCATTATAAAAAAAATAATAATAATAATCAACCGTGAAATAATATTGGTCTGTAATAAATTGGCAGATCCTTAGAATTTTTGGTTTCTTCAGCGGAATTAATCATTTTGATAACTGGTATATTAATTTGTAAGAATTCTATATTTAAAACTATCCATGAGTTTCTTTCGCAATTTTAGTCTTTCAACAAAGTTGCTAGAATTTTCACATGAGAAGAAGTGAAGGTTAAAACACAATTTTTTTTTACCGATTCGTTTTCTATGGCTTATTTACACAGATCCGTCTGAACAGCATTTTCGGCTCCTGGGCAAATCAATGTGCTAGGCCCTCCTACGCTAACCACTCACAGGAACAAAAATTAAATGGTCGAGGATATTAAACATACATAAATGTTATTGGCAAAACTGGCGTTAAAACATTAAAAGACCTACTGTACAACAGCAAAGTAATTTCAACAATACAGAAGGCTTGAAAAAAAAAACCCATAATAATCAGTAAGCCAGATATTAGATGACACACTATGAAATTACTACGAACTTATAACAAGCATTTACGGCATTTCTTTTCAGAGAAATGCTTCATTATTGGCTTGAAGTCAGTATTGTTAGGATATTTTTTAGAGTTATCTCCCGTAGATGCTCACGTGACACTTAAGGGCTGTTCATCCCATATAAAATGCCAGCGAAGAGACAATTCTCTCTCTTCCTGTTAGCTACCGCTGGGCTGTTAGCCAGAACTTTTGGGCACTCATCATTCTCGCTGAGAATGATCATCCATCAATCAAGTCCGACTTTCTTTTAATGTAACTTGTATTCCTGAAGCTTCGCCTTATGTCTTTGAACAATTGTATTCACTTTTATTCAATTGTATTTCCTGTTATGCTTTTTGTACATAAAGGTTCTTTTCCTTGTACTTCTGAATCTATCCCCATTTAAGGATAAACACCGTAACCTCCATGTTTCTTCTTTATCCCTTAAAGATTTACATTATAAATCTTCTACGTGCGCGATACTTGTAACACGCTAGCATTTCACACGACCAACAAAACCCTTAGTAACAATGGTCTTCAGGAATAGGACGTCATTTTTAAATGCACCCAAGTGAAAGCCAGTTCAAACAATGCTTCGCCATTGCGTCACGAAGCAGATTTTTTAAATAAGTTTCATTCTTAGTAATCAACAATACAGTTGATCACCATCATGTACATGAACACTGAGTGCAATTTCAACATTCGAGAATACAGATTTCAAATTGTACAAAATTATTTTCTGATATATCCCGGAAATGGATATATATATATATATATATATATATATATATCATTCGAGGTAGTTAAGTGGTTTAGGCAAATGTAACGGGTAGGACAATCTAGTACGTAGACGTAATGGACGGTACTCGTCGTATGCAGTATCTGTGACGTAGGCATAGTCGTAGGCCTCTGGTCAAAGATCTGTAGACCTCTAGTCGTATGGACGTAGACCTCTGGCGGTAGACTTCTATGTGTCCTTGCCTTAGTCTATATTTATGGCTGACACCAGCCAATCACATTACTGTGAGGGTGGGGGACCAAGGTGTATGCATATTCATTACCTCATTTTCCGCTGCAGTGCTGGGAGAGTCTCACAATTTTCATGAAGAGCTATGTAGTGCTCGAGATGCTCCCATTCATTTAAAATGTCATCGTAATCGAGGTCTTTGTGATACATATTAGCCAGATCTCCACACTTTTTCTTTAGTGCATCAGGAGCAACGGTTTTCAATTCACTGAAGAAAGAAAAATTTCCACTTCGTGACTGCACATTTTGTCAAAGATTAGAGTGTCCAGTATTCAACCTTGAACTTATCGATTTTACTGAGAAGTAACGATGTAACACTATTTGTGGTGCTGAAAAATGGAGAAGAATATTTTTTACCCGCTAGAAGCTAGTCTGAGAAACCACCCACGAAAAATTGATAAAGTCTTTTGTAACTCTTGAGTGCTGTGTACAGTGGTCGGATAAAGATCGCTATTGCTAAAATTAGATAAGCTTTTTTCGCGAAAAGTGGGTCTCTCGTTTATTGAAAACCTTAGCGATCATTGATAAACACGACAACGGTCTAAGGCACAGACTTACCCCGGGCATTTTATGACCCCGAGGGACAGCCACCCCTTGGCGAGAAAGAGAGACGGATTTCCCGGAAACAGTCATCTACATTATCTCAGGCAGAGACGAAGAAATGACTGTATACGCCTAAGAATCTGAGGGCGGAGATATTGAGTCTGTGTCATGATAAGCTATGTCATATGGAGATCGATAAAACCTGTGACCTAGTTGAAAGAACTTCTTACTGGCCTGGACCGAAGTTACCAGCTATGTACAGAATTGCGTGGTATATCAGGCTCCTCTGGAAGAGACATATATCCCTAATTTTTCTTTTGAAAGGTTAGCACTGATGCGTCAGGAACACAGGAGAAAACCCACTGGGCAAACATACGTAGTAAGCTTTGCAGACCGTCTAATCAATTGGCCATAGGCGTATGCCGTGTCAAATAAGAACGCTCAGAGAGTGGCTGACCTAGATATGGTACCCCTATGCAGTCACAGACAATGGACCAGCAAATATGAATAGAGTAATGGCTGAGACCCTAGCAAGCCTGAATATATATACACACATAACCACTCCCTCTATCATCCCCAGAGTAATGCAAAAGTAGAAAGTTTTCGTAGGACCTCAAGAGATGTTTTAGCCAAGTTCACGAGGGATGACACTGAGAATTGGGACCTGTATTTAGCACAGGCCTTAGAAGCCGTGTGGTTTACAATAAATCAAACCTCTAAGTTCTCGCCATACTATATGCTATACGGGCGAGATGTGGTCTTGACAGGAGACAATTTGTTCAGGCCCTGCAGAAAAAACAATATTAAAGAGAACCATCTTGATAATTAAACAACAGCATAAGTTGTTCACCCAGGCCAAGAGGAAGATAAAAGAGGACAGAGAAGAAGAGAAATGAAAGAGTGAATAGCGGAGGAAACGAGGTAGAGTTGAGGGTCGGGGAGCCCGTCTGAGGGGAAGGAAAATTGAACCAAAGATTATAGAATAGTATAACAGACGGGTCCAATATAATTTGTGGTCTAGGATCAGATGGCATGGCGTGTTAATAGGGCTTATGCCAATGACCTGAAGTTAGCCGGGATAGTTGATTAAGGAGCGGCTGAACCAAAGACGAAAACGACAAGGTTGAGAAAAGCAACCCTTGTGGAGCCGGAAGACATGGAAACAGACGAAGGACTCTGGGGAAAAATAAGAAAGAGTTGGGACAACAACCAGTAAAAACTCTGAATTACATCAAGCATAATAATCCTCTTACTATTGTATTTCTGTCTTTTACAAATTTTCTTCATTGTCAGTAGACAAACGTTTACAGAAATAAATCACATTCTTATTTATGAACAAGATCTAAATCAAATACGATCAATTTCGGTTTGGTTTTTTCCGTCATTATATCTTTTCAGCACCTGGAATTGTACAGTATTCCGAGTTGGGCTCCAAATCTAAACTTTCGACGCGGAAATATTCAGTGCTCAACAAAAATGCGTTCAGATAAAAATAACACAATCTGCTCCTGGTTATAAATCCTCGATAGGAATTTATTTGCTAGACATTCTACCCGCATCTTATTTGGTTTTGTCTTTCAGATGAATGAGGTTAATAAACAGTTAATTATTGATTATGAAACTGACTGGTTTTGGTCTTTAAATTAATTCAATAATTAGTTTACAAAGTGGGGTATACCGCGGGCATATTAGCCTTATTAAAAATATTACTGGCGTCAATTTAACCATTGTCTCTCCCCGCATTGGATGTGCGTTGATATCGACTCGGAACGAGAAATCGGAGAGCCGAGTTCGAATTCCAGTTGAATTCGTTGCAATCATATACGCGCAAATGCCCTTAGAAAAGATATTAATCCATCTCTTCCTTCCAGCTATGGGTCAAATAACCGGACAGGCTGGGTTCTATAGCCTTGGTCGGCAACCAGTCTACCGCAGAAAGCAATGGCAACCTACTGTGGGATAATCTTCTGCCCAGTCAGTCATGTCTCTTTCGAGACATGATCGCCCAAGCGTGTATCACGCATGGCACTTAACTGACTTTCCCCTCGCTCCTTATTTAGTCTCATATACCTCATGCCTAATATTTGTAGACATTTCGTGGTCTCAGTTTTTGAACATGTCCCACTTGACGTTTACGTTGTTACACACGCATAGACTTGGGGAGGGGAGATAAAGGATTACTATGCTTGATGTAATTCTAACTGTGTTTCTGTCACTTACAGATCTTGTTCATTGTCAGTAGACAAACTTTTACAGAACAAATAGATCACATTCTTATTTAAAGCTGTCGTGGCGAACCGGGCGGGGCGGCCTAAGTACCAGCACGGGATTTGACGACGGTGGCGTTCATTCGTCGTCTGTGTCGACTTCGTCACGTAGAGAGTTTCGTCGTGTCACTGCCCAATCCAACCATCGTCGGTAGACCATAGGAAAAGCAAAGAATCCCAGTAGCGAAGTCCAGGGTTCTAATTCGAAACTTTACGAAGACGAGGAAGAGTTGAACGCGTGGGAAGAGAAGGAAGTGATATCCCTTACCCAACTCCAAAACAGGAAATTCAGGCAGAATTACCCCTGAAGCAGAAACTGGGAGGGGCGAAGAAATTGAAATCTTAATCAGTCAGTGAACAATGGGGGTGGATGCGTTCGGTGTCGGTGCGCAACGGCGCCGGGCTCGTTCGAAACCCTATCCGGTAACAGAAGAAGTTGAGCGAAATGGAGGTGTGGTTAGCGAGTCACTAAGGGCGGAGGAAATTAATCGTTGGTGCTATTGTTGGCCTGCCCATGGTAGCGTGTGTGGATTCGGCGATGGCATTCATGAAGTACGACCTTTGGCTCAGAAGCGCCGCACACCTGCCAGAACCTCATCAGCCGACTTCAGGTAGTTTAAAGTCGGGAGAAAGGTTTAAGTTTAGAAGTTAAGTGAAGAAAGCAGTAGGAGTACTCTAAAATTATTGACTATGGAAATACACAAACAATGCGTGGTTAGAGGAATACAAAAAAGAAAAGAGAATCTTGTTACCCTTGCGGAAATGGCTGATATATAGGGATTGATACCACTGATGACGATGATGATAGCGACATAAGCTTCGAAATACGACAAGAATACAATTTTCAGGAAAACAAGTAATAACAACTAGCCATTTTTAGCTCGTCACTTTCGTGATGGACTTAACTCCTACGAACTGCTATTAGATCAAATGGAGGATGAATTGGCTAAGCTGGGCGTGACAAGGAACCGGGTAACCCAGAAATATATCAGGGAAGATGGATACCTCAGTTTACTATACTCTATATAGCTGGAAATATCCATATTGGCAGCCCAGTGGAGAGAAATGAGGAATTATCTGAAAGGAATCAAAGTACTACAAACAAGAGGATAGAGAGCAATGGTCCCAATTACAAGGTAACCAAAACAATTCTGTCC
This sequence comes from Ascarosepion bandense, assembly GCA_037127315.1. Classification (NCBI taxonomy): domain Eukaryota; kingdom Metazoa; phylum Mollusca; class Cephalopoda; order Sepiida; family Sepiidae; genus Ascarosepion; species Ascarosepion bandense. The sequence goes on along the minus strand of JBBBDQ010001749.1, from coordinate 1,901,454 downwards.
GTTTCTAAAGGAAAAAAAAGAAAACGCTTCACAGTATGTGTAACTTATATTTACTCTTCGAGGTAATCGCCATCGGCATCCAGCACCTTCCGCCAACGTATCTTTAGCTGTTCAATGCCCTTGCGGTAGAATTCGGGGGTTTTGACGCAAAGAAGTCCGTGGGGGCTTTGCGCAAGTTTGCATCATTGGTGAAGGATTTCCCACGAAGATAATTATCAAGGGAGTGGAAGAGATGGTTATCGGATGGCGCAAGGTTATATGAATAAGGTGGATGGCGCAAAGTCTCCCACCCAAGTTGCTGTATGGTATCACTGACCAGACGCGCGACATGCGGCCTGGCGTTGTGATGAAGGAAAAACACACCTTTGCGATTCACCAGTGCTGGCTCCTTCTGGCGCAATGCCTATTGCACACGTTTCAATTGCTGCGAGTATAGGTCGCCAGTGACCGTTTGGCCCGTTGGTAGCAGTTCATAACGAACCACTTGACGACCTGTCCACCAGACACAAAGCATAATCTTGCATGGATGCATAAGCGGTCTTGCGGTGTGATGGACAGCATCCTAAGGAGACAACCAATGTCTGGAACGCTTGGGAGTTTCGCAGAGAAAATCGATTGAATAAGGATGCGGTACGGTGGCCAGAAAGCAGCGATACGCAGGCTGTCACTCGTTGTCCCTTGTGGACCTCCAACAGTGTTTGCAGAACCCACTTGCTTAGTTTGTACGTCCTACCTAGGCGGTGCAGATGAAATCTGTTTCATCGGAAACGTTGAACTGTCTTGCAAGTTCACCACACGTTAAACTACTGTCCTCTTCAAGGGCCGCCTTCAGGACTCCGTCATTCAAGACCTGTGGTCGTCCAATGCGAGGCTCATCATGGAGAGAAAAATCTCCCGACTTGAATTTTCGAAACCAACGTCTTGCAGTACGTTCATCCACAACACTATCACCAAACGCGTGACATATGCAGCAACTTTATGCACCTGCTGATAAGCCCACTTTAAAGTCGTAAAGCAAACAGCCCCGAACGAGATCTCTAGACACTTCCATCCTTCTCACAGCTGTCCGGCTTATAACTGATGGCCAGGCACGGTGCGCATGTTTTTTTATAACGTCTGATATTCCTACTTCCGGCTGTCTGAATTTGAAAACAATTGCTACACGTATTTCGTATATATTTCAACTTCATTAAATGACTAATCAAAAAACGGACAGAACTTTTTTGGTTACCTTGTATAAAAACATTAAACAAAACACTGAGCGTCTTGGTCTGTACTTCTGAGATGAGGTAGTATTTACCTTATTCGTACTATTGTCCTCACCTTGTCATTTTTACAAGGTTTCGGCCGTTGTACGCTCCGGCCTTCTTCAAGTGCTAGGACTTTTGAATCGAACCACTTATTGCGATCACTGCAGTATATCATTCTCATTCCTCGTGTGAAGCTACTTCTGGTAGAGTTACCTCCCTTTAACTTAACTCGCTAAGTTATTTATTCGCCACTGCTGCATCCTGGTATTGTCATGGTCACTCGAATCAACCAACGTCTATATCCACTGGACCATGAGTCCTTGAGGACAACAGCAAGCATCTTGCTCGTAACGGTGACCGACTACGATATCGAGTCTGTATGAAACTAGCATTATAGCCCGGCGTTACTCGGGGGGTAATGAAAGCTTTAAAACTAATTCATGGTCCTGGAGCTCTGACTCAGCCTAAAGAATATTTGTGTGAAGTTTGGTGAGAATCGGATAAACATTGTGGATTTGTATAAAGGACATACAGACAGATAAACAGGCATACACACACACACAAACATCTTGCTTATATATATATATATATATATATATATATATATATAAAATCGATTTTCTGCATTATTGTAAGAACTGCAACCTTGAAACTTTCTTGTGTATCAAATGTGATTAAAATCGGACCACTCCTTCTATAACACGATTTTTTCGATTTTCGATATTTATTGTGGGTACCTCGACACGAAACCTAGCTAAGAACACTCGCAGACGCTTATAGTACAATTGTGTAAATTTTCAAGAAAATCGGTTCAGCCGTTTCGGAGTCTATAGGTAACGGACACACACAAAGTTTCATTTATAAATAAGTTTAGATAAATTGGGGGAGGTAAAAAGAAATCAAAGAGTCTTAGCCCTGGTGCCGAAAGAAAACTTGTTGAGACTGAATGTGATAAGAATAAAGCTAACGAAAAATAGGAAATCTAAACTTATTTATAAATGGAACTTTGTGTGTGTGTGTGTGTGTATCCGTTACCTATAGACTCCGAAACGGCTGAATCGATTTTCTTGAAAATTTACACAGTAGTATTATAAGCCTCTGCGAGTGTTCTTAGCTAGGTTTTGTGTCGAGGTACCCCTGATAAATATCAAAAATCGTTAATCGAAAAAATCGGGTTATAGAAGGAGTAGTCCGATTTTAATCAAATTTGATAGACTCATAGACAAAGACATAAGAAACGATATTCAGAAGTTTCAAGGTTGCAGTTCTTACAATATTGCAGAAATGTTGATACCGATACCAGGAAATCAAAATTTGACTTACATCAATTTTTTTTTTTTAATCATATCACCCCAAGCAAGGCGGTAACGCCACTAATGCGCAAGGGGTTACGTAAGAGTAAAAAGATTGGAAAAAAGAAAACCGGAAACCACATCCTAAACAGGGAACAAGGGATGAGCCTCTTCACCCGTTCAATAGACGTGGGTGGAGTGTGAACCGGGCGATAGTTTCATCTATCTACTCCAACTGAGAAAAAAAACAAGAGTAAAAGAATGGAAAAGAGTAAAAGATTGGAAAGAGAAAGCTGGAAACCACATCCTAAACAGGGAACAAGGGATGAGCCTCTTCACCTGTTCAATAGACGTGGGTGGAGTGTGAAATTTTTCTTTCAGTCTACGGTTTCGCTTTAGCTGGAAACAACTATTGCTTTTTAGTCTTTCGTGCCAACGTCCAAAGAGTCTGAGCTCCAGGACCATGGATTAGTTTTAAAGCTTTCATTACACCCGAGCAACGCCGGGCTATACTGGTAGTATATAATAAATCGAGAACTATGGAAATCTAATTTCTGCAACTGAGTGGATTTATGCAAAAGTATTTCTAGTTAAAGGCAATTACTAATAAAGTACGACGGTCTAGTCGATCCCTGACGATTCTGTTAGATCCCAACTGGACATGTCATTAGAACACCTGTCCCCAAACATAGTAACCCCTTGTTGAGGATTCCGGAACTCTGCAAACGAATTGAAATAGTAATTAGCTGGTGACTAGTGATGATTGATGTTGGATATAGACGAAGACCAGTTGTGTTAAACAAGCAATGAATTGTATTGACGATAGGTTTACAGAGTTGAGATTCAGCATGCAAACAGTAGAAGGAAAAGTTGTTTCCCTTGTAACGTTAAGAATCGTGAAGTAAAGTCAATAATTGAATAAAGTTCCTGAAAGAAAAGAATGTAAAGTACATACTGTTGAATTGACGAAAGTTCCGATTGGAAGATGTGAGTAATTTGTGCTCATGTGTGTTTAAGACATAAATAGCAGCTAATTGCGTCTTGCAATTAGTGCGGCTGTGTGAAAGTGAGATAGATAAGATTGACAAACATGACCCCGCGGAAGCATGGCGCTATCGCGGGCAGCTGAAACTGCCAACTGCCTTGCTGGAACTCGAACTGGAAACTGCGTATGTTAATACGTGCGTACCCGCTTTTTATAAGCCCCATGAAAACGCGGTTAGGCACAGGAACATCACGTGAAAGTCGCGTGATTCGTGAATGAAGAAAACACGCGAGGCAGAAGTAGATGCATGAGTGTGTATGTACATGTGTGAGTGAACTGTTTGGAAATGCACGTGAATCCCACACCCTGGTCACTTTAGAATCTGAAGATACAGGCTGAGTTGCCTCATCATTTTAGGTTACCGGTGAACTCCACTGAGGAACTATGAAAATACTATAATGCCCTAAGTTGTGTCACCTTGTTAGAAGAAGGGAGATTGCTGGTATTGATGTCCACTCTGTTAAACAGAGAAAGTATTTTTAAGTATATCGAACCATAAATTTGTTTATTCCCTACCCCTCGAGTTGATCAGGGCCAAGGGGCAGTTGCGAGATACCCAACATAAACGGCGAATGTAGCTTTGGATTCTGCTAGGACAAAATTTATGATGCTAACGACAGAGGAAGCATGACGGGTAATTACAGATTACGTGCACTTTAGTTATTCAAAGGCGATAGAAAGTGGATAAAGAAAACTTGCCAAGTAGATGTAATAACAAACAGTGTTGCCAAAAGCTATCAGTATATCTGATGGAGTAAGGGCAGTGGCCATACAAGGGCCGATTGATCTGTCCAAAGTGGGGGAGAGCCAAAGGAGACGCTAAGGTTAGAACCTCCATTATTCTTGATAAAACTGCCCATAGCGTTTGGAAAGTACCCTCATATTTACCAGGCCAATGAGAAATGTTAAAAGAAAGATTCAGTTGTGGGGATAATTTTAAAAAGTTTTTAAAAATTGCACAAAATTATGGGAAACGGTATTTGGCAATTTTCCTGAAGTTACCCTAGAAAAGATGCCAAAAATCACTGAAACGTACAGAGAAGGTTCGTCTAAAACATTTAGAGAAAAAATTAAATGTTTGGGAAAAGAAAGTACGGCATGGCAAGATAATAAAGTGATCAGCATTGGTAGATACTTTAGTAATTATTGCTGCAATAGTAGCAGCAATATGGAAATTTAAGTGACGAAGGAAAAAGTCAGTCAGTGACGTTTTCGCGAGAATTCAACAGCTTGAAAAAGGAATTCATATTGACTAAATTTGAATCTCGTTTCCTGAAGATGGGCTTTTATAAGCTCAAGAAGATTCGTGGCAATAGGAATGTTCAAATCCTTTCATTACATGGCCTTGCTTGTTTTGTTCATTATTTTAAACATGCCATTCGAAATTATTGTGAGAAAGATTGTATCCAGGTTGTCTGTGTTTTTAATTGTTCAATCCTGTTTCTCGCTATGTATTCATTTTCTGCTCACAGTGATAGTGGATTTTTGTTCGCATTAAGGATATCCACACCAGTGTTGTTAGATCTTTTGCTCCATGTAAAAAGATCAGATAAACATCAAGAAACGTTCCACAGTTTCACGCCTTTTAATTTATCGGATAGTAAATCTCACTTGATGCGTGTGTGAGATGAATCTACACTTACTGAATAATACTTTGGCTCTTTAAATTCAATCAATTCCTCAAAAATATTTGCAGATAAATATGACGGGTTACTTCTTCCAGAATTTCCTTACATTTTGAGATTTTATCCACGAAATAAACGCGTCTATAGGCAAGAAAGAGAATCGCAGAAGCAATAATCTACACTTATCAAATAAGATTTCATAGAATTTCAATATTCTGCTCTATTTTCATATCCTTCACTCACAATACTGTGCTTCCAGTCATTGAAAAACGGTGTCGCAAAAAAAGATTTTTTCTTACACAATAGGCGACATAGAAAGCAGTGCAAACGGCGTTGGCATGGTTAATAGAGTATCCATCTACATTCTACATTTTCTTCGTTCCGCAGTTTACGTTTGAACGCATTGATGAGTACCTTGCCTTCATCTTCTCTACTCCATCTGTTTTATACACTTTGCGTGAGTTTGAATGCAGTAATCTATTGTGTTAGTATCATAACTAGATCACATATTCCTTTAATGTTACAGATTTGGGTACTTTCTTTTGTAAAATGTCATCCGCAGCAGAAACACGCAGTGATTGTCTAAAGAAAGTAGATGATTGATAGCAGTAATGGAAAATATGTGAACGCTATATCTGAATACGACTAGTGGCTGACATTGCAGAAGCGCATGTTGATGCTATATATGAAGGAATGCGTATGAGTGGTTGTTGTTGCACCTGTGTTGAGTCATGATGATGATTTCGGAAGTTTTCTATTTTCTCCTCTGCAGCTCTCTTTGTTGTGCTCCACTCAAAACATTGCGTTTCATTTCTACTGAAAGGGTTATTCACTTGTAAATTTACATATTAAATATTTAGTATCAAGTCCCACACCAGGATGTAGGGTTATATTATTTATGTCTGTTTCTAATAAGACCTAAATATCTAAACATCCCGCTTCCATAATGAACATGTCCTTCCTTTAATTGTATGAACAGTATTTATTTTTAATACAAACTGTGTGCTGATTCACTAAACATCAGGAGAAGACCTTGATCTAGCTTAGTGGCATAGTATGGATGTCTGGCATTGATCTAAGCCTTATCTATGTGTAAGTATACAAGACTACACTCAACACATTTATCAACTTGAACAATTAAAAAGCTTAGCCATTCATATATTCACGAACTATCAATACCTGGTAATTAGTACTGCATCGTAAATTCATATTAAATAATCACAATATGCTTTAACAAGAAAAAATACTTGTTACAAAATAAATTTAATAGCTTTTTGTTTTGATCACAACCTTCATTCTGTCAGGCATTGACATCACAAGCTTCTTCAATGTATCTAATGGTATCTCCTGCCGAGCAGCTTGTACTTGCTCCCAAAGTGTGTATTGCGAAGTAACATTAGATTTATAAATTTTTTTTATCCAAAATATCTCATATATTTTCAGTAGGATTGAGATCAGGGGATTGTGGGGGGCCCATTTCAAATTCCGAAGCCTTCCTTCTACTTCCTTTTTACCTAATTAATTCTTACAAAGGTTTGGCTTTTCAACCGGTGTTTGAATTTCAGTGAGGTTTTTAGGAAAATCACCCCTGTCCAAATACTTTTGCACACTACCGGTAGTGTGCAAAAGTGTTAGGACAGGGTGGATTTTAAACTTTATTTTGGTGCTTCCTAAAAGATAAAATAGTTCTTGTAATACTTTTGCACAGTACTATATATATATATATCTCCGCAGACAGATCTGTTTCGCTGTATCACAGATCATCAGTACTGTTAGACATCCGATTGCTTTTACCCAAGATTGAAACTCGACCGAATTGGGCTCAGTCAGCGATTCTACCTCTGAGCTATGGGCGCTCGCTAGAAGGAGGCAGATATGTGTGTGTGTATGTGTTCATTATATACTTAGATATTATTTAAAATATTGAACAGATTATTTATAGACCGTGTGAACAAGCAGGGTTGATTCCTATATCCACATTATCTATATAAAGTTTGGCAAGAAGTCTTAGTGATAGAGTGAAATGAGAATTTATGCAAGGAAGAAATAGCGATAATATATAACATCTGCTTCTTAAAAAAAAAAAAAAAAAGAGTGAGAAATAAATCCATCTAAGAAAAAAAGTATATTCGAATTTATGGGAAAAAAAGCAGCTGAGGTGAAACAATTTTGATAATGTAATTAGTTGATCAGAAACCTCTTGAATTATTTATCAGGAAAACGCAATTCAACAGACAAAAGACTAGCACCAGCTGAGCCACTAATTTTTTCTCTAAGTTCTCTTGTACTGTCCTCCAATACATCTATCAGTACCCTTTTTGTTATTCCAATTGGGGCGCTAAAGTTTTATGTTTTACAAATAAGGGTGAAGCTAAAAATAAAAAAAATGTTATCAGTCAGTAAGTAAATTTCATACCTAACTTAGAAGATTATGTTGTACAAGCAATATTTAGCCAAAGACAACTCTGAAATTTTGCTTTTTCAAGAGTAAATCAAAAGTAGAAAACAGCTGAAAAACGAAAGATTTTCTTTCAAGAAATATAATTTAAGACCTTTCAAATTTAATAAGGGTGTCTTCCCGACCATGGCATTAAAGAACTGCAGTAAGAACAATTTCAAATAGTAAATAAGACGTTTACATTATTTTGCTAAATCGTAAAATATACGTTGTACAATATTAAGAGCTCATCTGATTATAAAGTCAAAATAGCTTAGCTTACTGGTACCCCCCCATAGATGAATTTGCTCGAGCCACAAGATTAGCAACTAGGTCCCACCCTTTTACTGTGAAACCAATAAATTGTAAACGCATCTTCTACTCCACAGCTTCTTTTCTCGCACTTCCCGCCTGTGGAATTCTCTTCCGTTTATTTCCTTTCCCGATGGCTACAATCTTCAAGAATTCAAATGCAAAGTCAATAGTCATCTATCTCACTAACTTACATTCTCTCTCTCATCAGTATTATCATCCTTCCACCCACTTCCTGACATCCCCTGTAACCTGTCACTCTTTCTCATAACTTTCCTCCTATGCAACCCCCTGCTCAACAGTGGCAGTAAAATGCCTTGCTTGGGGCGACACGATTACAAAAAAAATCATCTCTAAACATTTTCTGTAATGAAAATCAGACAAATGTCTGACATTTCCTCAGCTGCAAACGATTTTTCCGAAGGTTTCTTCATTAGAATTGCTGCTTGCAGGAGACAGGATGCATTCTCAAAGAATTTCTTGCAATAAGCAATCTGCCAATGCTAACAAAGTAGACCTCGTTGCTGCTCTTGAAAAGACGCCCAATCTGTGTTGGAATTGGGTAGTAAATAGCTCGTAAATTTTAATACTTCCAAAATGAAGCTGTTCTTTAATCAGCACGGAAAAATCTCCCTACCTTCCATCAGTATGGATGGCGTTAGTCTCATCAAAAGCAACACACTGCGCCTCCTCGGCCTCATTCTCTCGACCAACCTCAAGTGAGACCACTACATCGAATCTATAGCTGCATCTACCGCTGGTTGAGTTCTGTCGGGCCAGAAAGTTTTTCTCGTCAGAATTTATTTTGCACATTTATAAATCTGCCATTCGTTCGTGCATTGAATACTGCTGCCATAACTGGTAGGGTGCCCCTGCTATTCATTTTGAGGTTTTCGACAAATCGATTCAGGTTTAGCAGCTTGACTGCAGTCACTTTCTCACCGACAGGATGTGGCATCCCTTTGTCTTTTCTGCAAATATTTTCACGGTTTCTGCTCTGACAAGCTTCTTTTCTTGGCGCTCCGACCACACGAGTTTGCTCGTGTTACTAGAGTGACATCAAAATCCTACGCTTTTACCATAAAAATAATCATATGTAACCGCCGCTTCTACACGAACAGTTTTCTTTCTCGCACTGTCCATTTATGGGTCTTCCTTTCGAAGACTTGCTTTCCTGCTGGCTACAATTTCGAAGTTTAAATGCAACGTCAATTGCCATCTTCTATTCCCCTAAATGCTATCCACCTCTCAAAAACCGATCAACTTCCCATTCTTTCTTCAACATCCTCTGTACTCCGTTTTTGTTTGTTTGTTTCTCTCTCTCTAACCCCCTGCGCACCTTTGCTTGGGGTGAAATGATTAATAAAGAAAAAAGATTTCTTCTAAAAAAAAAAAAACTGAAAGTCTCTTATTCTCACCAATTCTGACAAAACGTGGTTATTTTTTATTCTACATACTAACATCTGAGCTTTTACTCAAATTAATTCAAGTGAAATGAAAATTTGTTAATTTTGTCAAAAGCGAAGAACTCATGTTGCTCATATTTAATAATTAAAAAAAATATATATTGAGACAAACCAAACAAGTGGTCGCCCACTGATAACACGATTAATTTTCAGTTAAAAAGTTAAAGGAACACGTCTAGATTGAAAAAAAAAAATCTACTTGGTTATGCAACGCTTCCGAAAAAAATGGGACAAGAATGATAAATTATCAATTCAGTTTTTGATCAAAATTGTTTCCAATATAGTTATCACCCTCAGTGATTAATAAATTATTATCGAGTTCAACCAATTTCTCGAGTGAAGGATAATGTCTAAACAGCGTAATCTAATAGAGACTAGGTTTTGAATTCAATGTTTTTTTCCACCTAGACTGGTTGCAACTTTCCTGAACCAATAGCTTGAAAAAGCAAATTTTTTTTTTTAAATTAACTGTTAAATAAAAAAATATAATAATATAATTCTTAAGCAGCCAAATTTTCTCTCATCCTTTTTCAAATAATGCTGAGAAACGAAACATTAATTGCTTCAAGCCACCTTTTAATTCAGAAGTAGAATCCTAAATAGGGCAAATATTTTTTTTAATTAATTAATAAATTAATAAGAACTTCAAATTACATGAAATATTCAATAAAAATAGAGTTAAATTAAGTTATAGCTGTACTTGTAATTTGGAAAATTAGATTAAATATCAGTTAAGTGCCATACGGGATACACGCTTTTGGGCGATCATGTCTCGAAAGAAACATGAGTGACTGGGCACAAGATTATCCCGTAGTAGATTGCCATTGTTTTCTGTGGTAGACTGGTTGCCAGCCAAGGCTATAGAACCCAATTTCTTCTGTTATTTGACTCATAGCTAGAGGGGAAAGAGATGTATTATATTATTACGAAGTAATTAGTGGGGGATCAGTTCATTACTTCATGACAATAAAAACCGATCCCCTACTTTATGCCCAGTAAAAGCCTTAGTGATGTCAACTATTATATATCAGTCAGTTAAGTGCCATACGTCATACATGCTTTGGGCGATCATGTCTCGAAAACGACGTAACTGACTGTGCAGAAGATTATCCCGCAGTAGATTGACGTTGCTTTCTGCGGTAGACTGATTTTCAGCCAAGGCTATAGAACCCAATCTGTCCTATTATTTAACCCATAACTGGAGGGAAGAGACTGATTAACATCTTTCTCAAGGGTATTTGTGCGTAATTGAATACAAGAGAATATCCGATATCCACTGCACCACAACGCATTGTAGTGCAGCGGATATCGGCTCGGAACGACAAATCAGGGAGCCGAGTTCAAATTCCAGTTGAATTCCTTGCATTCACTTACGCACAAATACCCTTAAGAAAGATATTAAATCCGTCTCTTCCCTCCAGTTATGGGTTAAATAATAGAACAGATTAGGTTCTATAGCCTTGGCTGGCAACCATTTTACCGCAGAAAGCAATAGCAACCCACTACGGGATAGTCTTCAGCTCAGTCAGTCATGTCTCTTTCGAGACATGATCACCCACAGCGTGTATCACGTATGCCACTTAACTGACATAAAAAAGCAAAACGCCAGAAAGTTAGAAACAAACGTGCAGAATAATATCATTAATGAAAGATTTAAGGGCAGAAACAAAAACAAATGCCCATTTAACAGAGTTTGTAAAAGAGAAGGAGTTATTTGCGATGCAAAAGTACAGGATACAAATGGACAAAGAAAAATATACTTGGGATGTACTGAAGAAATTTTTAAATGCCGCTGGTATAATTAAAAGGTCTACATTCAAGCTAAAAAGCCTTAAGAATTGTACCAAACTGGCTAACCATGTGTGGAAATCGAAAGAAAAAAATAAACTTAAACTTCTGTGTGTTCTGAAAATCCCCGTTGTAATCAAACACACCCCTAAAGAAATAGAACAAAGGTTCTCTAAAAATTCCTCTCACAAAACAATTTTCAATGAAAGAAAAAAAGGATTATGAAAGGGTTTTAAATGAAAGTGGCCATAAAAACAAATTAGAATATAAAACCTCAGCTTTATTTTTCATTTGCTTGTTTATCAAAAGAAACGTTATTTGGTTCAACCCACCTTTTAATTTAGAAGTAGAATTCTAAATAGGGCAAATAAATTAACACTTCCCTAAAAACTTGGAATTACATAAATGATTCAATAGAAATACAGTTAAATTAAGTTATAGCTGGAATTGTATTTTGGAAAATTACATAAAAAACAAAACGCCAGAAATTTAGAAAATAACGCGCAGAAAGAAAAAAAAAACGGCAACAATCCTGATATAACATGGTGCATATAAAAAAATCCAAACCTTACAACGGTGGTGATATATGCAGATTGTGCCAAGATAAATTAGCCATAATATTTCCAGAACAAGAAAGATTACTAAATGAAAGATCCGATGACAGGATGTAAACATCAGAAAATATATTTTTGGATTATACAAACCTGGATGTAAGTATTTACAATTGTTGAAAATTTTTTACTTTTATTTTAAATTTTCAGTTATTTTAAAACTTATTTGTGCGTTCTATAAATCCCTGTTGTGCGGTTGATTAAAAAAGAAGCGTTGGAGAATCAGTTGATATAAATCCGCATGAAGATACCGAAAGATTGAAACAAAGGTTGCATAATCGACTGACTTTTGAAGGAAAATATTAAAAGGCTCTACATTATATATGTATTGAGCACTTTTTAATAGTGCCTATTTAACTGTCTAAGTATATGACCAATAACTGGTTAATTATAATATATATATATATGTGTGTGTGAGAGAGAGAACTCCACTAAATCAATGAAAAAAAGCATAGTATGAAGAAATCCTAAACTCAATAGAAATGAACGTTTTCCATCAAAATGTTTATTATCAAGAGAAAAGATCAAATTATTTTTTGAAATTTATTAATCCTTTCAAACACGTTAGAAATTTTTATTTTCGTTAGCGGGGAACCAAATCGTTACGAAAGTTTACAATGGAAAACGTGACATTACATAACATAAGTCACTGTTTTTTCCGGTGATAAATACATTAAATTGGAAATTCTTGCAAAAATCAAATAATTGTCGAATTTCAATTAAATGTTCAGAACTTATTCACAAATGAATAAAATCATTTTTAAAATCATTATTTAAAAAAATATTTCTAAAAATAAAACCTGTTTTTACATCTGTTACCCCTCTTCACGTAAATTCATGAAGTTTAAAGAAATTAAATTCTGTAGGTAAAAATGGTTTTATTAGTTAAACGCAGGACTCATTGGTGAATGCAAATCATGTATTAATTTTAGAACTATTTAGCCCCTAACCGAAAATCTGCTCTGAATAGTAAACTGTTTAAAAAAAAAAAAATTCCAAGGCTTGTAGACGGTAGGTTGATGGTAAAAGTAAAGATTAGATTTGCTAATCGAAAACAGAGAAGTTTAATACAAATCATCTAGCTGGCGTATTTTTCAAAAGATTTTTATTTTTTGTGTATTTGAAGTCTTTCTTTTGTATGGTAATTTCTATGTATACATTAAAAAGTTGTGTTTCAGAGTTTCTTCCCCTTATCGGAAAAAATGTACAATTATGTCACTTGTGATCGTTATGTTATCTCTCATCTGGCAAGCTGTCAACATATTTCAAATACGGCGGACACGTCAAAAAGTCAACTCTGGTTAGAAATAGTTTTATTCTAAATTTCATGCTATAAATAAGTAATACTTGTGTAAACCAGATTAATTCAGCATTATTTTTTTTAATGAGCCAATTTAATGTGTTACAGATAAACATTCTATTTTTGAAAGATTTTTAAAAACCAAGAGTTAACTTTTGTTTACAAATGTATCGACTGCTCAAAAATGGCCGAAAAATTGAAAAATTAAAATGAAAGATCTCAAAATTTTATACTCTAATCAATATAATTTCAGTTTTAAATACTGAAAAGTATTTTGCTTACTCGAAATAGAAAAAGTTTATCACTGAGTTTTCAATTAAAACTAAAATTAAAATTTCAAGAAAAGTTTATTTTTAAAAAATAATTTTAAAAGTTTGATATCGAAAATGAATGAAGGTACCTTATATATATATATATATATATATATATATATATATATATATATGAAATGAATTGTTTGAACATTATTTTTTACCGATACTCGTATTTAAGTAGATATTCTGTTTTTTTTTTTGTTGTTTGTTTTTTTTTAATTAAACAGTATTATATATCTACTGACCTGATTATTTACGATAAATTTTTATAACCAAAATGTGTGTACCATTCGGCAGGATTCGAACCTACATAGGGGAAACTACCATTTGATCTGGCAACGTCTTAGACCTCTCGACCAAATTAAAATTCGTTAATTTCCGGGTTAGAAGCAATCGGAGTCTAACCGTACTGATGAGCTGTGATACACCGAAACAGATCTGTCTGCGGATGACTATATATATATATATATATATATAAAAAGAATTCAGTTTCTGTTCGCCTTGCGTTTGAAAGAATTATAAACAAGTCCGAAGGCGAAATGCTTCAAAATTTGTTATTTGTTTCCGGAAGGGAATATTTACGCATGCCTGTTGTATCTTGCATTCTCAAGTGTAAAAATCTCTAAGAATTTATTTTTTACTGTTAAAACGAGAAAAAAAAAACTTCTGTTTCTTTTGTTTTTCAATATTGTTTTCCATGAAGACGTATAAAATTGAATTAAAGAAATTATTAGACTGAAATATTTTACAAACGTGCGTTGTGGTTCAGTGGATATCGACTCGGAACGACAAATCGGAGGAGCCGAGTTCGAATTCCAGTTGAATTCCTTGCATTCACTTACGCACAAATACCCTTGGGAAAGGTATTAATCCGCCTCCTCCCCCCAGTTATGGGTTGAATAATAGGACAGACAGGGTTCTATAGCCTTGACTGGTAACCAGTCTACTCCTGAAAGCAATGGAAACCTACTGCGGGATAATCTTCTGCTCAGTCAGTCATGTCTCTTTCGAAACATGATCGCCCAAAGCGTGTATCACGTACGGCACTTAACTGATTTTACAAACAATGAGTTGAAAATTTTTACAAGTAATTCATTGTAGTTTTATAGACGCTCAAAGCGAGAGTACGTAGAGCGTGTTTGTTTTGTGAAATAATAATCACAAGCTAATGAATTTTTTTTTCTTTATAAACTGTCGCCCGGTTCACACTCCACCGACGTCTACTGAACAGGTATAGAGGCTCATCCCTCGTTCCCTGTTTAGGATGTGGTTTCCGGCTTTCTCTTTTCCAATCTTTTCACTCTTTTCTCTCTTTATTTATTTTTTTTTTCAATTGGAGTAGATAGACTAAACTATCGCCCGGTTCACACTCCACCCACTTCTATTGAACAGGTGAAAAGGCTCATCCCTTGTTCCCTGTTTAGGACGTGGTTTCCAGCTTTCTCTTTTCCAATCTATTCACTCTTATGTAGCCCCCTGCACACCAGTGGTTTTACCGCCTTGCTCGGGGTGATATGATTAAAAAAAAAAAAAAGAAAAAAGAAAAAAAATTAGACAAAATCCAAATGACAAAAGGATAATCGGAAGAACGTCTGGATTTTTACCAAGCTTGAAATTTGTTTTAATAAAAAAAAAAAAAAAAAAAAAAAAATTCTTCATCCCAAAGAGGAGAGAAGCCAGTTTCACTATAAGATCCTAGCCAAGCAGAATACACCTTTTCATCTTAAATTCGGGCCTTTGTATTGAATACATCTGTATATTTAAGTTTAACATCTACTTCACAAAAGTAAAATGTAGCCAAGATAACAAGATACACCGCTTTTTATCTTCAAGACGAATAAAAGACATTTTATTGGCAGCAAAATGAAAACCCCCGGCGTAAAAAATTATTTATTCAACAGAAAATGAAGAGACGCTTAAATACCTACAGAAACAAAAGTTGACAAGTTCTGGTATATTGTGGTTAGTTCAAAGGTGCACTGAAAATTCTGTAACAATGTTGACCTCTGTTATCAGTCAGTCTCTGGGCTTGATTTAAAAAAAATGGATTGACAGTGGATGAGAATAGATAGAAATAGATTCTTAAGAGACTAGAGACCAAGAAAATTAAAAAGAAAAATATGGAACCAAAATTCATATTCTTCAGATTGATTCGTTCCAATGTTTTTTGCCTTGTGGGCTGCAGACGAGTGTGTGTCCGCGCGTGCAGACGAGTGTGTCCGCGCGTGCACACGCGTTGGTGATTGACACAAAACTCGCTGACAGAATCGCTCAGAAGTGTTGATGAATTAAGATTTTATGGAAAAAAAATATTTGATGGCGAGAATCAATGCCATTTCGAATAGAAAAGAATTTTCTGACTTTGGAACTTCGTTTCTTTGATTTCCTGTTGATGTCAATCAACGGCTTTTAATAAGAACAATTCTTTAATTCATTGAACACAAAAACAGACATTCTGTGCTAGACAAACTGAGACAAAAGAACTTTCAATATATTTTTTACTATACATATAACAACCACATTCTGCTAGGAAGGCTTCATTTTTGACTGCTGATTATCCATTTCTTCGCAATGGTTTACTGTAAAACATTAGCAACGCATTTAGCATATATATATATATATATATATATATATATGTACTAGCAGTATAGCCCGGCGTTGCTCGGGTGTAATGAAAGCTTTAAAACTAATCCATGGTCCTGGAGCTCAGACTCTTTGGACGTTGGCACGAAAGACTAAAAAGCAATAGTTGTTTTCAGTTAAAGCGAAATCGTAGACTGAAAGAAAAATGAATGAATGTAAGTCAAATTTTGATTTCCTGGTATAGATATCAAATAGGTTTTTCCTCGTAAACTGAATTTTGAAGGCTAAATAAGTCCTCTGAGTAAACGGTATCATGGCTGAGACTAAGAACTACAATGATACCTACTTAGAGCCAAACCCGAAGCAAAAACTAAAATAAAAGAGCTGAAAAAAATACAGACATACAGGCAGATAAACAGATACACACACACAGACATCTTGCCTTTTTTATATATATATATATATATATATATAACCGATTTTTTGCACTATTGTAAGAACTGCAACCTTGAAACTTCTGAATATCGTTTTTTATATCTTTGTCTATGAGTGTATGAAATTTGATTAAAATCGGACCACTCCTTCTAAAACCCAATTTTTTCGATTATCGATTTTCGATATCTATCGACACAAAACCTAGCTATGAACACTCGCAGACGCTTATAGTACAACTGTGTAAATTTACAAGAAAATCAGTTCAGCCGTTTCGGAGTCTATAGGTAACGGACACACACAAGTTTCATTTATAAATAAGTTATATATATATCTTTTCAGAAATTAATTGAGTTCTTTCGGTGACTGATGTGTGTATACACTACTTATATATACCACATGTTCAAAATTTCCCTTCTCTCATTCCATGCACCTATGGCTTAGTGGGTAGCAACACCGACTGACACCAAACCGGTCGAGTTTCGCTCCTAGCCAGAAGCAAGTGAATGTGTCTGGCCACTCTGATGAGCTGTGATACAGCGAAACAGGTTTGTATGTGGATGACATACAGGAAAAAACGGAGTTAACCTGTAGAAAAAGACAATATTTATAGATGTAAAAACATTAAGAAAACTGTATCAGTTGCCAACGAGTTTCATCCAATGTGGACTTTTTCAAGGCAAAAAATGAAATGAATTTATTTAAGTAACTAATATGTGCGTTGTGGTGTAGTAGATATCGACTCGAAACGACAAACCGGGGAGCCGAGTTCGAATTCCAATTGAGTTCCTCGCATTCACTTACACACAAATACCCTTAGGAAAGGTATTAATCAGTCTCTTCCCTCCAGTTATGGGTTAAATAATAGGACATAATTGAGTTCTATAGTCTTGACTGGTAACCAGTCTACCGCAGGAATCAATGGCAACCTACTGCGGGATAATCTTCTGCCCAGTCAGTCATGTCTCTTTCGAGACATGATCATCCAGAGCGTGTATCACATATGGCACTTAACTGACTGGCTGAAATAATAAAACAAAATGTCCTTAACAACTCAAAGAATTTAAAGAACTTTATTTTCATATTGTTAACTGAAAATTACAAATATTGTCACGAGTGGAGATATTGTTTTTATTGCTGTGTTGACGGATTCAACCATTTTCTTTTGATTTCTTTATACTGATGTGTACGTTTGTTTGGTAGAGTAGTAATTCTGTTAAAACAGGTGAAACAGGAAAATGAGCACAAAAGAAACCTCAGAAATAACATCTTAGCTAATGCACTAGTCATGTATAGACATTCAACCACAATTTTGATTTTAAAAATGGTGCACTTATAAAAAACAAAAAAAAACTCACTTAGAAGGAAAATCCTCGAGAGTGCCGCCATTGAATATTACCCAAATATTAATCTACACCGAGTTCACCTTTTTTAACAGAATTAAAATCAGAAATTTTCTCATCAGAAGTTCTTAGAAATGGAATAATCTTGAGTTAGGTTCCAATTCCATGCTGTTTCGCGTTATATTGTTTATTGGTTGATCAGACATCAGGTGTATATAATATAGCATTAATGTATTTTTGAAATTTACCCTTTTTTGCTCGCGTGAATATCAGATGTGCGTTGTGCTGCAGTGGATATCGGCTCGTAACGAGAAATCGGGGTGCCGTGTTCAAATTCCAGTTGAATTCTCTGCGTTCACTTAAATAACAGGACGGATTGGGTTCTATAGCCTTGGCTGGCAACCAGTCCACCGCAGAAAGCAATGGCAACCTACTGCGGGATAATCTTCTGCCAAATCAGTCATATCTCTTTCGAGACATCATCGTCCAAAGCGTGTATCACGTATTGCACTTAACTGACTGAATATCACATGTATGCCTCATGACAATTTTTTACAATGATTTTACCCAAAGCATGGCGATAAAGCCACTAAGACACAAGAGTTACTGTGGCAAAAGAAACTAAGATATTAATAACGCGCGCGCAAAAAAAAAAAAATGTATTCCAAAAGACAAGATGATATTTGACACTGCATTTAAATTTTTTGAAAATCGTAGTTGACAGGAAAGTAATAAGCCAGTAGAGAATGCCACATGTGAGAAGTGCGAGAGAAGAAACTATTGAAATTGAACTTCCGGTTGCACCAAGCAATTTCAACAGCAAAAGGAGACCAAACTACCAATCATGTACTGCGTTCATGTTTAAATAGTTAAAAACGCAATCACATAAAACAAGTGCTTGCCTCCCAGAGAGTAAAACACTACGCCTTCTTGGCCTTACACTTTCGGCGGACCTCAAATGGAATGACTGTATCGAATCCATTGCCAAATCTGCCGCTATGAAAGTTAGCTCTGTGCAGGGCCCGGAAGTTTTTCCCACCTGAATCTATCCTGCACATATACAAATCTACCATCCGCCCGTGTATTGAATACTGCTGCCATATCTGGTCGGGTGCCTCTGCTGCTCTCTTTGGGTTTCTTGACAAAATACAAAGGAGGATCTGTAACGTGGTTGATACTGACTTGGCAGACCGGCTGCAACCACTCTCTCACCGGCGTGATGTGGCTTCCCTGTGCCTCTTCTACAAGTACTTTCATGGCTTCTGCTCCGATGAGCTTAGATCACTGGTGCCGCCTAAGCACGAATTTACACGAGATACTAGATTAGCAACTAGGTCCCACCCTTTTACAGTTAAACAGATAAGATGTAACCGTAAATTCTACTCCAACAGCTTCTTTTCTCGCGCTTCCCGCCTGTGGAATTCCCTTCCACATGTCTGCTTTCCCGACAGCTACAATCTCCAGGTGTTTAAATGTAGGGTCAATAGACACCTCCTATCACACTAACTCCCAATTATTCTCAGAACACTCATCTACCCAACCCTCATTCTCGGTATCCTTACCCGCCTATCACCCACCCTCTGACATTTTCTATATTTAACCATCCTTTCTCCACTATGTAGCCCCCTGCGCAGTAGTGGCAGTGACATGCCTTGCTCGAGGTGAAACGCTTATAAAAAAAAAATTTAAAAAATTCAGTAAAAATCCAATTACACGTGATGCAAAGAGATTTATAAACTGGAGTCGGTAACAAAAAAGTGATTAATTTTCCAGATTGAATTTATCAACATTTTATCAGCATTTAAAGTGAGTTAAATTTTAAATTTAATTTGTGCGTTCTCAACTTAACTGCTTAATGGGCATTTTTATTAGTGCCTGCTTTTCATTGTTGGTAGGAACACTGAATCCATTGCGTAGTGCATTTGAGGTAACCCGATTTGGTTGCTCCGTCTGAAAGAGGTAAAAGCTAAGCTTTGTGCATAGGCAGCTGTGAAAGGGTGTGCCCTTCGTGGCTTGCAAGTACCGAAGCCAATTGAATGAATTGCATCGGTCTTTACAGACAGAAAGTGCTGCATTGATCAATCAAAAAGTGTCGCACTAACATTAGAGTAGAAGATATTGCAACATGACAGACGCAGTTACCAATTTCCACGCCGTTCATGTTTTTCTAGATTTGGATTTATACCTTTTAATATCATTTCAGAATTTTTCCAATAGAAAAAAGTACAAATATTAAAAAAAAAAAAACATGAAAATTGGTATTTTTCCCTAATTTTTAAAAAATCGAATAATTGCGCTTATAGTGAGCAAATTTCTAATTTATTTATGTTGAAAATGTTTGAAGTGCTGTGTCTCATCAAGACGTAGAAAATCATGGCTCTCTACGACATCCTGTTTTTTGCAGCTTTAACTATAGTTTTGTTATCTCTCCTAAACGCCGTTCTGCCGACCATCTACACAGTTTACTGCTTTTCTTTCTGTCTTCCTTTAAATGTCCTATGAGTGTCAGACTCTCCAAAACCTCTTTCCTTATTATGCACAAGAGAAATTTCCATTTTTATAAAAACTTTGTCGGTGTTTACCTGTTCAGTCTATTAGAATTCTTAGCCTTCTCTTGTCGAAAGGCCATTTCTGTTACCAACGTCGAATATAAAATATGTAAATTAATAATTATTAAATACTTCCTCAGATGTGATGAAGCAGTGAATACAATGATGGAGGAGGGGCTTTCTTCCCAAAAAGGTACTAATTAGATTTCCTCACAGTTCAAATTATTTGTTCGAGTTGAGATGCACCAACAAGTTTAAGGAGCAGAATTTTTTTTTTTTTAATCATTTCACCCCGAGCAAGGCAGAAACGCCACTGATGTGCAGGGGGCTACATAAATGTAAAAAGATTAATTAGAAGAGAGTGAGGAGTACAAACTAGTTAGAAAGGAACAATAGAAAGCTGAGAAAGCAGGTGCGATGACAGATACATAGGTGGAGAGAAAGGGAAAGTTATACGGGGGTGGGGAGAGAGCTAGAGTCCAGTGGTTAGTAGATGAGTATGGACATTGCATTTAAATTTTTGGAGGTTGTAGCCGTCAGGAAAGCAAGAATACGGGAGCGAGTTCCACAGGCGGGAAGTGCGAGAGAAGAAGCTGCAGGAGTAGAATTGTCGTCTGCATTTGGCTAACCTGACTGAATGGGTGGGACCCAGTTGCAAGTCTGGTTGCACGAGTAAACACCTGTTGAGGAGGCACCAGTGACTTAAGTTCGTCTGAGCAGACGCCATGAAAGTATTTATAGAACAGACAAAGGGAGGCCACATTTCGAGGATGGGGAAGTGGCTGCAGTCGAGCCGCCAGATCAGTACCTATCACATTACAGACTCTCCTTTGGAGCCTGTCAAGAACACTGAGGAGAACGGCAGGGGCACCTGACCATAAATGGCAGCAGTACTCCATGCACGGACGGATGGTTGACTTGTATATATGCAGGATGGATTCAGGTGGAAAAAACATCCTGGATCGACATAGTGACCCAACCTTCTTAGCAGTAGATTTTACTATGGATTCAATATAGTGGTTCCATTTGAGGTCTGAGGACAGGGTAAGTCCGAGGAATGAAAGATATTCCCATGCCAACTAATATATTAATGTTACAACGAATTGTTTTGTGCACAAACCATGAGGGGGGGGGGGGGTACGTACTCCTGTTAATCCGCCTGTCTTGTGGAGCTTGAACAAGATATATTAGGCATTATTTTCTCTCCATTATGATAGAAGAGACTTTCTATAGAAATTTAACAATTGTTGTTTTTTTTATGAGGGTTAGGTGTTCTGTCCTAACCACTCCCACCACCAATTTAGTCTTTACGTTACTGTAGGCGAACTTTTTCCTATCAGAGTAATCTCTATCCTACGGCCTTCAGTCAGTTGAGTGCCATACGTGATACACGCTTTGGCCGATCATGTCTCGAAAGAGACATGACTGACTGGGCAGAGGATTATCCCTCAATAGGTTGCCATTGCTTTCTGCGGTAGACTGGTTGCCAGCCAAGGCTATAGAACCCAATCTGTGCTATTATTTGACCCATAACTGGAGGGAAGAGACGGATTAATACCTTTCCCAAGGGTAGTTGTGCGTATGTGAATGCAAGGAATTCAACTGAAATTCGAACTCGGCTCCCTGATTTGTCGGCCTTACAGAGCTAAAACACTACCTTGCTATTTAACTAGAAGTGGTAGGGTTTTTTGACTTTCCCTAAGGTAGGAAACTGTAGTATACCTACCTAGATACAGATATGGAATGTTCCTCTCCTCTTTAATACGTACACACTGTTATAGTAGAAGGGAGTGATTATACTGACTTCTTACTAACATTGTTTATTATTTTAGTTTTAAAAATTTGTTGTATTTTTAGTTTTTTTTTTGTGGGGGGGGGGGGGGTTCATCTTTCATTAAATGTTTTATATTATATATTATATGGTATATAAATACATTTTTATTGTCATGGGTTTCCCCCTTTTTAGGTGTCCCTTGTAAATATGTGGTATTGTGGTGTATGAAGGATTGGGAGGGGATGGATGGGTTCTTGTGGTGAATGTGTAAATTGTACTGTGTGATTGGGTCGTGATAGTGTTTAGCTAGGTATAGGATAGTTAAACGAGTACCACCTTCTACTCCTCCCCTTTTCGGCCTTGTGCCATAATTGTATTTTATGCAATACATACTGTGATTATACTGACCAGCAGTGATTACCAATTTTACTTTTGTGAATAACTGAATAATTTTCGAACTTTGTGTCACTCTGTATTGTTTCACTTTGTTATTCGAATAATTTTTTGTTTAAACTTTTTACGTGTAAATCTTTTTGATTCCGAGGTGGTGGGGCGAGAATTATCATGGCTCGTTAGCCATCTGTCCCTACGGTTTAACCATTGGTGTGGAACAAAACAATTATAAAAAAATAAAAAAAGGGACTAAGTACCATGTACAAATTTTATTAACAAAAACGAGCAGTGGTTTCAATACCAGAATGTGTAAACGTTGTTGCTGCTAAAATTATCTACTTACTGACATCAGATCCAACATCTGTAATGTGATAGATCCCGACTTAGTAGCTCGGGTGCACTCACTTTCTCACCAGCGCAATTTGGCTTCCCTGCGTCTCTTCTACAAATACTTTCACAGCTTCTGCTCCGATGAACTTAACTCACTGGTACCCACCATACATGAATTTGCTCCAGCCACAAGATTAGCAACTAGGTCCCACCCTTTTACTGTGAAACCAAAAACTTGTAAACGCAAATTCTACTCCATCACCTTCTTTTCTCGCACTTCCCGCCTGTGAAATTCCCTTCTATTTACATTTGAATTCTTGAAGATTGTAGCTGTCAGGAAAGCAAATAAAGTCAATAGTCATCTCCTATCTCACTAACTTGTAACCTCTCTCTCATGCTCCTTTCTTCGTCCACTCCATTCATTAGTATTCTCATCCTTCTCCTACTCTCTTCCTGACACCCCCCCTGTAACCTGTCACCCTTTCTCATAACTTACCTCCTATGTAACCCCCTGCTCAACAGTGGCAGTAAAATGCCTTGCTTGGGGCGACATGATTAAAAATATATATATATATTGAAACTCGAGTGTGAGTTTTGTTTAACGGCATATCAACACCTCTGTGGGTGATTTAATGCCAAAAAGGTGGGGGTATTAAAGTACTTTTTTTAAATGTTTGGTTATAGTGAGAAGGTTAATTTAGTCAGATTTTAACAAAAATTTGTTTTTATTCTCTTATTTTAGAAAACTGGAAATGTTTTCTAGTTTCATATTCAAAAATGTTTGGCTGAGAATTTTTTCCTTCAAAAATGTGTTGTAATTTTTATTCAAATATGTATATATATATTTCTATAAAAACATTTTAATACTTTCATAATGTTCTGACCCCAGTTTGAGGGTTAACTATTTGCCCATAGCTGGGACTAACAGGTGCTACCACTCCGGATCAGGGTAGACCTGGGAACAGTAGCAATTAAGAGGTGGTTCTATGCTCCTCACAACCTCCCAAACAGAAGCCTTGCTGCCGGATGCAGTTTACCGTCATACCCAGGACCATTGAAATTCGAAAGTTCATCGGCGTCAACAGGGAGACTATAGAGGAGGCCCTTAAAAGCCTCAAAATCGTCCCGAAGATTTGGCAAGGGGGTCTCGAGCATTGTGGGACTTACTTTCTGTCAGCGATTTGACTTGTAGTAGTATCTTACAAACCGAAAGGGTAAGACTGCAAACTGTGTACATGAGTACTCGGCGTACTAGAATTGTTCTCCACGGCGTACCTCTGAACATTTCTGATGACCACATGAGAGCTTTTTTCCCCCAGTTTGGCTCCCTGGAGGAGGTGTCGCGTATTTTCAGCAAGGCGGGAGCAGCATCGGAAAATCTTTCTCTCGATGTGAGACTAGATCGTCAAAATTTCGATAGTGACCCGGACATACTGATATGTCGCTCAAGAAAACTTTTGTTCCAGTTGAGAGCAGAAGACCCCACTGTTGGACTTGTGCTGCAGCTGGGCACTTATAAAAAAAAATGTGCCCCACAAGGAACTCTGTAGCAGCAGTGACGGCAAAACCAAGTGCAACAGAAGAGATGGTAGTGGAAATGTTTAGCCCACAGCAAGCAAATGAATAGACGGAAGTGGTGAAAAGGGGCCAAAAACCACAAACCCCTTCTACGCAGCCAGTAAAGGAGAAATTAACCCGTAAGAGGAAACAGGAACGCGCAAGATCACCCCAACTGAACAGGATATGAAGAGCAAAGAAATACCTCCACCTTGTCTCTCAAAAAGAAGAGGGAAAAGGAAGAGTAAGAAGGAAAAAAATTTTAAGGCAAAGCGAAAGGGTTATGGTAGCCACCAAGGCCCAATCTGCCCCTGCCTCGCCTGCGAAAGTACAGTAGCAGACCACAGCGAAAGGAAGGAGTCTCTTCTTCCCCCTCTAAAGCTCTTTCATCTCCCTCCTCCTCACATCCTACCTTAACCCTTTCCAGGAAAAAGAAAAAAAAGGACTTGATATTAACTATGAAAAAGTTTGCCAAGTGAACAGGTAGGCTGTACATTGGGATTTTTCCTCTCAGAGAAAGGCCTTCTTAAGGCTTTTATTCAAAATGACCTCAGTGGATGGTAAGTCCATCGAAAATCCCAACAATTTCCCTGACACCCTCGGGGTGATTACTTTAATACGTAATACCAAGGGCAACCTCAAGGGATGGGATGTACTTGGGGGTAAGGCAAAGGAAGCTTTCCTCAAACTCAGGATAGTGCAATTAAGTACACCTGAATAAAAAAAAAAATCTTTCACTGCTCTGTGCTGGGAGGGTCCGGTTATACTACATTCATCCTTTTATAGGGCATTAAAACTTACGTTCTCAACAGACGTCGGCGGTATTGTCGCATTACGTCCGAAATTGGTACAAGCAATCTTGAACAATCCGTTTGGGTCTTAACTGCCACAGATTTCCGTCTAGTCAGCGTATAAGAGGTCTCACTTGAAAAATATTAAGCTAGCCAGCATGAATGCGAACGGTTTGAATGATAGGGGCAAGGCAGCCCGCCTGATTTGTGATCTCTTGTCCTTTGAGGTAGATGTGGCTGCAATCCAGGAGACACACTGTCTGCGAAGTGGATGCTTGTGTGCTGTCTAGGGACTTTGTTGTCTATTCAGCATACGGGGACCAGCATGCCAGAGGTGTTTCCTTGTTGGTAGTTCGTTGCGGATCGGTGCGTTTAAGTGTCCAACGCTGATGGATTCTTCCCGCCTAGTCTTAGTGAGGGACTGAAATCCTATCCTGGATCCCAAGCCAAATAGAGGATGGGGAGCTCGTGGGAGGTTGGGTGATCATAGCCTGGTTGATCTGATCGGCGAATTCGGTCTCGTCGACAGATACCGGGTCGATCACCTTGGGAGGAAGTTGAGGGCGTGGGCACTTAATTGGCCATCTACCCAGGTGGCTAGCTCCTTGGATAAAATGTTAATCAGAAAGGTCGAAATAGATCTGCTACATTGTCCCACTTGTTAGGCTGTTCGGACCACAAACTTGTTTGTGCCTCGATAGCGTTAGATCGTAGGCCTAGATTGGCTAGACACTGGATGTTTAATGTGCCTTTACTAGACAGCTGTTGCCGGAAGTTCAGCTTAAGTAAACTAGTGCAGTGGGAATTAGTGGGGGTGGTATAGAATAGCTAGGCTTAAGTCTTTCACCGCTGACTATAGCTGTCGACTCGCCCTAGTTAAGGCTAACAAGGTGAAGTCACTTAAAAATAGTCTATCCTGGGCGGAGGTGGGGGTCCCGTATAGATAGCATTAGCTATGTAGGCCTTGAACCGTTTGGCTATCACGCGTTAGCTGGATCAGGTAATTAGGCATAGGTTAAACAAAATGTCTAACGAAGCCGTGAACATGGGCGCAGAATTACACAGGAAAGAGATCCGTTGACGCGGCGATCGATATATTTGAGAGGTCAAAACCCAAGTGAGGCGTACAGTGAGGTCGACCGATGATATGTGCGAGGTGTTTCGGAGGCATTTCGAGAGCCACTTTACCAAAGAGCCTTGTTTCTGTGAAAACGAGCTTCACAGCTATTTGGCTGACTTTCCTCGGCTTCCGCCGACTGAAGCAGCCAGCTGCGAGGTTGAGATCACGATGGGCGAAGTTCACTTGGCACTGAAGAGGGTCGGCAGTGACAAGTCTCCAGGACTTGGTCTACCCTATGAATTGTACTTGAGATTGTCGCACATCTTTGTACCGATTTGGACGGTGCTGTTTAACAACTGGTTCGGGAAGGGAGCCGTCCCCGATCGGATTTCCAGGGGTATGGTCACGCTGTTGAAAAAGTTCAAAGTACAGGCCCATAACTTTGGTCAATACAGAGTTAAAAATTTGGGCCAAGATCCTGACGGTGCCGAGTTTCTGTTGGGGCCCGAGCAGACTTGTAGTGAGAAGGACCAAACAATTCAGAACAAACTGCATCTGAACCACACGATCATAGAGGGTGTAAAAGTTGACGAGCAGGCCGCACTGATTAATTTAAAACCGTCAAAAGCATTTGATAGGGTCGATCATCGATATCTGGCTGCTCTCCTAGTCTGCCGGATTCAAACCCGACTTCTGCAAGTGTATCAGCCTGCTGTATTGCTCTCTTAGTGCTCTGGTACAGGTAAACGTAAAGCAGAGTGAGGTTCGGGTCAGATCTCAAGCTGCAGAAGAATTGGTCGGAGGTAATGGCAAAGGTCGGAGCGTTGGTCGATAATTTGCTTTGACGGCGGTTGTCCGTAAATGGGAGGGCTGGGTGGTGTGCTTTCCCCTCATCCTTTACCGATTGTTAGTACTCCCTCTCTGTGATGACTGAAAGCTATGGAGCGCTTGTTGTGTGCCCTCTTGTGGGGTGAACGCAAGCATCAGGTTAACAGATGTCTGCGCCAAACGTCCGTGTTACGGGGGGGGGGGGGGCTAGAAATGCCACACGTGGTGAGTCATTGACAAGCCTCGTCGTTGGCTTTTCTATGCTGCGAGTTGACAGGGAATTCCATTTTGGAGAGGATTGTTAAGAACACCTTCCCTACCCTTATTACTACTTCTCTCGCCGACGTAGACTCCGCAATCTATCGAAATTCCTACTCGAATATCGAGAAGCCTTGCGGAAAAGAAGGTGAGAAACTGAATATGAACAGAGATTTGGTTTTGTTGGCTGCCTTGTCATTGCAAATTACTTAAAAAAAAAACAAAAAAACTTAGAATTCAAACTAGCCTGGTGAGGGATGGACGGGAGTCACTGAATCTGAAGCTTTAGCCATGCAAATGTCGACTAGCTTAGCAATCATAAGATATTTTGAGAAATATTGATTATTTTGACAAAGTTTTTCATCTTTTCTCTATAGACTCATCAGATCCAGTCAAACGTGCACATTTGTTTACAGCTATATCTAATAATGACATTTGGCCATAGAGGAGCATACGCTATTGAATCCATGTAAGCAACAGGTTAGAGCAGCTTTGAAACAAGCAATTTTTCTGTTTTCATTGCTTTTATCAATAAATTGAAAAACATTTTGATGAGTTCTGCTTGCATTCTTTTATTAACTGATATAGGAGACAATAGTAATGTTATTATTTATAGATTGAATTTTATAGAAGTGCCTGAATAGATAGAACTTATAGAAGCTGAATGTGCCTTCAACTCACAAACCTTCAAGATTTGTGGAATTTGTTGTTTGATTTTTTTTTTTATTTAGTGGTGGGGTGAGAAAAGAGATTACAAGCAAAATGTTCAAATGTTGGAAAAAAAATAGGGTTCGTAGATGTATAACATTTTAAAAGGCACTTCAAAATTTATAGGCCAGAATTATGAAGTGTCTTGAAAGATAACATGAGAGTCAAGCACAAATTGATCAATCAAGTAAGAAAGAACATGAAATAGTTGCTGGGCCGCGGTAAGAATATCGACCCCACAAAGACAATGAGGAGACGGAAGCAAAGATTTAGATTTTATCGAAAATTGGAAAAGGCAGAAGGCTGGAATGTCGGCAGTGTTTGGCAGGATCATCTCAGGCTGGAATGTCGACGGCGGTAATATCGTCAGCGTCTGACAAGAACGTCGTCCGATGAGGGCGGTTTCGGCTGAGACCGAGTACGTGCGGACCACGGCAACTAGACTATTTGCCCGTAACTGGGACCCTAACAGGTGCTACCACTCCGGGTCAGAATGGACCTGAGAACAACAGCAATTAAGAGGTGGTTTTATGCTCCTCAAAAACTTCCAATTAAAGGTTTTGCTGCCGGATGCAGTTTACCGTCTTGCCCAGGACCAAGTGGGGAGGGGAAAGAGATTGCCAAAAAAATAAAATAAAATAAAATAAAGATAAAAAATACATAAATAAATAAATAAGGGACAAAAGGAATCTATGTATTCATACACTAACATAAGTACGGGCTGGGATGACTAAGTTTCTGTTAGGGGACCAAATTACTCTTTCCTAAGTAGTATCTAATCACTACTCCAAGTCAACACCTCACACACGCACTAGGTGTGAAACACTCGCCCACTTTTTGCCGAATTCAGACGAAGATAGTCGCACCCTTCCAGCCCTGATCCTCGCTTGCAGCTAGTGCTTAAAGCAAATGATCAGCTGAGAAGAAAAGAACTTCTAGCCTTCATGAAACTCCTGTCTCGTCGTCCACTCTATGATTCGCATAAAGCCGAGCAGGCACAAGAGCACCTAGTGCAGATCCTTTTTCATTGTCGGTACTTTTTCACTGTTGGAACAGACTGTATTGGCTTCCAAGACAAAGAAATGTCTGTCCAAGATGCGAACCTGCGCAACAGACGTACGACAACGCAGTGGAAGAAGGCATGTCCTATGGATTCCTTCCAATCACCACAGCGCACGCACTCGGACGAAATGGCCAGCCTCGCTTCGAAAAGCTTTTTGACAACTCAGAGAGCCTCTCGCATCACCTGGCAGATGAGAGATGCTTCGTTGGTGTTGAGACATTTTAACCTGGACGCTCAAGACGAAGCGGAGCTAAACTTCTCGTTCGTAAAGCCGAGCTTGTTAGGGAGATTGTCTTTGGCAGCCCCCACCCTCACTGTCAGGCCTTCGGAGAAAACGACTGGGTGTCAAAGAGCGACTCTTTACCCGCAAGGGGCAGCTTAACGCGTCATGACACGCCTTACAGAAAAAAAGCACATGGACTTAACACATTGTGAGCAATAAGGTTTTGGAGAGGACGGAAAAAAAAGGAAACCGATATTTAACATCAGGAAAAGACAACGGAAGTATTTGGACATATGTGCGTTGTGGTGCAATGGATGACGACAATCGGGGAGCCGGGTTCGAATTCCAGTTGAATTCCTTGTATTCACTTACGCAAAAATACCCTTGGGAAAGAGATTAATCGTCTCTTCCTTCCAGTTATGGGTTAAATAATAGGACAGATTGGGTTCTATACACTTGGCTGGCAACCAGTCTACCGCAGAAAGCAATGACAACCTACTGCGGGAGAATCTTCTGCCCAGTCTGTTATATCTCTTTCAAAACATGATCGCCCAAAGCGTCTGTCACGTATGGGACTTAATCATGATAGAAACTATTATATCCAGTCAGTCAGTTAAGTCTTCTAGTGGCCATAAAGTGGGAGATCGGTTTTCTATTGTTATGAAGTAATAAACTGATCCTCCACTAATTACTACTTAAAATATCTCTTCCTCTAGCTAGGAGTCAAATAACAGGCCAGATTGGGTTCTATAGCCTTGGCTGGCAACCAGTCTACTGCAGAAAACAATGGCAACCTACTGCGGGATAATCTTCTGCCCAGTCAGTTATGTCTCTTTCGAGACATGATCACCCAAAGCGTGTATCACAGGATGGATAGAGGGAAAGAGACACAGATGAAAGCAGCTCTTGATGGACTATAGCAGATGGATCGCAGAGCAGGGTTTGGGAAGGGTAACAGAAGAAGGAATGTTAAGATCTACAAGGGATAGAGAGATGTGGAGGGCCATGATCACCTACGTCCTGAAGGGACAAGGCACATAGAAATTTCTTCTATTCCAATTTGTCTGGAAGTTATACAGCAAAGCAACTATTTTTTTCTTGAATTGTGAAATTTTTTACTTCCGTTTTGGCTCCTATTTTTACTTTAAAGTATAATATGCCAAAAAAAAAAAAAAATCCCTGTGCCTCTTCTATAAAAATACTTTCACAGCTTCTGTTCCGATGAACTTAGATCACTGGTGCCCCCTAGGTATGAATTTGCACAAGATACTAGATTAGCAACTAGGCTCCACTCTTTTACAATGAAACAGATAAGATGCAACTGTAACTTCTACTCCAACATCTTCTTTTCTCGCACTTTCCGCCTGTGGAATTACCTTCCGTATACTTGCTTCCCCGACGGCTACAATCTCCAGGTGTTTAAATGTAAGGTCAATAGACACCTAACACACTAACTTGCATCCATTCTCTCAAACACTTTCCCCATCTACGCAACCCTCATCCTTGGTATCCCTACCCGTCTATCACCCTCCTGCTGACATTTCCTATATCTAACCACTCTTTCTCATCACTTTCCCATATGTAACTCCCTGCACAACAGTGGCACTGAAATGCCTTGCTGGGGGTGAAATGATTAAAAAACAAAAAAAATAAATAAAAAAATGACGAAAGCATAATTACACTGATATGACAGTGACAACGCAAACTGGTCTTTTCAAGCTTCGTTCAAGTTAAACACTCCTTGTGCCACCTTATGACGAAAATGATTTTGGATTAAAAAAGTCTAAATCTAGAATGATTGCTTATTGGAAACTCGCTACATCTCTGCTTGATTTGAAGGCTTTTTCAGCCTTACATTTTCAAATAAATTTCTGATTAACCCTCAGAGATAAAGTTAGATTTTCTACCCTGGTTAAAACAATATTCTCCATTCATGTACTTGTAAAAAAACAACCATATAACTTAAAGACCTGACATAACTACAGGAAAAAGATTTCCAAAACTATATTCATCTTTTGTAGACAGAAATTTTCATTATGGATGATTCTGCTGAATCTAAAACCATTTTGTATTGCTAGATTTTTTTCTGGACATTTTCAGAAAGTCTTCAATAGAATTACCTTTCACCCTAGGATCAAATGTCAAAGTAGTTTGTTAGACGAAATGTGCTACGAATAAATTGAATTTATAGTCAGTTGGGAAAATATTAGGATTTTACTTACACGAATACAAAGTTGAACGTGACAAAAAAAATTTAATAAAACTTACGCAAAAATTTGAAAAAATAGAGACTCAAAAAATAAATACAAATGTAATGAATAAAGTGAAAAAGCCATGAAAATATAAAAAAAAATCAAAAATTAAATTCCTATTCAAAATAAACTATAAGATAATTTCTTTTAAAAGTCAGCTTTCAAGAGAAGAATTACTCCAACATCTTAAAGGAGAAAAAGTGAGTTCTAACAACCAATGATGATAGAAGGAAATAATTTCAGCCAATCAACATTTACTTCAGTACCTGATCCACAGTTTACATAAACCAATCTTTAATTTATATCATGAAACTTAAATTCATTATCAACAAGAACCCAAGTTGCACGTATGGAAGTACAAAACAAGTAGAAGTTTTCAAATATATTTTATATTTGCATATTTTAGCTTCATCTACCCACACATGTACACATATATGATCAGTGTGTGTATAGAATATATAAGAATTATATACATATATATCAAACATATGTTTAAATGCATGCTCAGTACATCCCAATCAACCATAAATGTCGCAAGCAGCCAATCAGTCAACCATTCATTGTTATAATTGGAAAAAAAGATTTCCACTAGTGATGTGATTTTGATAGTGGGGCCACAAAAGAATAACTCGGCAACAGATAATAGGTTTGACATATTGTATTTAACAAGGAAAAATATAACTACAAGAGTGGCAGTAAGCCACGCCTACCTGGTGGGCTGCCTCCGGAACTACTGGCCTGAGAGTATAAACCTTATGGTTTAAATAATAACTGGAAGAGTCCATAAATGTAAGTGGGTACGTGCCCAAAACACCCCCTCCCCAAGCTTTTTACCTGTAAAAAGGTTCACCCAGGCCCTTTATTGTATTATGTAGAGAACTCCAGTTCCTGCTAGAAAATAATGTGTATTTTGTAGCTTGGGGGAAATCCGTTTGTTGACTCTTCAATTCTTTTGTTGTCCTATGTTCATTTTTATTTTTGTGTGTGTGTGTGTGTGTGTGTGTGTGTGTGTGTGCACGCAAATTGCCTTCTTTACTCATAAATTATTTGTTTATGACTGAATTTTTTTTTGTTTTTTAGGTTTGATGCCGTATTTTCATTTGTTGAAATTTCCAGACTTGAGAATGGATATCCATTTTGTAATTTGAAATTTTAGTCAACAGTTGATTTTTTGGGGGGTGGGGAGTATCCTTTTGAAGTTTGAATCCTCAGTTACGGGCTGATGTGGCAATGTTAACTCGAATACTCGTTCGCTAGTTGATGTGATGGGGACATCCTCGACGCCAATTTGACGTGGTAATGTTGTAACCTTGAAAAGGGGCCGCGAACGAAGGTTTATTGAAGTGGGGGTATCCCTTGGTGAGTACGAACATCTTCATCGCCAATTTGATGTGGATCCAATAGTGGGGCCACGAAAGAATAACTCGGACAACAGATAATAGGTTTAATATATTGTATTTAACAAGGAAAAATATAACTACAAGAGTGGAAGTAAGCCACGCCTACCTGGCAGGCTGCTCCTGGAACTACTGTATTTACTAGCCTTCCCACGCAAGGCCGGATGTGACACATGGTCATTTTAATGTGGGAATTCCCGGCCATATAGCCGGGCCAAAAATATGTCTGCCTATTTTTACCGAGTCGTGGTTCTACCCTTCGGCGGAACCACGACTGGGTTTGTGCTCTCTGCCCGAAGGCAGAGAACTGACAGTGTCATAGTAACAGCGGCAAATGCCGACTGGAACTACTGCCATGAGAGTATAAACCTTATGGTTTAAATAATGACTGGAAGAGTCCATAAGTGTCAGTAGGGACGCGCCCACAAGAACTAGACAGAAACTTGTGCCCTTCTCAGGTCAGATAATCTCTTACATTTCCAAGTTTGCCGTCACGTAAGAGGCCCTTCCATATTTCTAACATACCTTGTAACACAATACTATCTGCCTTATATTATTTGGAAAGGAATTTTTACACATTCAAAGTAATACTTTGAATCAAAGTAAAGCTTTCTACATTTTCCTAAGAAAAAAATAAATTTACTTACATAACATGAGATATTGGGTGGCTATTCTTCCTGATAGCCATCAAAAGATGTACAGACCAGAAAAAGAAAAATAATCCAAAAGAATGTAAACTATGTCTGGAGAAGAAAAAAAGTTATAATCTTCTCAGCTCAAAATAAATTACTAAATAAATGAACCACAAAAAGAAACGTTTTATAGACATTAGTAAAAACAAAATAAAAAAAACAGAAAATACCTTGTAAAATACCACCATTCAAATATATGCTATATATATATGTATATATGCAATGTAGATATAGAAGAATCTAAAGGAGTATCCTGTATATAAAGTGGTAGGATACCTTACTAGGACAGCTCTAAATATATATGTATATTTAGGAGAGCTCTAAATATATATGTATATAAATACATATAGAGCAAATATACGTAAAAATAAGATGTTATTCCATGGTTAATTGGAGGTATAGGCCTATTTCAGGCAAACCATCTTCAGCTTCCATCTTAATTGTACAGAAGATTTTACACGAATTCGTACAATAATTGTATACTTCTGTATAATAAAGATGGAAGCTGAAGATGGTTTGCCTGAAATAGGCCTATA
Source organism: Ascarosepion bandense (assembly GCA_037127315.1). Taxonomy (NCBI): domain Eukaryota; kingdom Metazoa; phylum Mollusca; class Cephalopoda; order Sepiida; family Sepiidae; genus Ascarosepion; species Ascarosepion bandense. The sequence goes on along the minus strand of JBBBDQ010001749.1, from coordinate 1,867,245 downwards.
CCTCCAATTAACCATGGAATAGCATGTCTGTTTTTATATATATATATATATATATATATACACACACACACACACACACAAAGACAGAAAATCTGAGCAAGAGCCAACAACCTGCCACGGTTTTGCCTAACGGCTCATCAGGGAAATTGGCCAATTTCCCTGACGAGCCGTTTGTTTGCTCTACTTTAGTATCGAGCGCTTTAGTGTTAGGGTTTTCATCTTGGGTTTTTTTCTTTCTTATGAGTGCTTGACTTTTTGTTCATTTGTTTCTTTTTTCTACTTCCCCATCTTTTCCCTCGGTGGGTTATACAAGACGATTTAAATTATAGCTTAATACTAGTTTCGGCAGAGTTAGTTCGGTTACTATTGATATTGTTATAGTTAATATCATTATATATATATATATATATATATATATATATACGTGTATGTGTGCCACATTTTAGAAAAATACAATTTAAACAAATATTGCCATGAAAATAGAAAGAAAATCAAAAACCTGAGTCATCACTTTGTGGGGCAAGTGATAGAAAATGAGTTAACAATCTCTATTAGAATCAGGAGTTCAGTCCTCACTAGAAACTCTCTATTGTAACACTGTACCATATTCACAGAATGCTTGGATGTTATCTATTTAATATGGTCCTAATTTGGATATACCAGGATATTTGGAACAGCATATGTACTGGATACATTCTTACAGTGTGGAATGTATAAAATTAAAGAAATAGAGAACAAAAAACAGAACCTGCAGGGTTGGGGGACCCATTTTCTTTTTTTTTTTTCTTCATTACTCTGACATCAAATTTGCAAGCAACTATTTCTTAGAATGCCAGCATTTATGATCTGATAGAATGTCCCAGCCAGATCCAATTTTTTTTTCATGTGGTGGTTAATTATAAACAGTGTGCCACCTCAAAATTGACATTTAAAATGAGTAACTACATGTCCCAAGCAAAGAAGTATGTTTATGTTGAACAAAAGATTTATCAAAATTTAAAAACATATGTAAAGAATTTATATCTGATATTCCAAAGCTTCTCTAATGTTCAATATGTGCACCACTTGTAACGCAAACTGATCGTCCAGCTCCTGACAAACATGCCATAGCATGTCTTTTGTAACATTCTTCACCACTTCTGCGATTTCCTGCTTAATTTCCTCTAGACTTGTAGGAAGAGTGAAGGAGATATATATATATAAATAAATAAAAAGATTCTGGGTGGGACAAAATTTTATTATGGCAAGGAATAAGCGTAAATTTAATGACATACTAAACACTAAGAACTGAAAAAAGCAACTGGCTTTGTCCCAGATCTCCTCAGGTTTTTATTTTCTGGGAAATTTATTCTTAAAAGTAAAAGAAAATTCAAATGAGAGGGGAAAAATTCTGATGAAAAGTGCTAGAGTCCAAGCACATTGAAACCCAACAAACGTTCTCTCTGTTTGTAGAGAGAAGGCTTGCAGGATTTAATGTAAATGGACTCCAGAGCTTTTAAATGATATGAGTGTAACTTGGATAACATTGGAAAGCAGTCGGCACTCAATCCAGCCAAACATTCCCTGCTAGTTATAGCATGTTGTGCTATAGAAGACCTGCATGTATTTACTAGTTGACCATTATTTGTGGACGAATTCAAAATTGGGGGGGGGGGGGGGTAAATGCTGTTTAATTCTAAAATCCAAACACAGATGTTCTACCTATGTAGTTGCATCTGCAAGTACATTCAAATTTATAAACAGAAATTTATTGTTGCTTTTTTTATATAAGTTTTGTGTCTAGTAATACTTTTTCTTTTTGAGTATCAAGATTCATTGAGATTTGTTTTTAAGGGCAGGGTCCCCAAGTCCTACCCTGTTATCTAACCCATGACTGGAGAGAAGGGATGGATTAATACCTTTCCCAAGGGTACCAGTACTTAAGTGAATGCAGGGTATTCAACTGGAATTCAAACTCGGCTCAGCAATTTCTCTTTCCGAGCCGATATCCACTTCACCACAACGCACATTCGTCACTAAACACTTACAGTACCTGGTATTCCCAAGTGGTCACCCATCTAAGTACTGACCAGGCTCAACTTTGCTTAACTTCAGTGATCGAGCAAGAACCGGTGTATTCAACGTGATATGGTCATAAGCCAAAGCAAACATATCTCCTGCACAAAGCATAAGAGACACTAAGAAGCAACATATTTTGTGTCCTTGATAAAAAAAAAAAAAAAATATTGGCAAGATCAAAAAGAACAAAACAAATGAAATGATGAATGCAAAAGCAGAAGAATTTTGTTTAGCAGCATATCAACACCTCTGAGGGTTATTAAATAACGAAAAAGGTGTTGGCTTTTATACATAATGACTTGACCCAAAGAGTTAAGTTCAATACAGCAGCAGTGAACAAAACAAAAAAAAATTAGTTATCTTCCTTTAACTCTAAGACATTCTTCATAAGAATCTATGCCAGTGATTGAAATAAAGGGTTCAGTTCAAAATTTCAATCACTGAAAGAAGATTGGAGTATATAACAGCTGAAACATCAAAGATAACAGTCTGAACAATGTTAATAATTACCCTAACTCATCTCAGAAATATAGACAGACATTAAAATTAATTTTCTTTTTTTTTTTTAAGAAAATTACGCATTAGCAGCTCTATTGCTTCTTGCAATGTACTTTTTATCTCGATTTCAGGTGATGTTTTTTTCTTCCAAAGTCATTTTATCACCAATAAAATACTTCAGAAAAAAATTGACTGAACAGAAACTCATATACCACAAATAGAATCGGTTATCTTAATGTGACAGCTTCTCTATCTCTTTGAGAGATTAATGCTTAGCAGAAGTTCAAATCTGACACGACATAAATTAATCTTCTTTTTTTTTTAATCCCTGTCCTCATTGTCCCAGTACGGCCATATTTGATATTATTGGTACATATCTCATTTGGCGAGTTTTCCCTGTGGAGTTGAATCAAGAACTTTTTAGTGCCTTGATAAAGAACACAAATTTTTTGAGTTTAACTTTCATATATTAGATTACAGCATGTTTACCATGAATATTAATTAAAGTATCAGGATTGACATTTCGAATAGGAGCAAATTTCTGATGCCTTGATTACAATAATTAAATGAGAGTCATTATGAACATGAGATGATTGCAACAAAGTAATTCAGAAACAATTTATTCAAATTCAAATCATGATTAGATGCTGGATTTAATGAACAGAAATGACACTGTAAATAATACAATCAGGGTTAACAAACCAATGAAGGAGTCTACAGAATTCTAAGAAATCTTAAAAGATTCATAAAAATTTTCAAAATTATGAGTTTTGACAGATAAAAACAAGCCTAAAGAAGTAGTTTTCCTAGAAATTGCACTCACCCTAAAATAATGCACACACTAACCATATACAAAACACAATGACAACTTTACACACATCTTCCAACCATCAAAAAAAATCAGCTAAAGTTTAAGTTAAGAACATAACACAAATTACACACAAACAAAATCTACATGCAACTGCATAGCAAAGCAAGAATGTCTCTTAAATGACAAATGCTTGCAAAACAATGTAATCTACAAAGCCACTTTAAAATCAGAGGATAACAAAAATATATATAAGAATCACTGAAGAACTATAAAAAATGGAAACCATGCCCAGAAAACATTCTTTATCAATAATAAATATGTGAACAACAAAACCATTTCTAAACATATAATAGAAATTAAAAAATAAAAGTTCTCCAAAAATATCAAGGAAAATAATCATTAAACTCATGCACAAATGTTTCTCTGCATTAAGCACTCCCTATAAGATAGTCAAAAACACAGTAAATTAGCTACAATTGCAAGGACATGACCCAAAAACGCATAACAGGAAAACAACCAACATATCAAACCAATGGGTAAGTACAGAACAGACATTCCTTAAATACTAATTGCTTGCAGAACAATGTAACATACCAAGTCACCGTAAAATCAACAGATAATGAAGAAAAACTATACATAAAAGTAACTGAAGGATGATGGAAACAAAGGAACTATGCACTCAAACGATACTTTACAAATAGTAAATAAGTAAACAGCACAATGCTTTCTAAACATATCTCAGAGATTAAAAACAAAAATCAATCACACCAAAAACACCATTTGAAAATAAAGAAAACAGCATCAGCCTAAATACTTTCATGGATTCTGCTCCGACGAGCTTAGCTCCTTGATTTCCGCCCGCACAAATTTACTCGAGCTGCTAAACTAGCAACAAGGTCCAACCCTTTCACTGTGAAAACAGTCAAGTGTTACACCAAATTTTATTCTATCAACTTCTTTCTCACATTTCTTGCCTGTGGAACTCCTGTCATTTTGTTTCCCCAGATAGCTAGAGTCTCCGAGTGTTTAAATGCAATTTCAACCATCATCTTATCTCTGTGACTCCCATCTTCTCCCTTTACACTTCCCTCTCACACACCCTCTTTTCACACCAACGTACCTGTCCTTCTACCCATTCTCCGACACCTAATGTGATATGTTCTCCTTTCTCTTCACTCTCCTCTTACGTAACCCCCTGCACACCAGTGGCAGTACTGCCTTGCTTGGGGTGGAATGGTTATAAAAAATAAATAAAATAAAATAAAGATATATCTAATCCAAAAGAATGTAAACTATGTCTGGAGAAGAAAAAAGCTATAATCATCTTCTCAGCTCAAAATAAATTACTAAATAAATGAACCACAAAAAGAAACGTTTTATAGACATTGGTAAAAACAAAATAAAAAAAAAAAACAGAAAATACCTTGTAAAACACCACCATTCAAATATATATATATATATATATATATATATGTGTGTGTGTGTGTGTGTGTGTGCAATGCAGATATAGAAGAATCCAAAGGAGTATCCTGTATATAAAGTGGTAGGATAACTTACTAGGAGAGCTCTAAATATATATGTATATAAAAATTTTTTTTTTTAATCACATCACCCCAAGCAAGGGGGTAATGTCAATGATGTGCAGGGGGCTACGTAAGAGTGAAAAGATTGGAAAAGCGAAAGCTGGAAATCACATCCTAAACAGGGAACAAGGGATGAGTCTCTTAACCTGTTCAATAGACGTGGGTGGAGTGTGAACCGGGCGATAGTTTAGTAAAAATTAAGACAGACACATGATTAAGTGGAAGTTTAGGCCTATTTCAGGTGAAGCATCTTCAGCTTCCGTCTTTATTGTACAGAAGATTTTACACGAATTTGTACAATAATTGTATACTTCTGTATAATAAAGACGGAATTTAACCATGGAATAACGTGCGTGTCCTATTTTATATATATATATATATATATATATATATATATATATGTGCATCACATTTTAGAAAAGTACAATTCTTTAAACAAATATCACTCTGAAAATAGAAAGAAAATAGAAAGTAAAAAATGAAAAACTGGGAAAGTAAAAAAAAAAACTGAAAAAATATATAAAAAAATATAAAATATGGAATAATTAAAGAATTAAAAAAAATAAATGAAAAAATAAAATTGGCAAGAATAAAAAATAAAGTAAAAATTAAAACCAATAAATTAACGAGTAATGTTAATTAACAAATGAAGATTACAAATGTACACATCAATACCCAAAATATAACAAGAGAATTAATGAATGAATAAAAAATACGCTACATAAGGAATAATAAATAATGAATTAAAACTGAGCCCTAAACAATGAGTAGAGTTTGAAACAACAAAAAATGCCTAAGCAAAATATTAAGAGATCAGAAAATGTGGTCAGAAGGTCACTGTTCTCCCTAAAATCTAATCTCATTTATGGCATTGAATGCTTGGCTGTCACTTCACATAAAATGACCATCAAATATCGTCCGAACTATTTTCTACTCTGTTTCATGGAAATTAAGTAAAAAACTTGAATAAAGATTAATCAACAAAGAATTGTTGATTTTCAAGTTCATTCAAATCATTAAATTTTAGCAGGCAATTTTTGAACCAAAACCAACACTTAACTTTACAAAAATCAGAAAATAATCATCAGTTTAGCTACTCTTTATCTGTGAGTAAATATCAATTTATTTGTTTGCTTTATCGAGTCTATTTATATGGCTTCAGTCCAGTCATTATCAGAAAACAAAAAAATTTTAAATCACATGATTAAAAAATGACCAGAATACAGTTATTACAATTTCTCTTAAGTGCCAAACAGAATGTCATTTTTTTTCCTAACCTCCATTCCAACAACAATTCAGTCAGTTAAGTGCCATATATGATACATGCTTAGGTGATCATGTTTCGAAAGAGACATGACTGACTGGGTAGGTTGCCATTACTTTCCGAGGTAGACTGGTTGCCAAACCAAGGCTATAGAACCCATTGCGTCCTGTTATTTGACGCATAGGTAGAGGGGGAAGAGATGTATTATATTATCATAAAGTAATTAGTGGGGGATCAGTTTACTACTTCATAACAATAGAAAACCGATCCCCCACTATGATCAGTAAAAGCCTTAATGATTCCAACTATTATATTCAGTCAGTTAAGTGTCATACGTGATACATCCTTTTTCTGACTGGGCAGAAGATTATCCTGCAGTAGGTTGCCATTACTTTCTGCGGTAGACTGGTTGCTAGCCAAGGCTATAGAACCCAATCTTTCTGGTTATTTAACCCATAACTGGAGGGAAGAGATGGATTAATGCTTTTCCTAAGAGGAATTGCATGTAAGTAAATGCAGCGGATTCAGCTGGAATTCAAACTCAGTTGTTCGATTTCTCGTTCCGATCCAATATCCACTGCACCACAAATAGCAGTTAGCATGGCTAAATGTGTTACGTTTTGTATTTATGCCTTTTAAACAATGACAAAGAAAGAAACGAGGAGAGAAAAGCTCACTTATTACATAAATCATTTCCTGGCCTGTTCAACAACTGAAAGTTACGCTCAAAGTCAAGTTATTTGGAACTAGCAGGATAGCCCGGTGTTGCTCGGGTGTAATGAAAGCTTTAAAACTAATCCATGGTCCTAGAGCGCAGACTCTAGGGACGTTGACACGAAAGACTGAAGCGAAACCGTAGACTGAAAGAAAAATGAATGGATGTAAGTCAAATTTTGATTTCCTGCTACCGATATCAAATAAGTTTTTTTCGTCGTAAACTGAATTTTGAAGGCTAAATAAGTCCTCTGAGTAAATGGTATCATGGCTGAGACTAAGGACTACAATTATACCTACTTAGAGCCAAATCCGAAGCAAAAACTAAAATAAAAGGGCTGAAAAAATACAAACACACAAGCAGATAAACAGACACACACATAAACATCTTTCCTTTTATATATATATATATATATATTGAATGTTTTGTTCTTGTTCCGTGGGTTTCTTTTTTTCTCCCCATTTATCCGACGTCTTAGTACACCGGATTGTAACGGATTTAGGTTCTGTTTGTTAATGGTTTTTTCAGAGGTTTATTTTAGTATAAATTTACGGCCTGCATACTTACAGAGTCTATTTAGTTATTATTATAAGCTCTGGGTTTTCCTATTTTCCTTTAAACTTTACTACAATGGAACAAATAATCTTAGATTGTTCACTTAAGGATATACCCATACCTAAAAAACATATTTATAAGTTGCAATTACTCCAGAAAATTGAAGCTTTTATATCTAGGTTAAGATGGAGAGCATTCTTTTTCTTACATAGCATAAACACTAGCGAGATTTTTAACGATTATGGATTTAAAACATATAAACACCCACCATTTTGTAAGGAACTGGAATATTTTGAAAAAGACCTAATAGGATTGATTAGAAAAATTAAATATAGAAAAATTAAGCAAAATAATTTCCAACAACAATTAAGAAACACTTTAAAATTATGCAGTAAAAATAATAATATTTATATAAAAGGCGACAAATCGAATAATATATATAGTATGTCCAAATCTCAATATAATAGAGAATTAAAAAATTCCGTAACTAAACATAAGAAAATAGCACCCGACATTGTATCTAATTTAAATAAAGAGGCTACCACATTAGTAGCTAAATTTAAACTGCTCAATAGGGTTGAAAAATTAACTCTAAAAAATTCATTTTTAACTATTAAAGACCATAAAGATTCATTCCCCAATCACCCAGAGTTTAGACTTCTTAATCCCACTAAAACCAAACTAGGAAAGATTAGTAAGGGTATCATCCAAAAAATTTGTAATAATTTAAGAATGTTTTTAAACATTAACCAGTGGAAGTCCACAGGTGATTGTATTGAGTGGTTTAAAAGTTTAAAAATTTATAAAAAATCTGCCTTTATTAAATATGATATAAAAGACTTCTATCCATCCATAACTACCAAATTACTTACAGAGGCTTTAACATTAGCTAAGGAATACAACGACATTACTGAAGCAGAATTAGAAATAATTTGGCATTGCCGTAAAACCCTCCTATATTATAATGATAAAATATGGATAAAAAAAACTGATGCCCAAGGATTTGATAATCCTATGGGGGCATATGATGGAGCGGAGGTGGCGGAGCTTGTCGGTTGCTTACTACTCCATAAACTGAATATGATTATAGACTTCCATAATCATGGGTTGTACCGTGATGATGGCCTAATTATAGTAGATCATTGTACACCGAAAATAGGTGATAAAATTAGAAAAGACCTTCAACTATTTTTTAAAACTTACGGTTTCTCTATTGAAATCGAACATAATATCAAGATTGTTAACTATTTAGATATTACGCTTAATTTAAATACCGGATATATTACACCATATATTAAAAATAATTATATCCCTAAGTATGTAAACAAGGATTCTAACCACCCCACCCATATACTTAATGGTATTCCTAATGGTATAGCGTATAGATTATCTACTAATTCATCTAATTTTGAAATTTTTGATAAATATAAAAAAATTTACCAATCAGCGCTTATTAAAAGTGGATATTCTCAGGCCCTTAAATTCTTAAACCATAACACCGATAAAATTAATAAAACTAGATACAGAAATATAATATGGTTCAACCCCCCATTTAACAAAGAGGTTAAATCTAAAATTGGAAATATGTTCTTTAATCTTATCGATAAACATTTTAATAACGATAGTCCTCTTAAAAAAATATTCAATAGAAATACTATTAAACTTAGTTATTCTTGCCTTCCAAATATTGGCAAAATTATTAATAACTGTAATAAAAGAAAACTGAAAACTAGTACTACCAATAAAAACACCAATAATAAATGTAATTGTAAAGTAAAAGCTGAATGTCCTATTAGAGGCAATTGCAACCAATCTAATGTAGTCTATAGTGTTAAAGTTTATAAAGATGAGCATGATAAGTATCCTAAAACATATATAGGTGCAACGCACGATTCATTTAAAGTTAGATTTTACAATCACAAAACCTCATTTAAAAATGAAAAATATAGACATAGTACAACCTTAGCGGATTATATTTGGAACATAAAATCTAAAATTAAAAAGGACCCCATTTTGAAATGGGAAATAATTAAAAAATGTACTGATTATAATAAAGGCAGTAAATTCTGTAATTTATGCGGCGAGGAAAAACTAGCTATAGCCTTATTCGAACCTGCCAATAGTCTTCTTAATGCTAAGACTGAGATTTTAAACAAATGTAAGTTTCACAAATATAAATTCATTGCTTAGTGTGAGAGCTTAGTAATTGTTAACTCCTTTTTTTTTTTTTTTTTTTTTGCTAATATGTTTAATAAAAGTTATTCTTAATATAGTTTGTTTTGCTTCTTTTGTTTTTACCCCCCCCTTCTTGTGTTGGTATGGTTCCCCCCCTACCTTAGTGTATATCTATTTATTTGCTTTTATCTTTAGTGTTTCAGTCTTTGCCCTGACGATCCGTAGTGTGAAACGGCGGTAGGTTTTGGCTCACTCTAGATTTTTGTGTGTTTTTGCTCTACTATTGTATCTTTTCTTTCGTACTTTGTATTGAGCACTTTTTCTTGTATTTGGTTCCGTTTGGGGTTTTTTCTTTACTGCGGAGTATTGAATGTTTTGTTCTTGTTCCGCGGGTTTCTTTTTTTCTCCCCATTTATCCGACGTCTTAGTACACCGGATTGTAACGGATTTAGGTTCTGTTTGTTAATGGTTTTTTCGGAGGTTTATTTTAGTATAAATTTATGGCCTGCATACTTACAGAGTCTATTTAGTTATTATTATTATATATATATATATATATATATATATATATTGTAAGAACAGCAACCTTGAAACTTCTGAATATTGTTTATGTCTTTGTCTATGAGTATATCAAATTTGATTAAAATCGGACCACTCCTTCTATAATCTAATTTTTTTTGATTATCGATATTTATCGGGGGTACCTTGACACAAAACACTCACAGACACTTATAGTACAACTGTGTAAATTTTTAAGAAATTCTGTTCAGCCATTTCGGAGTCTATAGGTAACGGACACACACACACAAAGTTCCATTTATAAATAAGTTTAGATTTAGATAGAAAGTCAAAATGTCTTGTAACTCAAGTTTTATTTAAAAAAAAACAATATATATTTTTTAGATTCTTTTTATATTAAGAATCAATTCTTTTCTGCTTCATTTTTAAGCCAGTGAAAAATATTTTTAGTTCTAAGAAATTTGGTTTTTTAAATGTCAATATTGAGTACCAAGAATTGTTCTTGTAAACCATATTCATTTTTTTTACCATAAAAATGAAAATTTTGTCTCTTAATACAAAGGAGTGGGGGATGCTTCAAATGTTATTAAGTTTAGTGTACAAAGGTCAAGTCCAGATATACACAGTGAGATAAGATCATGTTGCTGTAAATATTCCAAATGTGAAATGTCTGCTTTGAAAATCAGCACCTGAAATTTAGCCACTGACAGCAAATTCAATTTTTCGTGTTTAAGTGTGGAGTAAGGTTAAACAAAAGAGCTTTCTGATTTTGAAAATGAATGCTGTGAGCCAGGCTCAAGCATTCCAACAGCCTAGACATTGTGTCATGCGGACTTGTTCAATCTCTATTTCAACAGAGTTCAACATCAATTGAGTCGTACTAAAAACACAGAAGATATCTGTAGACACGTGGCAGTGGAAAGAGAACAATCTACCCTTATATATTAAATAAAGGTTTTTAATATCTGTCTATTTCTGAGATGGGGCATTGTAATTAGACTGTTGTCCTCATCTTTGTTGCCATATTCATAATGTTTCGATTTTTGTAGACTCCTACCTTCTTCAGGTGTTTGGAATTTCAAACCAAACCCTTTATTTCATCCACGGGAGTAGATTGTTCTTGTTCAAAGTGCCATACTACTTCCAAATATCTCAGTATCAGTTATCCCATCCAATGACTTGACCCAAAGAGTTGTAAGTTCAATACCTGGATACAGTAGAGGTAAACAAAGTCTTAGAGAGCTGAGTTAAAATGGAAGTAACTGAAACATATCTGGAAGAAGCATGGCACGTGGAACCACAACAATCTATCCTGGTAGACAAAATAAAGGGTTTGGTTCAAAATTGCAAACACATGAAGGCAGTCAGGGCATACAACAGTCAGAATGTCATGAACATTGCAACAAAGATGAGGACAGTAGTAATCGTCATCATTTAATGTCCATTTCCATGTTAGCACAGGTTGGACAAGGTTTTCTTGAGGGCTCTTTTCCAGGCCGCCTGATTTTTTGTAAGGCCTGGCTGTAATCTCAACTTCCTTAAATCATCTTTGAAAAGCTGGGTCCATGTTTTACATGGTCTACCTTCTCACACATAATTGAAGCCATCATGAAATATTGGAATGAGTTTTACAGCTGTATGCCCTTACCAATCAATATTTTTGTAAAATGTTTTGGCACATTAGGGGGGATGGAAATTATACAACAATTTTTCATTTCCACAAGAATGAGAAGAATCTTCACAAACAAATAAATTGACTAAAAAATGATTATAAAACAGATGGTTTAAATTTTAGTGTTGCCTCTGGTGATAACAAATCCAAGAATTCATTGATTACAATATATATATATATATATATATATATATATATATATGTGTGTGTGTGTGTGTGGATGACTATTTATGCTCTCACACCCTGATTGAGCACTCTGGAAGAATGGTAGACTTTGAAAAACAGTATCATATACACATCGTTCATTCAGCAATGAATTAGAAAACTCTCAGCTATTGGGCGTGTATAATGATAATATACATGCTAAAAAGTCTGCCTCCTACCGAGCACCCATAGCTCAGAGGTAGAATCACAGAATGACGCCAATTTGGTCGGGTTTCAATCCTGGGTAAAAAGCAATCGGATGTCTAACCGTACAGATGAGGTGTGATACAGCAAAACAGATCTGTCTGCGGATGACTATATAGTTAAATAAAATAAAGACAAGAGGAAAACTGTATTTTAAATCACCTACGCGTTTCATCCTATGATGGACTTTTTCAAGGCAAAAAGATGAAATGAGCTTTATTCTAAATTATGTATCTATAAACAAACAGTGTTGGCAACCACAAAGACGCTCACAAATCATTTCAAAAGATCAACAGAATATTTTAGTTTTTAGAATTTCTTCATGTGTAGTGTAAAATCATGAGATATTAAAATGAAGGGAATTCAACCGTTTTCTTTGAAAATCTTTTTACCTTGATAAAGTCCATCAGAGGACAAAACGCGTAGGCGATTTAAAATACAGTTTTCCTCTCGTCTATTTTATTTAACCATCCTGTCCTTAATCTCAGATCATAACTGAGTATATTTTTACATATCGCTCATTCAGTAAAATGAATTAGAGCACTCTAGCTATTGGGCGCGTATAATGATAATATATGTGCTAAAAAAGTCTGCCTGCTTCCACCGAACGCCCATAGCCCAGCGGTAGAATCGCCGACTGACACCAATTTGGTCAGGTTTCAATCCTGGGTTAAAAAACAATCGTAGTCTAACCGTACTGATGAGCTGTGATACAGCGAAACAGATCTGTCTGCAGATGATAATATATATATATATCTACACACACACACAGAGAAGTGAACTCATTCTTTTAAAAAATGATGCCAATATATATATATATATATATATATATATTGATATACCTACTGTTGAGTATCTTACATTAAAATATAAGGGAAAAAAAAACGAAATAATCCAAAACCACTGAGAATGACAGGAGGGAAATGTATATAAAAAATTAATGTGGAGAAGTTTGTCATTTAGCTGAGCAGTGTTATTTCATTTATGCTAATGTCGAAGTTTCATGAAAGCTTTATTTTAATGTCTTCACTATTAGGGTTTTGTTTGTTTTCTGAAAGAAAGAAAGAAAAAAAAAAAAGCACCCTGAATAGTGAAGACATTGCAATAATGTTTTCACGAAACTTCGACATAACTGAGATAAAACTGCTCAGCTAAGTGACAAATTTCTTCACATTCATTCTATTAACACTATCCTTACCTTGATATCGAGTACTTTATGACAAAAAAAAAATCTGCTCACCGAAAATGCCTTTCTACCAGTAAACTACTGAGAAATTTTTTTCAAAATATAAAAAAAATCAGCAATTTTCGCACTCAGCCAGTTAAGTGCCATACATGATACATGCTTTGGGCAATCATGTCCTGAGAGAGACATGACTGAATGAGCAGCAGATTATCCCACAGTAGGTTGCTATTACTTTCTGTGGTAGACTGGTTGCCAGCCAAGGCTATAGAACCCAATCTGTCCTATTATTTAACCCATAATTGGAGGGAAGAGATGGATTAATACCTTTCCCAAGGATATTTGTGCATAAGTGAATGCAAGGAATTCAACTGGAATTTGAACTCGGCACCCCAATTTGTTGTTCCAAGTTGATATCCACTGCACCACAGCACACATCTTGGCACTAAATATCATTAAACATTGACTATAAGAAATCCTACAACCATGTTGAAACATGGTTGTAGCTTTTGAGGTTTTCCTAAAAGCTAAAAAGCAATTTAAACATTTTTTTTCATATCAGTGCATATTTTAACAATGATGAGTAAAAAAAAAAAACCTGCTATTTTCATTATTGCATCAATAAAATTTTAATTAACAGGTTTTCTTTCCAGCATAAGTATTGGAAAGGCTTGATTAATCTGCCTAATTAAGCCTTGAAAAGTACTAACCAAATTACTGCGTCTTAATATTCAGTCAGAATTGATTTACTTACACCGTACGAGATTCTGTGCTGTTGCCAAGCAAACAGTCGCTATCAAGTTTTACATGCACACAGTTTATTTGAGAAGCAACCTATAACGGAAGGCAAGTTATACAAAAAATAAAAAATGATGGCTACATTAAATGTTCAATAAACTCTTCTCTCTTAAACTTCCATCTGCCAAGTAAATATTGGATACATCAACCAGATTTTATTTACTGTCATTTATTTTGACTTGCTAGTAAAAGTGGCCATGATCAAGATGACTGGCAGTGGAACAACTTGAAGAAATGTTTTTTTCATTTGTTTCTCGGAAATAAGAATTCCATTATATTGCATTCCTGCCAACGCTTAAGTTTTCTAAGTCAATTGCTATTAGTCAAGAATTACCTGTGTGTGAAAAAAGTTGCCTAATTTGATCTGTAGTCTCAACATGAGATAGATTGGGGAATTAATTAAATCATTCCAATCATCAATATAAAACTATTTCATTTTCTTTTTAAAGTATTTGTATTGTTCAGACTTGTCGTCATCTTTATTTCCATATTCACAATGTTTCAGCCATTGTACGGCCTGGCCTTCTTCAGGTGGCATTTTCAATCAAACCCCTTTATTTAGTCCTTGATGATAGACTGCCATGCCTCTTCTGGATATCTTACTTTCAGTTATTTCCCCTTAGTCACTCAACTAAGTTTTCATTCGCCTCTGCTGTGGCCAGGTACTGAACTTACGACTTTTGGGGTTAGTTCACTGGATTACTTCCACTAGCCACATGTCCTTAGAGATGAAATAAAGGGTTTGGCTTGAAATTCCAACATGTATCACCTAAAGAACACCAGAGTGCACAACAGTCAAAACATCATGAATACGACCATACAGATGAGGATAACGGTCCAAAAATCTAAATAGTGTAAATAGTTACAATACAATCCCTCATTTCTGAAATATAGACAGAAATTTTATTTTCTATACAGAGGTTGAGAAAAAAAATCAAATGATTCAAAGTTATTGAAAAAGTGAACCATCAGAGTCAAAATCTCTCCCCTTTGAGACATGCAACTGTAGCTTGTTGGGTTATGGACATATTTTTGATAAACCTCTGTGGTTGTTGGAAAGGATGTACAAGAAGGGAAGAAAGCAGATTTGCTTGAAAAATTGCCCTTCAGAGAAAGATGTCAGGTCAAACAGTTAACAAAATAATCTAGCTTTGAGAAATCGCACTTAAGTATAACACCCAGATATATTTATTTATGTAGGTATTGGCATATAGATCTGAACATGTTTATTTATATATATATATATATATATATATATATATATAAAACTTTATATATCTCACCAGGTGCATACACTTTGTAAATGTGCATATATGTAAAGTCCTTAAAATAAAACATAGGCCGTCTTTATCTTAAGAGGCTTAAATTAGTTGCCATGCCAACAAAGTGTAGGATTTAAAATCCTGAAACCATAAAAACTTGACAGTTCAAAGATGATGCAGTTCTATCTTTGCTTCATTCGCTTCCAAAGAGATTTAAGAAATGATGGGGGGGGATTGTAGCAGAGATTCTTATTGTGTTTCTGCTAGGCTCGCAATCAGAACTAAAACTAAATGCAGCTACCGAGATTTAAGAGAAGCCAAACTTGGTCAGATTTTTACCAATGATGCAAGAAAAAGAAAATGAGAAAGGAAGTGAAAGAATATTTGTGGAGTGAATAGCCGTTGGTCAAATACAAAATAAATGACAAAACTGTCCAACAAACAGAATTGACAAAGTTTGTAATATGCAAAAATATATATAACCCCCCACCCAAACAAAACAAAAAAAACAGTTTAATGGAAAGGAGGGGGAGGGGAGATCTCGCCTCTAAGAAGAGAAAAACTAACAAAAATTAAATATCCACGTTAAAGGTAAGGTGGAAGCTCCCACCCCTAAGAAGAGAAAAACTAACAAATCAAAGCAAATATAATGAACAATTTCAATAAATCATGAACCTGTGCTTGATAGACAGTCGTCCCATCTGGACATGTGGATTTTACAAGTAGAAATGGAGACTTAATGGTAATGGCTGAATGTAAAATTAATGATAGAACTGTACAACAAACGGATCTTATTAACATTTGTTATTTTTACTTTGAATGTTTTCTTATATTTTAATGTTTTGTTCCATCCACTCATTTTCATATCATTATATTTTTAAATAGATTCTTGTAAAAAAAAATGAAAATATATATATATATATATATATAGTCAGTGGTCATAATTAAATTAGACCAGTACACAGTTGTATTAAAAAGTGTTCAATACAAGTGAATCTTTTTCATTTAGAAAGCGAGTTATTTTGCCACCCAGGTTTCTATCTTTTTGTGTCTTAAGCCAATTTACAATAACTTATTGTTGCAAAATAACTAGTTTCCAAATAATATGTAACAAAAATTTTTATGTCATGGGTTTTTCCCTTCTTTTAGATCAACTGTGAATATGTGGTCTTGTGGTATATGCAGGATTAGCAGGGGATGAATGAGTTCTTGTGGTGAATGAACAAACTGTAACAAGTGATTGGGTCATGAACCTGATTAGCTCGGTCTAGAATAGAGTGCTGACTGTCCTCACCCCTTCAACCTTGTGCCACAATTATTGTATTATTTACAATAATATATACACATTTCCAGGAGAATTGCCGAATAGGATTGAGATTTTTTTTTTATTTTGTCGTGGGGGCTCATCTGTAAAGCTATTTACAAAATAAGTAACCTAATTTTGTTCTATTTTATCTTGCATCTTTGTCTTCAACATTTGGCCTTATTGTTTTGTATATTGAAGCGTTTTTGCGTTGACATGGGACCCTGCTCCACCAATATATAGGAGTCTCCCCAGAGCCTGGAACATTCTCCTCCAGCTTCTCCAACTATGGAGAAACCCAAGATGAGGTCAGATTAGCATTAAGCCCCAAAAGAAAAGTACTAGGATTTCATGGTGTGAAATGAGCTGCTGACAAATCCTCCTGTTTCGAAGACAGTATCGACCCGAACGAACTCCAATGTTAAAAACAAGAAAATTAATTTGATTCATCAGGGAAGTAATGGAGGAGGCTCTTAAAAGAATTAAGATTTCACCAAAAGCACTAGCCAGAAGGTTAAATACCATGTGAGACATCCTGTTGACTACAACAAAAGAAACAAGATCTCTTGCCAGAAGCATTTTTACCACTAAAATCACTGAGGATGCAAACAAAATATTTGGGCATGTAGAAAATAAAAATTATGCTTAATGGGGTATCCTTGGACATATCTAAGGACCATTTGGAGAGCTTTTTTTGCACACTACAAGCCAGCTGGAGAAGTGACATCAGTATAATGCAGGCACTGCTACCGAGGATATCTTCTTACAGATAACTTTGTCCTGCAAATGCTTTAATGACATCCAACATTGTGACTTGCCATAGCCAAAATATCCTAGTAATTGTGGAAAGGTGTCGATTCCACTGCTCATCTTGTGGCACTACAGAGCATTTAGCAAAAGCATACCCTGAAAAGAACATGGTACCACCATCCCAACAAAATCGAAGGAAACAGTGAGGCCACACAAGTTTGGACAGGCCCTCAGTGAGTGGCAGCAGGTAGCAAAGAGGGTCAAAAAAATGGCAACCCATCCTCTCGAGCAGGATGTCCCACAGGGGGAAGAAAACAACATCAACAGTAGGGCCTGACACAGCAGCAGGAACAAAAGCAACCTCTGCAGCAGTAACAGGTTTATGGTACAGGGTTGTAGGATATGCCTTGATCTTCTTTGAAAAAAAGGAGGAGGAAAAATAAAACTTGAAAAAGAGAAAAGTCTGGGCAGAGAGGACCAGGAAATACCCTGTTCCCAATCTGTCCCTGTTTCACAAAGTAAAGCTAAGAGACTCCAGACTAGCCCCACCTCCCCACACACTATATGATCGCTTCCTCTTTGGGAAGGTATTTTTTTTTCCTGAGAAGGGTTAGATTGAAGTTTGGTATGGGAGAAGGAGATGACAAAGTTGAGAGAAAAGTCCTCTTCAGACCCTTATCTAAACGTACTACTTTCCATTAACAGAGGACTCAAAGAATTCTCCCATACCCTGGAGTAATTACCTTGATAAAGAATACAGAGTGAAACCTAAAAGTATCAAACCACCTGACAGGAGCCAAAGACACATTGCCGAACATGAAGATGACCCAATATTGGGTCTCCAGAGGTGAAAAAAAAGATCAGAGAGGATCTTGGTTATGCTTCATCCCTCCTTACACAGGGTCTCTTAAATGTGGTATTGTCTCAGATGGACAAATTACATCCAAGATTGTCAGGCTCCTGATTTATGCAAATTTCAATCCACTATGTAAATAAGGGAACAATGCTTAGAAAATATCCAGCAAGCTAGCCAGCTGAATTGCGAAGGAATTGGTGTAAGATGGCCGACCTGCTTTATGATTTCTTGTCCTTCAATGTGGATGTGGCCACAATCCAGGAGACACACTGTATACAAAATTAATGCTAATGCACTGTCTAGCGACTTTGCTGTCTATTCAGTACATGGGAACCAGCTGATCAGAGATGTTTCCTTGCTGGTTAAATGTACCCTGGGTGTAGTGGTAGACCTTCTCCAAGTCAATACTAGGGGCCAGTTGATCGTGACCGATATTGCCATGAACAGTAGTTTATTTCAGATTGTGGTTTATGCACCTAAGACCAGATGGAGTGTGTCTTTTTCTGTTCATTAAGAGTCTTCTTGTGGATTGATCAGGATTAGTCTTTGTGAGGGACTGGAATGTCATCCTGGACCCCAACATAGATAGGGGGTAAGGAGGTTGGGCAATCATAGCATGGCTGATCCAATCGGCCAGTTTTGTCTCCTTGATAGATACCGAGTCTATCATTCAAAGGGAGAGATGTGGACACTTTAGTGGCCAGCTATCATTCAAAGGGAGAGATGTGGACACTTTAGTGGCCAGCTATCATTCAAAGGGAGAGATGTGGACACTTTAGTGGCCAGCTATCATTCAAAGGGAGAGATGTGGACACTTTAGTGGCCAGCTATCATTCAAAGGGAGAGATGTGGACACTTTAGTGGCCAGCTATCATTCAAAGGGAGAGATGTGGACACTTTAGTGGCCAGCTATCATTCAAAGGGAGAGATGTGGACACTTTAGTGGCCAGCTATCATTCAAAGGGAGAGATGTGGACACTTTAGTGGCCAGCTATCATTCAAAGGGAGAGATGTGGACACTTTAGTGGCCAGCTATCATTCAAAGGGAGAGATGTGGACACTTTAGTGGCCAGCTATCATTCAAAGGGAGAGATGTGGACACTTTAGTGGCCAGCTATCATTCAAAGGGAGAGATGTGGACACTTTAGTGGCCAGCTATCATTCAAAGGGAGAGATGTGGACACTTTAGTGGCCAGCTATCATTCAAAGGGAGAGATGTGGACACTTTAGTGGCCAGCTATCATTCAAAGGGAGAGATGTGGACACTTTAGTGGCCAGCTATCATTCAAAGGGAGAGATGTGGACACTTTAGTGGCCAGCTATCATTCAAAGGGAGAGATGTGGACACTTTAGTGGCCAGCTATCATTCAAAGGGAGAGATGTGGACACTTTAGTGGCCAGCTATCATTCAAAGGGAGAGATGTGGACACTTTAGTGGCCAGCTATCATTCAAAGGGAGAGATGTGGACACTTTAGTGGCCAGCTATCATTCAAAGGGAGAGATGTGGACACTTTAGTGGCCAGCTATCATTCAAAGGGAGAGATGTGGACACTTTAGTGGCCAGCTATCATTCAAAGGGAGAGATGTGGACACTTTAGTGGCCAGCTATCATTCAAAGGGAGAGATGTGGACACTTTAGTGGCCAGCTATCATTCAAAGGGAGAGATGTGGACACTTTAGTGGCCAGCTATCATTCAAAGGGAGAGATGTGGACACTTTAGTGGCCAGCTATCATTCAAAGGGAGAGATGTGGACACTTTAGTGGCCAGCTATCATTCAAAGGGAGAGATGTGGACACTTTAGTGGCCAGCTATCTGGATAAAATGTAAGTGAAAAGAGTTGATCTAGATTTTCTGAATTGTTCCACTGATTAAGTTATTTGGAATGTCGACTCGTCTGTGTCTAAATGATGTTAGGTAGTAGGCTGAGAATAGCTAGACACTGGAAGTTCAATATGACTTTACTGGACAGGTGGGACATCTGGCAACAGTTAAACTGGAATTAGTGGGGGTGGTTATTGGGAATATGTGGTAGAGAGGCTTAAGGATAGGATTAGGTCATTCACCATTGAATATAGCCAACGATTCACCCTAGATAAGGCTAACAAGGTAAAGACTCTTAAGGATAATCTGTTCCAAGCTGTGGCTGGGATGATTCCCCTAGAGATAGCATTAGCTAGCCAGATCTTGGAGCGTTTGGCTAGCAAGTGCTACCAGAGTCAGGTAGTTAAACAAGATGTCTAATGAAGGCATGAACATGGGATCCCTTTGTCACAATGAGCAGTTTTCTGCAAACCCTAATCCTATTTAAGATTGACATTGTTTACCTTAGTTAATGTGAGTAACTGTCCCAGCATTCCATTCTCATTTGTTAGATTTCCAACCTCCCCAGTTTGTTTTTGTTCTCCTTTTTATCTTGACTAGGTCATTCTTTCTTTGTTTGTTTCGAGGTTTAACGACCTATCAATCCTTATGGGATCATTTTAAGGTCCTAACAAATGATTTTGGGTAAGGTTATATTATTTTTACAGACTTTTGGAAGATGTCTTGCTTTTTAAACTTTTCCATTGCTTTCAATTTGTATTACTTTTTAAATTTTTCCCCCTGGTGAGGGTCGGATCTATTTTTGATCTTCAGATCTTTACTTAGATTATATTTTGTTGTATAGTTTGATCTTTTTGAGGAAGGTTAAAATAGTATTAGAGTTTATTTTTTCGAAAAGATCTTTCAGGTTGTTAACATTATAGAGGGATTGCCGGATATATGTAAAGTCACTGCAGTCAAGTAGAACATGTTTTACTGTATAGGGTTCTTGACATGCAATGCATTCAGGAGGTTCTTCATTTTCTAGGAGATAAGAGTGGGTTATGTGTGTATGTCCTATTCGAATACGGGATATAATCACTTCTTTGCGTGATTTACTGGGTTCTGATAGTTGTTTCGTTAGGATGGGTTTGATTTTAAATAATTCGTTGTTTTGACAGTTGTTCCAGGTTTCTTGCCATTTCTTTAAAATATAGTTCTTGATTAGGGGTTTATAGTCAGTGTATGGAACCTTTATGTTACTTGCGTCACATTTTAGGGAGTTTTTTTGCGGCCACATCAGCTTTATCATTTCCATGAAATCCAGAGTGACTGGAAATCCAACAGAAAATGAGAGTTTTGTTTTGTGAAATCACATGTAGTCTCTTTCTTTCAATTGGAGGAGATAGACTAAACTATCAACCGGTTCACACTCCACCCACGTTTATTGAACAGGTGAAGAGGCTCATCCCTTGTTCCCTGTTTAGGATGTGGTTTCCGGCTTTCTCTTTTCCAATCTTTTCACTCTTACGTAGCCCCCTGCACATCAGTGGCATTACTGCCTTGCTTGGGTTGATATGATTAAAAATAAAAAAAAGTTTGATGATCAAAGGATTGTTTAATTTTTGGTTCTTTATTGTTTCAAACAGGGTCATACTTTGATTCCCCCCCCCATTATATTATTTATTTTATCCTTCCCTCACTGTTATTTTGCTTCTTGATTCTGCCTATCAGCAAGAATACAGCAGTCACTCTTAGTTTTGTGGGAAGAACGGATCTTCCTAACATTTATTATATTTTGAGTTCATCTCAAAATTTTCATATTATATTTTTAGATATATTTTTGTTAAAGAAAAAAGAAAGGACAATTGTATATAAAAAAGAGATTTATGTCATGGGTTTTTTTCCTTTTCAGATCCTCTGTGAATATGTGGTATTGTGGTATTGCTAGGTTTGGAAGGTGATGGATGAGTTCATATAGTAAACGAACAAATTGTAATAATTGATTGGGTCATGAACCTGATTTGCTAGGTCTAGGACAGTTAATGTTGACCAAACTCAACCCGCTTTTTTGCTTTGTCTTATGCCACAATTATTGTATTTTTCAAGAATATACATTCCCAAGAGAATTGAAACCAACAATATCTGTGTGTGGTTCTGAAAGCTCCAAAAAGAGTTTTACACAAAACATTCATACAGAAAGCCTCTAATGGGTTCTTATCCTCAACCTGATGTTTTTGTTCCCTGTTGATGCTAATTATATAGAATTGAAGTATTTTCATTATTCTACCATTTTATAATTAGTACCTTCATCTTTTTCAAAAGATTTTTGTACTTATGTTTTTTATCTGTAACTTGAAGTATTAGAATTGGCCAAAATTTGGATCCACACACCACACTCCAACAATTTTAGTATTTGTCTATATTTCTGAGGTGAGGTGGTAATTACACTATTTACATTATTCCACATCTCTAAAGCCAACTCTATGACTGCAATACATTCATGACACCTTCATACTCTGGCCACACCAGGAGAAGGTCCAGACGCTACTGACCCATGTGAACTCAAGATCATAGATACAGTTCATTATGGAAGAAGATAGTGACAACAACCTGGCATTCCTGGATGTGCTAATTACTTGAACAGAGGTGGGATTCAAGACATCCGTATAACGCAAGCCAACATTCACCGGACAATACCTCAATTTCAACTCCCACCACCCATACAATGTAAAGAAAGGGATTGTTCACTGCCTGCAATATTGAGCAAAAGTCATAAGTGGCGACCCAGAGACATACAAACAGGAAACAGTCAGTATAAGTAGTACCCTACAATGAAACAATTATCCAGGGTACATAACTCCAAAATACATGGAAGGGAGGGTGCATGAGGATAACAACTCTCAGAAAAAAGCCTCAGTCTGCCTACCCTATGTGAAGGGGTTATTGGAGAAAATACAAAGGAACTGTGGTCTATATAACATCAGGATGATCTTCAGAAGTGGCTCTACACTTTGCAGGCACCTCTTCCGAGTAAGACCCCCAACAGAGGAGGACATGACTAAGGACTATGTGTACGCCATTCCATGTAGCTGTGGAAAAAATATAAAGAAGAAACAGGCCATCCACTTAAGGTAAGGCTACAAGAACATTGCAAAGCCATAACACTAGGGGAGATAGAAAAATCAAGCGTCACTGACCAGATATGAAGGAAGGAAGGGAATCACCGCCCCCTATGGGATAAAGTCAAAATAATAGATAGAAAACCCCACTGGAAACTATGTAAACTTAAGGAATCAGTGCATATGCTAAGCTACAAAAATCTAAGCTGACCAAGCATAGAGATGAACACAATATGAGAACCAGTAATACAGAGTGCCAGAGAAAATTAGTGTCAAAATTGCAGTATGAGCTCTGGTAAAAAGTACTACAGAAAATCATTAACATCAAAAAATACAAGGGAAAACCATTAACATCAAAAATTGCAATATGAACTTTGGTAAAAAAATGGTTACTGAACATTAGATTTATAAGTTCCAGAAATTCAGTTGTCCTTAAGGAAACACGGCCCAGTGGATATAGACATTGGTTAGTTCCTGTGACTTAGCCCAAAAATTTGTGAGTTCAATACCAGGCTACAGCAGTGGTGAACAAGTAATTTAAAGAGTCAGGTTAGCTCATGACTACCAAAAGAGGCTTTGGACAAGGAATGAGAATGATATACCCCAGTGATCATAAAAGGTTCGGTTGAAAAAGGCTGGCACATACAACAACCGAAATGTTGTACAAATTAACCAATAAAAATGAAGGCAATTGTCCAAATAATGTAAATAACGAACAAATTTCGGTTGATGAACAGAAAAATAGAGTTAAATGTAAATAAATGACCAAACCAAATTGACGAAGGGTACAATTAAAAGAACAGGGTAAAAATAATACAAGGCAAATAAACAATATATGCAAAACAAACAGTAACATGGTAAAAGTTCACAAACTAAAAATTGAGGTTGTCACAAGAATAAATTCAGACAAGCAAACGTAGCATTTTGTTTCAAGAGAAAGACTGGAACTGAGCCGTACAAAACCCGAGAACCTGCCTATTCTATTGGCTAGCAATAAATCCGAGTATACATATGTAGGTTTCTGCCTATAAGTTGGGGAAAGGGAAAGTATTTTGCAAAAAAGAGATTTATATATTACAAATGTATACTATGGCTTATTTATATTCATTAAGATTATTTTAACAATGATATTCAAAATTATCTACTTTCAAATTAAAAAAAAAAGCCATAAAAATTAGTTTTTCATTCAGTTAGAAAGTCTGCATAAAAAAATCAAAAAAAAAAAAAAAAAAAAATCAATAATTTTTCTTTAGCAAAATCCATTTTAAAAAATCCATTCTGAATTTTTTTGAATGTCTTAAAATATTTGAACAACAGATTTAATCAACCAATAAGAAAAGCTGAACCTAAAAAGATTGAACAATAAAATATTTGGTTACATTTGGAAGAACATTCACTGTTAGCAAAAAGGCACTTCAGACTTTTTAAAATCCATCTTGAAAAAGTCTGGACCAAAATACGGTTGCTTCTTGTCAGTTGTTGTCATGACAACAAGTAAGAAGATTGCAACATGGATTGGGTTTGAATGATATTTTTTTAATAATTTCAATGTTATTTGCTTTAATTTCAATACCATTTTATTTAGCCAGGGTTTTTACAATAAAATTGGTATTAACCATATTTAGCTCAAATTATCAGACATTTACAATGCATGTTTTTTTTTACAATAATATTCACTTTGTACAAGGCCCAAAAGCCACTCAAGGTAGGTAAGAGGGAAGTTTGCATCAAATCCCTTGCAATTTAAATGGTTATGTTTTACTATTATTCCTTTAAATGAGAAATACATGATGTGATGTTCAGCTTTGTTCTATTTTTATTCAAGATGTTTAGGGTTGTGAGATTTGATTATAATACTCAAGGGATGTGTGTGTGTGTGTGTGTATATATATATATATATATATATATATGTGTGTGTATGTGTATATATATATATATTCCATTTGTAAACGAGTTATTACGCGACTTAGGTTTCTACCATTGGCTAGCCATATGTGGAAATTAAAATCAAAACATGGAAAAAAAACCCAGACATAACGTGGAGTATAATAAAAACAGCCAAGTCTTACAATGGTGGCACAATATGTAGACTGTACCAGGAAGAAAAGTTAGAGATTATGCTATTCCCAAACAAAAACGAACTATTGAATGTAAGAGCAGAAATAATGACAGTGTAACCATACTAAAAAATACCTAGTATGTTCATACAACCATGGATGAAAACCTCAATTCCTTGTAATTTTACAAATTGCGTGTTCAAAAATTCCCTGTCATGTGAGGCATTAAAATAAAATGTAAACGGTAAAATCAGTTATTGAAAATTGCCTGAAGACACCACTCATGGTAGAAACCTGGGTCACATAATAACTCGTTTACAAATGGAAAATATTTAAAAGTTCTACAATCGTATCTAACACTTTTTAATGCAAATGTGAACTGGTCTAATCTTATGACCAGAAACTAAGTAATTAAACAATATATATATATATATATATATATAAAAAAATAAACATGTAGGTAATATCAGACAGATTTTAGTCAATAATACAATAATCCTTACTCATACACACAATAAAAAAACCTTCAGATATTGGAGGTCATGTACATTAAATCCAAACAACCCACACTTAATAAAATCACTTTTAAATCTGGCCATAACATATTACATTGTATTTGAATACATGGTTCTGTTGTCATTTTGAGCTATGACGTGGTGTGACGTCATAAAACCGCATTGCAAATTTGTGAACTGCGTTTGTTATTTTTGGTAACTATTGCCTAGCAGAGTTTTTATGTCAACACAAAATAAAATCGTCGGTGATAGGGGATGTTATTATGTTACCGTCTTGGTGACCTCTCTGAAGATGGCTCATGTGTGCCAAAAGCTTAGAAACAAATTAATAAAAAATTATTCAAATGTTGGAGAATTTTTGTCTTTATTTTCAGCTGAAATTAAAGCCAAAATATGACATTTAGAACGGCTCATGATTAAACATAATTGACATTCATTGTCTCTTATATTTAACAGTATATGTTTAGAAAATATATTCAGAAAACTGAATTGACCAACAAAAAATATTTGTAGAAGCCGATGTTCTGAATGTAAGCAGAGAAAAACAATGTCCAATGTCCTTAATCGTCTGCAAAGACATGAAAGCAACCAAACTACCATCAACCAAACTACCATCCTTAAGTAAATATTCTAAAGAGTATTATTGAAGTTAAGTGAAGAAGTACATGAAAACTGATTTCTCTAAGACAACAGTCGGAGAAATGGAATAATACAAAGGGCAACAAGCTTTTGAAGTTAACAAGTCAGTGGCTATTAATCAATCAATGTATGCATAAAAAAAAAAAAAAAAAAAAAAAAGACTGATCACTACTTTCTACATGAATGAGAGGTTAAAGAACCAGTTGCAGTAATTTGATCCTCACAAAAAATACAGGTTGAGAGGATAAAAATGGAGAGTAGGCTGAAACCTCTCTTCCCTTTTGAACATGTAGCTGGTCAGTTTATGAAAAGGATGCTGGCTGATCAGTCAGTCAGTTAAGTGCCATACATGACACATGCTTTGGGCAATCAGGTCTTGAAAGAGACATGACTGAGTGGGCAGAAAATTATTCCGCAGTAGGTTGCCATTGCTTTCTGCAGTAGACTGGTTGCCAGCCAAGGCTACAGAACCCAATCTGTCCTGTTATTTGACTCATAGCGAGAGGGAGAGGAGATGTATTATATTATTATGTAGTAATTAGTGGGGGATCAGTTTATTACTTCATAACAATAGAAAACTGATCCCCTACTTTATGACCAGTAAAAGCCTTAATAATTCTATTATATTCATATTATATTAAATGGCATACGTGATACATGCTTGGGCAATCATGTCTCGAAAGAGACATGACTGACTGGGATTATCCTGCAGTAGGTTACCATTGCTTTCTGCAGTAGACTGGTTGCCAGCCAAGGCTATAGAATCCAATTTGTTCTATTTAACCCATAACTGGAGGGAAGAGATGGATTAATACCTTTCCCAAGGTTATTTGTGTGCAAGTGAATGCAAGGAAATCAACTGGAATTTGAACTCGGCTTCCCGATTTGTCATCCAGAGTTGATATCCACTGTACCACGCGGCACATGCTGGCTGATAGAAGACGGAAAAGAGAAGAAAAAAGTTGTCACGATTATAAATGCCAAATATTATCATGCGTTTTTGAGTGGCCCAGGTCAGAACTAAGGTGTAAGAGGATATTTATGCAAGATCAAGATAATTGCTCCTTCACATTCTGCAAAGCTGATTATTGTCGATCTTGTTAAGGATCTTCAGATGAATGGAACAGCCCCCCCCCAGCCTCTCTTGATATTAAAAGAATAACTTGTGAGCCATCATTAAGAAACATGTAGAAGAGACAAGAAACCCTGCAAAATCATACTGAATGTCACAGTTTCCAGATTAACGTCACAAACGATAATATATTATTGCATATACCTGAATAAATTAACTGTTTCTATGACCTATATCTGTTTGATTTATTTATAAATCAATTGTACGTTCTGTTTGTGCAAGACTTGACACACACAAAAACATGGAAAACCAAAAAAAAAAAAAAAAATCAATACAGTCCAGATGTAGAAAAAACGTTACCCAAACCAGCTGGTTAACATCAGTGACTATGAGAATGAAGCCCAGGTGGGACCTTAATGGGGGAGGTGGGGAGCTAAGGGCTCCACAGCAACCATGCAACACCCATTCTCTCTCAAGAACAAGCACTCAACATATACAAACTCAAATATGAATATAGTTATCACACCACACACTTCTTTTTATTAGTAACGAGTGGATCCTTGGCATGAAAAATGACGGCAAAATATTTATATCAATACGCTGCCTAAAATGACATCAACATATATATTACTGTATCCACTATGGAGTATCTTACATTAAGACCTGAGAAAAAAAATAATCAGAATCCACCCCAGCATGAAAGAAAGAAAATATATATATATATATATATAAAAATTTATTTTTAAACCCGTCTCGAAAAACCCACCGAGTATAAGCGCGGAGGGGGAAAAAATAGGAACAAAAAAAGAAATGAACTAAGTACTTGAACATTAGTCAAAGTACTCGTCGAAAGACAAAACCCGAGACGAGAACCCTAACACGTAAAGTGCTCAATACAATAGTAGAGCAAACAAATAAGTAGCTACCTAGAGCCAATGGACCTACCTTGGTTAGATTTATACTTGTGTGTGTATATATATATATATATATATGTGTGTGTGTGTGTGTGTGTGTGTGAAAAGTGTATGTATATAATTATATATATATATATATATATATATATATATATATATATATATATATATATATACTAACAAAATAGCAAGATCGCCAAGACCGACCGCGGTTTCGCACAACGGCTGACGAGCCGTTGTGCGAAACCGCGGTCGGTCTTGGCGATCTTGCTATTTTGTTAGTGTGTTTGCTCTGCGTTACTGCCTTTTAGTTAAATACTTTTCGGTTGTGTGTATCGAGCACTTTTCTTTTCTGGTTGTTTGTTCCGTTGAGGGTTTTTTTTCTTTTTACTGGGAGGAACTGTATGTATTGTCGGTCCCACGCAGTTTTCTTTTTTTCCCCCTCTTTGCCCAAAGCTTTATAGCCGAGGGCAATAACGGATTTAGATTCTGCTGGTCATTCATAGTCTTAGAAATTCCCTTCTATAAAATTTTGAGATTAGAATACACGCAGAGTCGGTTTAATAATAATTATAGTTATTATTATTGTTATTATTATTATTATATATATATATATATATATATATATATATATATATATATGAAATTTGTTATATATATTATATTGTTTACATATTATATATGCGTGGTACTTATTTAAAAGTGCTCAATATTAGTGATAGAGCAGACATATTCATATAGATAGGTGTGCGTTTGTTACAAACTCACACCTATATAATTGCTTAGTTTTTGGTCATAATTAAATTAGACCAATACACAATTGTATTAAAGTGTTCAATATAATTATATTGTAGAATGTGAATATTTTTAATTTGTAAATGATTTATTACATAACCTAGGTTTCTATCTTTTGGTGTCTTCAGGTGATTTGCAATAACTGATTTATTTACCATTTTTTTAAAGAACTCATGTAGCGGAGAATTTTTTTGAACGTGCAATTTTCAAAATTAGAAGTTATAACATTTTCATCCATGGTTGTATGACCCTATTAGATATTTTATGGTATGGATGCACTTAGTGATAATTTTTGTTCTTTCATTCAGTAATTCGTTTTTGCTTGGAAATAACATAATAGTTAACTTTTCTTCCTGGCACAGTCTACATATTTTGTCACCGTTATAAAGCTTGACTGTTTTCACATTACGTCTGGGTCTTTTCCATACTTTAATTTCAATTTCCACACTAGGTGAAACAATTTTGTAAAATTTTTTAAGTTTTCTGGCTTAAATGTAAACCTTTGATTGTACTATCTGGTCTTAAAGTATCTTAAAAGTGTGTGTGTGTGTCTCTCTCTCTCTCTCTCTAGAAGTCTTTAATATATATATATATATATATATATATATATATATATATATATACACGTCTTTATTATAATAGAGAAGTTTATATATATATATATATATGTAATGAATTATTTTGAACATTATTTTTACCGATACTCGTATTCAAGAGGCTATCCATGGTCAAGACGGTACCAGATCAAATGGTATGCTTCCCCTATGTAATAGGGGTTGCAAGTTCGAATCCTGATGGATAGCACACATTTTCGTCATAAAAATTTATCGTAAATAATCAGCCCGGTGGATATAAATATAAAAATACTGTTTAATTAAAAACAGAATATCTACTTAAATACAAGTATCGGTAAAAATAATGTTCAAAATAATTCATTACAAATTGTCGTTAAAATTAAAACCAAGTTTCGTTAAAATTCGTTAATTTCGGTAACATGTTTATTTATATATATATATATATATATATACATACACACACACAAGTCTTTATTATAATAGAGAGGTTTATATATATATATATATATATTGTTAAATATAGCAGACAATGAATGTCTATTATGTTTAATGATGACCCATTCTAAACATTGTATTTTGGTTTTAATTTCAGGTGAAAATAAAGACAAAAATTGTCCAACAATAAAAATAAGAATCAGAAAATAAAATAATTATTGACACTAATAAACTCCTTGTATATGAAAGATGCATAGATGACATTTTCATTTTAGCTAGAAATATTGGTCAAATTCAGTCAGTTAAGTGTCATACGTGATACACGCTTGGGCGATCATGTCTTGAAAGAGACATGACTGACTGGGCAGAAGATTATCCCACAGTAGGTTCCCATTGCTTTCTGTGGTAGACTGGTTGCCGACCAAGGCTATAGAACCCAATCTGTCCTGTTATTTGACTTGTAACTAGAGTCAGAAGAGATGTATTATATTATTACATAGTAATTAGTGGGGGATCAGTTTATTACTTCATAACAATAGAAAACCAGTCCCCCAATTTATGACCAATAGAAGCCTTAATCATGATTCCAACTATTTTATTCAGTCAGTCAGTTAAGTGCCATACGTGATACATGCTTGGGCGATCATGTCTTGACTGACTTGGCAGAAGATTATCCCGCAGTAGGTTGCCATTGCTTTCTGTGGTAGACTGGTTGCCAGCCAAGGCTATAAAACCCAATCTGTGCTGTTATTTAACCCATAACTGGAAGGAGTAGACGGATTAATACCTTTCCCAAGGGTATTTGCGCGTAAGTGAATGCAATGAATTCAGTTGGAATTCTAACTCGGTTCTCGGCTTTCTCGTTCCGAACCGATATCCAATGCACCACAACGCACACCAATTTACACAACTTAAAAACAAATTTCAAAGTCAATCTGTCCTCAAATTTAGATTAGAACTTAATATTAATAATGAAATTCCTTTCCTTGATGTATTCATTGATTCTAGCACACATAGATTTACTACTTCTCTATATAGGAAACCAATAAGCATTAAATCAGGTCTTAATTATAATAGTGAATGCCCCGAACAATATAAGTTAGTTGTTATAAAAAAAAAAACTTAATTCAACACACACACACACACACACACCATCTTTCAAATCCATATTCTGTAAAGAATTACACAAGATTAAACAAACACTCGTTAACAATGGATTTCCTAACTTCATCATTGATCAACAAATTAAAATGTATCTCAAACTTAAGAATACCTTTAACAATATTGATAATATTAATAATAGTGTACGTAAAAATAAACGTAATACTATTAATTTATTATGCATTTGGTTGCAATAGTATAATTACAAACATGATGAAATAACACTAAAAAACAAAATGTGTAGAAATATTAAACCAATAAATAATCAAATTGAGCTCATTATCTAAACTTATTTATAAATGGAACTTTGTCTCTGTGTGTGTGTGTGTGTCCGTTACCTATAGACACTGAAATGGCTGAACTGATTTTCTTGAAAATTTACACAGTTGTACTATAAGCATCTGCGAGTGTTCTTAGCTAGGTTTTGTGTCGAGGTACCCTCGATAAATATTGAAAATCAATAATCGAAAACAATCAGGTTATAGAAGTTGCCCTGATACACTATATATCTCTTCACTACTTGATAATACGAATTTGAATGAGATACTAGATTAGCAACTAGATCCCACCCTTTTACAGTGAAACCGATAAAATGCAGCCGTAACTTCTACTCCAACAGTTTCTTTCCTCGCACTTCCTGACTGTGGAATTCTCTTCCAAACGATTGTTTCCCCGACGGCTACAATCTCCAGGAGTTTAAATGTAAGGTCAATACACACCTCCTAACACACTAACCTGCTCCCATTCTATCAAGCACTCTTCCCATCTGCCCGACCCTCATCCTCGCTATCCTTACTCATCTGTCACCTTTCTCCTGACATTCCCTATGTCTATCCACTCCTTCTCTTTACCTTCCCCTATGTAGCCCCATGCGCAATAGTGGCAGTGGAATGCCTTGCTTGGGGTGAGATGATTTAAAAAAAAAAAATAAAAAAAAAATAAAAAAAATGATATAATCATAAAAAAAAGATTAAAGAGCAAACCTGCAGTAAGAGCTTTCATAATTTGTAGTAAAGTTTAATAAATGGCTGTAAAGAGAATGAGCTGAGCCAACAATTGTCTTGCTATTATCTTTCTTTCCATGAGTATGACAGAAAGGAAAAACTAGTGTGTGTGTGTGTGTGTGTGTATATATATATATATATATATATATATTGAAAACAGAAATAGAGGTTGTTCCAATGAGAGAAATTGGTATAGATGGATAGATGGAAAAAGTGCAAGAAGCCGTGAACATTTTCTTTAAGGTGTAGATTCATTCTTATTAACATTACCTGCTTTTTGTATAATACATTGTGTCTATAATGGTATTTGTGTCACTACAAAAAATGTGTTTCGAGTCCAAAGTTGACTCTTCAGGTGAATAAATTTGTGACTACATATTGAGATCCATTTGTCTTTCTGACGACCAAAAATACTGTGTATATATAGATAAGAGGTTGGTGAGCATCTAGAAAATTCATATGTGTACGTGTTCATTTTTTTTTTTTTTACTCCGACTTGCTAAATCTCTTTCATTTTGGGAATCATTCACCTTTTATTAGCCAAAAATTTTTTACCCTGACTTGTGAAATTTGATTTCATATTTTATCCTTCAAAATTGTTTTCAGCAATTTTGATCCAATTCTGCAGGTCGTCAAGTTTTGTTTGTTGTTTTTGGAATCTAGAATTATTTCTCGCAGTGGATTACAAATTTTTTTTAGTGCGTCTGTGTGTGTCTTAGTTTTTTCATGTTGTTTTGTTGAGGGAAAGCTTGTATTTATTTTGTAAATATTTCTTCCTGAGCACGTATCATAGTCTGCATTTTGTTAGATAGGCATTACTCTGAATTTACTTCCACTACATTTTTGTAAATGTTGGGAAATGTACAATTTCCTGTTATTAGCTAGTTTAATGTTACTTCTGTGCAGGGCTACTCTTTTATTCAGGCCTTGTGCCACTCCCATGTATATTTTTGTGCATTCATTGCATTTTATATATCACACACACACACTTTAAAAAAAAAAATTTTTTTTTGTTTTTTTTTAAGTATTTAATATTTTATTATAATTAAATTAGACTTAAGTACTTAGTTTTTGGTCATAATTAAATTAGAACAGTGTGCAGTTGTATTAAAAAGTGTTCAATGCAATTGTAAAAACTTGAATATTTTTCTATCTTTTCTTGTTTTCAGATGATTTACAATAACTGATTTTACCAATTTTTTTTTGTTTTAAGAATTCTCACCTAAAAAGGATTTTTATGAACGTGCAATTTTCAAAATTACAAGTTATATTTTCATCCATGAATCTTAGGATGTGGTTTCCGGTTTTCTCTGTTCCAATCTTTTCACTTTTCTTTTCTTTTTTTTTTCAATTGGAGTAGATAGACTAAACTATCGTCTGGTTCACACTCCACCCACGTCTATTGAACAGGTGAAGAGGCTCATCTCTTGTTTCATGTTTAGGATGTGGTTTCCAGTTTTCTCTTTTCCAATCTTTTCACTTTTCTTCTATTTTTTTTTTTTTTTTTTCAATTGGAGTAGGTAGACTGAACTATCACCGGGTTCACACTCCACCCACGTCTATTGAACAGGTGAAGAGACTCATCCCTTGTTCCCTGTTTAGGATGTGGTTTTCGGCTTTCTCTCTTTTAATCTTTTCACTCTTACATAGTCCCCTGCACATCAGTGGCATTACCGCCTTGCTCGGGGTGATATGATTAAAAAAAAGAAAAGAAAAAAAACATTACATCTGTCACGTGAGTGTTCTTAAAAAAAAAAAAAAAAAAAATCAGACAAAATTGTTCTTATTCGTTTTCATCTCTTTTTTTTTGTCAACGCCACACTATCAGTCTCTTGAACCCATGCTATGTCAGATATTCGTATATCCAAGATTCGTAGTTTGTCGTTTTCTCTCTACATTTGAAACTGTATTGATGATCTTATTAACTTCACGTGATCCAGTCACAGTTACAGCAGAAGTGAACAAAAATTTGAAGTGTTGATTTAAAAGGGAGATAAATGATACTAAAATATCATAGAGAGACAGGGTGTGTGGAACAAGTACAATTTACTTCAACTGCAAAATAAAGGATTCAGTTCGAAATTCCAAACACCTGAAACATTATGAATGTGGCTACAAATATGAGAACAATGTAAATTGTCTAAATAATTATAATACCTCATCTCATAAATAGAGACAGATATCAGAAATTTCGATAATCCTTATACCGTCTTTGCCAGAAAGAAAATTGGTACCACTAACTTTCCTTGCCTGACATGTGCCAAAAAGTGCCCACACAACACTGACAATTTTCTGGATCTTAAGAGTTATGTTCAAAAGTGTTCTTTACAACTGGCAACCTATCATCTATGCGCCATTTTAATTAGTGAGGAGACAAGCAAATAACTCCCCGTCATAAAAGATGCCATTAAAATCTGACATGACAAATTTCTTTCATACATTTACTGCTACATAACAGTAGCAATTGTCATGTTACTGGGAAAGCAGAAGAGCATTGCCATAGCAACAGCCAATCAAAATATAGAATTTATTTCAAATTGAGATTTTTGTATTCTTGTCATGTTACAGGGAAAGCAGAAGAGCATTGCCATAGCAACAGCCAATCAAAATATAGAATTTATTTCAAATTGAGATTTTTGTATTCTTGTCATGTTACAGGGAAGGCAGAAGAGCATTGCCATAGCAACAGCCAATCAAAACAGAATTTATTTCAAATTGAGATTTTTGTATTCTTGTCATGTTACAGAGAAAGCAGAAGAGCATTGCCATAGCAACAGCCAATCAAAATATAGAATTTATTTAAAATTGAGATTTTTGTATTCTTGTCATGTTAGTGGGATGGGAGAAGTGCATCGCTATAGCAACAACTAATCAAAATATAAAATAGAATTTATTTCACATTGAGATATTTGGTATTCTTCAACCATCGTTCTTCTTCAGGATGTAAGCAATCATTGACTTCCACTTGGCTCTGTCTCTTCCACTCTCAGTAATTTTTCTATTGGTTTCTCTTCCAAGCCTCACTCTGCCAACCATTTGCTAATATCTAACAAGTACGTCTTGCGCTGCTTTCCCCCGTCTCTTCTTCCATTTATCCGACCTGTGAGTATCAAGTTTTCCAGACCCACCTTCTTCATTATGTGTCCTAGGAACCACATATGTCTCTTGATATTATCAATTTTCTCCTCGTTTGCATCCTTTTCAACATCTTATTGTTATACACATGCTCTGTACATGGTATCCTCAGCATCCTTCTGTAAAACCACATTTCGGCTGCCTCAGGCCTCTCCATCTTTGATGATATCATCCAGCATTCACTTCCATACAGAAGGACAGATATCGCATAGCAATCCAGCACTCTTTTCTTTGTTTCTAATGAGATTTTCCTGTCTTTCAGTATTCTGGCTAGCTTCTGAAATGTGTCTTTGGCCATGCCAATGCCCCTTTGGATCTCCGTGTCGCATTTTCCATCCTCTGTCAAAACACTTCCCAGGTATTTGAATTTTTTACTTGTTTTATTTTAGATTCTCCAACTTGCAGTTGACATATTCGTCTTCTCTTTTTGGTGATTACCATACTTTCAGTTTTCTTGAGGTTTACGCTCAACTTTTTCTTTTCATTTTCTAACTTCTGTAGAAGGTCTTGCATTTTCCTTTCTGTGTCTGCTATCAGCACCATACCACCTGCATATCAAATATTGTTGAGATTATGGCCACCAATAAGTGTCAAAAGAACACTTTTTTTCTTTGACACCACTATTATTTTAACTACCTTCACTTCTTGGAACGACTTGTTTTAAAAATTGTAAGAAACAATTTAACTTGCCTATGATGAAAGTGAATTTATACATTTTTGTTTTGCTTATTTAATCATCTGAAACATTTGTTATAATTAGAAAACCAAGAAACTTCCCATTTCTAACAGATCATATCAAATTTGAAGTACATATGCCGAGCATTGACAACTGACAACCTGAAGGCACAGTTAGGGTAATTGATTGCAACACAGATTAAGAAATTGAGAGCCAAGTTTGAATTTGAGTTGGGTTCTTTGCATTCATTTATGTGCTAATACCTTTAAAAAAGGCATGAATCCAACTCTTCTCCCTCACCCCAGCTACAGATAAATAGCAGGACAGGCAAAGCCCTATAGCCTTGGTTGGCAGCCATTCTAAGAGAAGGAAATCTTAATTCAAACCAGTTACCGTTTTGTAGATCCTGCCTCTTTTGGCAAATGCCAGAAAGAAGTAAAAATCACCCTGGCATATTGTTTTGAAGAAAGGAACTGGACCCCCCCTACTTTGAGGGGAGTAGTAGAAATTAATGAACGCCTTCAATTTGGTAGAATGGTTCAAATAAAACGAACTTGATGTAGCACAGATTTTGAACCATTTCCTCAAGGTTGTATCATGTATGCCACTTTAAATGACAAATTGATAACCTATTTCAAATGTTCAAAATCTTGTTTAAATGTAGTGCCAAGTCACTTGCTTTTTACTATGTTAGCAAATTTTGCAAACTTGCATTTTACTTTGGTTTATCAAGGGAATAAGCCGACTTTTCTTTTTTTAAGACGTTCAGAGAAGCCTAGTTTTGCTGAATATGTAGTAGACATGGTTTTTCTACATTCACCTTAGACATTTCCTTCCTGAAATTTAATTCAGCAGATAAAGCTTCTGTATTTCATTATCACTGATTTTTGTTATAAAAAGCAATATTTGTATTTTTTTTATCAAAATAATTTGGAATAATGTGTTCTGATATTTATATTTAAATGATTTACACATTTCTGTAAAATGAAATTTTTTTCCTGAATGTTTTTCTGTTGTATCTTAAATCTTTATGAAACTTGCTTGTATTTATAAAATATTACATATATTCATTGAGACTAAGTGTTGTTGCTAAATTATTTTCTCTTTGATTATGCATACATTTTATATATATCTAATCTAAACTTATTTAACAGAAGTGTGTGTGTGTGTGTGTGTGTGTGTGTGTGTGCGCGTACGTTACTCCGAAACGGCTGAACTGATTTTCTTGAAAATTTACACAGTTGTAAGCATCTGCGAGTGTTCTTAGCTAGGTTTTGTGCCAAGGTACCCCCGATAAATATCGAAAAAAACTGGGTTATAGAAGGGGTGGTCTGATTTTAATCAAATTTGATACTCATAGACAAAGACATAAGAAACGATATTCAGAAGTTTCAAGGTTGCAGTTCTTAAAATAGTGCAGAAAATTGATAATATATATATATATATATATATATAAAAAAGGCAAGATGAGTGTGTGTCTGTTTATCTGCCTGTGTGTCTATATATTTTTCAGCCCTTTTATTTTAGTTTTTGCTTAGGGTTTGGCTCTAAGCAGGTATAATTGTAGTTCTTAGTCTCAGCCATGATACCATTTACTCAGAGGACTAATTTAGCCTTCAAAATTCAGTTTACAACGAAAAAAACTTATTTGATATCGATACCAGGAAATCAAAATTTGACTTACATCCATTCATTTTGCTTTCAGTCTACGGTTTCGGTTTAACTGGAAACAACTATTGCTTTTTAGTCTTTCATGCCAACATCCAAAGAGTCTGAGCTCCAGGACCATGGATTAGTTTTAAAGCTTTCATTACACCCAAGCAACGCCGGGCTATACTGCTAGTATATATATATATATATATATATATATATATATATATATATATGTAGTCCCTGACTTGGTATCTATGCTAATGAGAACTATTTGTTCGTGTGTGAATAGCATATAGGTTTGATAACATCAAATTGGGAGTTGATCTCAAAAAAATAGCCTTGAATCTGTTAACTGGATAAAAAAAATGGCTCGTTAATCTTAACATCTGCCCAAACAAAGCAGTTCTCTTTTAAACATCATTAATGGCTGTTATTAACTTCCAGAAAAGTAACTCACTGTGACTTCTTGGTGTCACATGAAGTGGACCAATTATATTGAATCAATTGTTAAATTTGTCGCTTAGTCAGTTTGCTATGTCATGCTAGACAATTTTTCTAGCCTGAATCTATCTTACACATTTACCAGTCTACCATTTACCCATGTATTGAATATTGCTACCACAGTTGACCTGGGGCCCCAATCCAAAGAAGACTCTGCAATGTTCTCAGTACTGACCTTGCATCTCAACTTCAACCAAGTTGTAGCAATTTAAGTTTTATTCTAGTAGTTTTTTTTCTTTCACATTTCTTACCTTTTCTGTCTTACTGCTTCCCTGATAGATTCAATCTCCAGTAATTTCAATGCATTGTCAATTGTTATCTTTCTTTTGTCTTACACTCTTTTGTCTTACAAGAGTCACCCCCACCCCTCATGGCTTAGTGGCTTTATTGCCACTTTAACATATCTCACTATTTACTTTTTAATGTGATTTTTCTAAATAGTTTCCTGGTAATTGTTTTGATGAACTTTCCTTTATGGTACCTACAGTTAATGAATTTAAGCACAGTACGAGATATGATGTACGTCGTGGTACAGTGGATATCGGCTCGGAACGAGAAACCGGGTAGCCGAGTTTGAATTCCAGTTGAATCCATTGTATTCACTTACGCGCAAATACCCTTGGGAAAGGTATTAATCCGTCTCTTCTTTCCAGTTATGGGTTAAATAGCAGGATAGATTGGGTTCTATAGCCTTGGTCGGCAACCAGTCTACCGCAGAAAGCAATGGCAACCTACTGCGGAATAATCTTCTGCCCAGTCAGTCATGTCTCGAAAGAGACATGATCGCCCAAGCATGTATCATGTATGGCACTTAACTGACTGACAAGATTGGCAGCTAGGTCTCATTTTACAATTGAAAATGGATAAATGTAACCATTTTTATGCTGTTTCATCTCACACTTCTGTTTCTTGCTTCCCAGTCAACTTTGAACAACAAAAATTCAAATGCTATGTCAACCATTATCTTCTGAATTCTTGGTTTTTTATTTTTCTCTCTCATATTCTTTGACACTGAGTAAACCTTTATGTATTTCTTGCTTTCCTGGGGTGAAATTATATATATATATATATATATATATATATATATATAAACTACTAAAAAGTTTTAAGTTTAAAAATGTATTTTTTTACAGTATTTATTTATTTCTATTATATATATATATATATATATATATATATTTTTTTTTTTTTAATTGAATCACCCCAAGCAAGGCGGGAACGCCACTGATGTGCAGGAGGCTACATAATAGTGAAAAGATTGGAAAAGAGAAAGCCAGAAAACCACATCCTAAACAGGAAACAAGGGATGAGCCTCTTAACCTGTTCAATAGATGTGGGTGGAGTGTGAACCGGGCAATAGATAGATCTATCTACTCCAATTGAAAAAAAAAAAAACAAACAAACAAAGTGAGAAGATTGGAAAAGAGAAAGCCGGAAACCACATCCTGGGTGGAGTGTGAACCGGGCGATACTGTCAAAAAAAAAAAAAAAAAAAAAAAATTTTTTTTAAACTTACAACTTTTTAGTAGTTTTTCCCATACATATTAAAACAGTAATGTGGATCATCATTATGCTATATATATTAGTCATCCACATACAAGCCTGTTTTGCTGTATTACAGCTCATCAGTGTGGCTAGACACATCCACTTGCTTCTGGCCAGGATTGAAACTCGATCAATTTGGTGTCAGTAGGAGTCCCTACTCCCTATCTCCGCAGACAGTCCTATTTTCTGTTTTGCTGTATCATAGCTCATCCGTACAGTTAAATATCTGATTGCTTCTAGCCAAGCTTGAAACCCGACTGAACTGACATCAGTCAGCGATTGTACCTCTAAGCTATGGGTGCTCGGTGAAAGGAAGGCAGATTTTAGCAAGTTCTATACACAATGTAAACTCACACAAGTAGCCGAGAGTGATCAAACTCATTGAATGAACAATGCATAAATGCAGGAGTAGCTAGGTTTTTTTTTCAAGTCTACCATTTCTCCATAATAATCAAAATGCGAGAGCATAAATAGTCATCCACAGAGTCCTGTTTCGCTGTATCACAGCTCATCATTAGAGTTAGACATCTGTGTTTCTAGCCAGGATTGAAACCTGACCGAATTGACATCAGTCGACAATTCTACCTCTGAGCCATGAACGCTCAGTGGAGAAAGTCAGATTTTAGAAGATTCTATACACAATGTACACACACACACACACACACATATATATATATATATGTGTGTGCAGCATATTGTCTTTCAAATGTGTTTCATTGAATCAGACATATTGTGTCTATTTAGTTTTATACTGATCCTTTCCAGTTGTGTAATCATTTTCTTGATGTTAAGATGAAAGTCATCAAGTAAGATGCCATGGTTTTTTTCTACCCAAGTACTTTTGTTCTCAGGAGTAAAATAGCAAGACAAACATATTTTAAAATCTGCATTCTGATGTGATGGCAATCTTTAAAAACCCGCACTGTGAACGGGTTCCGTTATATTTATTATAAAATTTTAAATTTATGCATCGTAGCTATGAATATTTTTTAAAGCATCCCAATATCGAGGATCTGATCAGAAATTGGTAGCATGCAAAATGGCATTAAATGGCTGCTACACTTGTAATAATTTTTGTTGAGTGTTGGCTGATTTTCATAGAGAAGGCATAAAAATTTGAAGATTTTTTTATTATTTTCATGGTGTCAGATATTGTTGTGGTCAACAAGTATTTCTTGTATTGTGAAGGTGGAGAGGAAAGCATCTTTAAATGTTCTGCGATAGAACTTGTATTCAACAAATGGAATGCAACATGTCTTGATAATGCTGTGGTCACCAAACCAACATATGTATTGACTTTTTCATCAGAGATACACTCAAATCATGTTAAAATTTCAAGAATTACATACACATATGCCTTGAGGTAAACATGATGTCTAACCACCCAATTAAAACAGAATTTAAAAATTGAAACAAATCTACATTATTCTACTTCCTAAAAATTTCTGAAGATGTTAAACTATGTTAAATTTATAAAAATTCTTTTTATGTTCTTTAATTGCATGCACAGAATATATATTTTTTTACCGATGTACCATTAAAGGAGACTATTGATATTTGCACCAACTCATTGTATGGGGGTCACCTTATACCACCTCCCTTTCCTAGGGATGTATTTGTCAACGAGCTCACGGTACTTTTTAATACTTCTGTGGAGTTTAGCTTCAACAATGTCATGTATAGCCAGGTGAATGGGGTCCAGATGGGTAGTCCCCTTGGCCCTGTATTAGCTGATATTTTTGTGGGCTACTACAAGTTTAGCAAAGAGTCTAAACCTTTTATTTATTTTACATATGTTGATGACACTTTTCCTACTTTTTCCAGTGAAAGTGAGGCCATAGTTTTTTTTCTTTTTTTTAATAGGCTTAACGCCTTACACAGAGCTTCACTATAGCTTCACTATAGAAGTTGATAATTGCTTGCCTTTTCTTGGACATTGTTGTTGAGCATAGTAAAGGTGGTTTCCTTAGGAATATCTATCATAAACCCACCTTTACACCTACAAGGAAAATTAGTCTTGTTAAAACCTTGGTACATAAGGCACTCAAAATTTGTTCTCCAATGAAACTGAACTCTAAATTGGAGAATATCAAGGAGATTTTCTTGTGTAATAGCTATCCAGAAGCCCTTATTAATTATATTATTAATAACAAGACTAGGGAATTTTATTCTCTTAAAAGTCCTGGGGCCTTCTAAGAATCCAGTATATTTGAAGTTTCCTTTGATAGGAATAAAGGGCCAAAGTTTAAGCAGATCAATAAGTTGGTTTCTAATTGTTTTCCATCTGTTGCTCTGCATTGTATTTTTTGTACGAGGTTTGCATTTCCGTCATTTCGTAAGGATGATTGACCTTACATGAAATTGCGTAATTTGGTCTGTGAATTTG
Organism: Ascarosepion bandense; assembly: GCA_037127315.1. Taxonomy (NCBI): domain Eukaryota; kingdom Metazoa; phylum Mollusca; class Cephalopoda; order Sepiida; family Sepiidae; genus Ascarosepion; species Ascarosepion bandense. Next base: position 1,824,847 of record JBBBDQ010001749.1, on the reverse strand, counting down.
TCAGTGTGCCGCTGGTTATGTGGTGCATGTCACCTTACATTTAAAAACAAGGATTAATCAGCATGTACCTTCGAAAATAAGACTTAGCAAAATAAGTAACGTGTTGCCTTCTCTCTACAAATATGCAATTGGCTATTGCTCAACATCGAGTAGAGAATCTAGCATATGCCAAGTCGTGTAAGAATGAGTGGTTTAAAATTATTCATAGGGCTGGCTCCAATAATCATTTAAAGTTTCTAGATTATTACAGAAGCCTTCTCTGCTGGCAGAAGGACTTTTTAAGGTCTCTAAGTTTGTTGGGGGATATTTTATTTTAATTGTCCCTTGCAAATTAATTACACATGAATTCTCTTCTCGTTATAAGTATATATATATATATATATATATATATATATATATATATATCTCGTGTTTCCCTCTTTTTTTGCTCTTCATTTTCATCGTTGCTGTTCTTTTCATTTATTTCATTTTTCAACAATTTTTCTCCTGATCAGATGTTGGATGAAAAGGCCTTTGAGACTAATAATAAATTCCTTGTTAGTTAAATAGTATACCAATTTTGTACTTCTAAACATTTGTTTATATATATATATATATATATATATATATATATATACAAACATAGCCCAGAAGTAGAATCACTGACTGAAGCCAATTTGGTCGGGTTTCAATCCTGGGGTTAAAAGCAATCAGAGTCTAACCGTACTGATGAGCTGTGATACAACAAAAACAGATCTGTCTGCGGATGACTATATATATATATTTTCCATTTGTAAATGAGTTATTACACAACGTAGGTTTCTACCATGAGTGGTGTCTTCAGGCAATAATTTGTTATTGCAAATCACCTGAAGACACTACACATGGTAGAAACCTAGGTCGTGTAATAACTCATTTACAAATATAATTGTATTGAATACTTTAATACAAATTAAACCTTATTAAGAACAGAAACTAAGTAATTAAGCAATATATATATATATATATATATAAAAATTCTAAAAGATATTAAGGTTAACTTTCCTACACCTAATGAACAGCACTTCTTGTTTTTTATCATGTTCACACAACACCACATATTAACCCACTACTCTGAGTGGTTCTTGGGCCTTGTATCATTAGTATTAAAAATCTAGAGTGCAAAAAATATTTTATATTGCTCCTTTTAAGCTATTGATATGTTAGAACAAGGACGGTACTAAAGCTAAGTTTTTGCAACTTTCCTTAGTCTTCAATACCTCTCACCATTTTCCACATTCTTGGTTGAACAGTATATATGTTAAAAGAATTGAAGTATATAATCAAACTTAATTACTGCCTCCTTTACATCCATTTAATGCTCGTAGTCAGCAAATCTTTTTTATGTCTTCGCAGTAGTTTTGTTATTATTCGCTAGATTTACTAAATCTTGTGAAACCATTAATTAGATATCAAATGCTGGGAAACTTCAACTAAAATAGTAATCAAAACAAAAATCTGGCATCCATCTTGGAAAAAAAGAGGAAAAAGCAGAAAGAAAACAGACGCAAATTAACTGTTTTAATCTTAGAAGAAAAAAATGCTTAAAATATTCATTTTCAAGTCCAAATATCTTTAAGTTCCTCATTTGAATTGACATTTTCTGAAACCACCTGTTAAACGCAGATGTTAACCCAAATGATAACTTGTCAAAAGAGTTTGAAAAACAATAAGTCCAAATTGACAATGACCAATTCCTCCATTTTTGCCTATTTTTCATCTTTACTTTTATATTGTCTCATAAAGTATGTTAAAAAAAACCATACAACTTTTTCAAATGAATTCCTAATTTATCTATATTTCTGAGTTGAGCTAATATTTACACTATTTACATTATTCAGACTATTGTCCTTATTTTTGTTGCTATTTGTATGACATTTCGGCTGTTGTACGCTCCGGCCTTCTTCAGGTGCTAGGAATTTCAAACCAAACTCTTTATTACAATCACTGGGGTATATGAACTCTATTCCTTGCCTAGAACCTCTTCTGGAAGTCATGAGTTATCTCCCTCTAACTCTGTAAGTTACTTGTTCACTGCCGTAGCCTGGTATTGAACTCACAACTCTTTGGGTCAAGTCACAGGAAAGCTGGCGCGTACCATGGCCAAAACGTTGTACAAATGGCAATAAAGATGAGGACAATAGTCCAAATAATGTAAATAGTGTGAATTCCTAGTCTAATTAGATCCAGAAAATCAAATTAAGATATAATTGTGGAAGCTTTCACATCCAACATTTACTTGTAAAAATTATTTTGTGGTAGGAAGGTTACCCCTTATGCCAGAAAACAGTTACAAATGGATTTCAATTCAGAAACAAATGAATTCAACACTTTTTTTTTAAAACTATGTTGACACCTGAAAAAAAAAAAAAAATCACATTCTCTTCAGCTTATGGCGATATTATATTAAGATACCAGTTATCGTACGATCACCAATGTTAAAGTCAAGGCTGGTCAGTACCTAAATGTGAATATCAGATTCTCTAAGCTTTGACATGAAAATGGTTTTAATGAATAAATGTGCGTTGTGGTGCAGCAGCTTGGAACAAGAAACCCGGGAGCCGAGTTCAAATTCCAGTTGATTTCATTGCATTCACTTACGCACAAATACCCTTGGGAAAGGTATTAATCTGTCTCTTCCTTCCAGTTATGGGTTAAATAACAGGACAGATTGGGTTCTATAGCCTTGGCTGGCAACCAATCTACCGCAGAAAGCAATGGCAACCTACTGCGGGATAATCTTCTACCCTTCTAGTCATGTCTCTTTCAAGACATGATCGCCTAAGTGTGTTTCACGTATGGCACTTAACTGACTGACAGAATTAGAGACGGAGACCTGAGTTCCAATTCTAGTTGAATTTTGTGTTTGCAAATAAAAAATATGAATCCACCTCTTCTCTCCACAGCTATGGGTTAATTCAAAAGCCATTTTAATAGCATTAGAGGTAAATTAGTATGCTGGGGCCCTTACAACAATCACTCAAAGGAATAAAAAGTAAATGGTTGATATTAACCCTCTAGGGCCATTCGTATCATATTTGATACAGTTTGAAAACAAGCCTTGAAAGAAATATTTTCCTGAAAAATTTTTTAAGAGAAATATTTTATAAATTTCAAATGAAAGCAGTACTGACTGCTCAGTCAATGAATACCAAATGTTTCCTTATAGGGAAATTCTGTATCAAATATGATACGAATGGCCCTAGAGGGTTAAATAACAACTTGTGTTAAAACATTTCAAACATACTGTATGGCAGCCACTAATCAACATGATAAAAATTTAAACTATACCAAAGGCTTGAAACCATATTTACTCAGTAAGCCATACAGATCAGATGGCACAGGATGAAATTACCGCAAACTTGTTTATTATAAAAAGCATTTGCAGTAATTCTTTTCAGAGAATTGCTTTATTATTGGCTTGAAGTCAGTGGTCTTCATGAATAGGACGTCATTTTGCATGCACATGAGTAAAAGCCAATTCAAACATTTCTGCCCTAGCATGCCACAAATCAGATTTTTTATAAGCTTCCGTCCGGAAAAACAACACTTCCCTGTAGAGCAGGTCACCATCATGCACATGGTGTTCATGTGCCTGATGGTGACCTGCTGTACACCCTCAGTGTAATTTCAACATTCGGGGAATAGAGATTTTAAATTTTTCTGAATTATTTTTTCTGTACAATGCAGGGAGAGTCTCACAATTTTCATCAAGCGCTATGTAGTGCTTGGGATGAACATAATTCAGGTCTTTGTTTTACATATTAATGAGATGTTCACATTTTTCCTTTAATGCATTATAAAGCAATGTTTTTCAAGTCACTGTATGAGTTTCAGTTTTATTTAACAGCATATCAACACCTCTATGGGTTATTTAATGCCAAAAAGGTGGGGGGTTTTGAGGTATTTTTTTTTAATGTTCAGTTATAGTGAGAAGGTTGATTTAATCAGATTTTAATGAAAATGTTTTGTTTGTATTTTTTTTTTATTTTAGAAAACTGAAAATGTCTTCTAGTTTTGTATTCAAAAATGTTTTGCTAAACAATTTTTTTTTCCTTCAAAAATATGTTATGGTAATAATTTTTCTTCAAAAATGTATTGTTGGTAATATTTTTCCTTCAAAAACCTATTATTTTTTCAATAAAAGTCTATTTTTATGTACATATTTCTATAAAAGTGTATTTTTATACTTTCATAGTGTGTTGACCCCAGTTTAGGGGGTTAACTAGTTGCCCATAGCTGGGACCCTAACAGATGCTACCACTCTGGGTCAGGGTGGACCTGAGAACAGTAATTAAGAGGTGGTTCCATGCTCCTCACAACCTGCCAATCAGAGGCTTTGCTGCCGGATGCAGTTTACCATCATGCCCAGGACCCTCAAATCACTGTAGAAAGAAAACAGATTTCCCATCTGTAAATAGAATGCTGCACTTCAAAAAATGAAAATATTTATAAAATCAACATTCTAAGAATAATCGAGAACAATCATTTCATATTAGAAAGCGTAACTTTTTCAATTAAACTTAAAACAATTTCAAAGCAGTTATTTTCTGCCTCAGGTTGCAGTTAAGCAAAACTTCTTTAATGAATGCATTTACAAGTTTATTGGCATTAGGGAAAGAAAAAAAAGAAGTCTACTTAACTGACCCACAATTAAAATGGGTTGGCTCTGAAAATTAAATTTCTCAGCAGGCAGAGGAGACCGCATTTGCTTTATATTACTTTCTTCTTGGGGTAGAGAAGAGTAAACAAACACCCACATAGAGTAATTCTAAAAAGAAAATGACATAAGAAATCTAAACTTATTTATAAATGGAACTTTGTCTGTGTGTGTGTGTGTGTGTGTCCATTATAGACTCCGAAACGACTGAACCGATTTTCTTGAAAATTTACACAGTTGTACTATAAGCGTCTGCGAGTGTTCTTAGCTAGGTTTTGTGTTGAAGTACCCCCAATAAATATCGAAAATCGATAATCGAAAAAATTGGGTTATAGAAAGAGTGGTCTGATTTTAATCAAATTTGATTAACTCATAGACAAAGACATAAGAAACGATATTCAGAAGTTTCAACATTGCAGTTCTTTAAATAGTGCAGAAAATTGATAATATATGTATATAAAAGGCAAGATGCGTGTGTGTGTGTGTGTGTTTATCTGTCTGTATGTCTTTTATACAAATCCACAATTTTTATCCGATTCTCAACAAACTTCACACAAATATTCTTTAGGCTGAGTCTGAGCTCCAGCACCATGGAGTAGTTTTAAAGCTTTCATTACACCCAAGCAATGCCGGGCTATACTGCTAGTTGCTACATAAGATTACTAATGCTTTATTTTTTGTGGTAACAGAGTTTATTAAACTACAAAGAATGACTGGCAATTATGATGACATCAAAACCAAACAGCAGAAACATTCAATAAATAGTCAGATGCCACACGTAATACGTACTAAGGTGAACATGTCTCAAGACAAGGCAGAAGATTTTCTCACAGTAGAAAATCTTTCTGCAGTGGACTGGTTGCCAACCAAGGCTAGAGAACCCACTTTGTCTTGCTATTCAGCTCATCTTTTTCAAGAGTACTTGTGCGCAAGTGAATGAAAAAAGTTAACACCACTCTAAAGAAAGTTTTTCTTTTATTACAAGAAATTAAAAAAACCAAAAAAAAAAAAAACCAAAAAAAAAAAAAAACCAATGGAATTGACCCACATGTGCTTCATAAGAAGAGTGAATATTGTTACACATTACAATGAACCATTAGCCCTTGCGGAAGTGAGGTTTAACCATTTCACACTAAGCAAGACAATAAACCCACTAAGACAAAAGGGATTACTTAGTGTTAGAGAACATAAAATATACTGTTAAGAAAGGAAAATAAAAGGACAAAAATTAAGATGATGGGAGATAACATTTGACAATGATCATCAAAGATTTAAATACAATGTAGACTGGGAAGCAAGAAGTCGAAAGTGTGTTGAACATAGTTACGAGTTAATATCATTTAGACAAGCAACTATTTGAAACAAGTACAAAAATATGTGTTACCAAAATCAAAATACATTTGACATGCAAACTTTGGTGTATAGGAAAGAAAGAGTTCGTACTTGTAGTGACCCAGAGGATCTGGTGTCACTTAGTTGGGTTTTAACCAGTTTTTGACCTGACCGAAGGCACGCACAAATTCTATAGGGTGCGTCGTCTCCGGCATCCATTCCCTTTGGTTGGTAGGACAAAATCCTCATTTGGTCATTTTTGATGGACTCTTTATGATGTAGTACGCGGATATAGTTGAAAGCAAAAATTCAGTTACTAGAACACAACTATAGCTAAATTGAAAAGGAAGCCATAGCAATAGTCTTTGCAATTAAAAGGTTTCATAAAATGCTGTATGCACACCATTTTACTGATCACGGACCACAAGCCTCTTATTCTTGGATCCAAAAAAAAGTATTCCCGTATATACAGCAAACTGCCTGCAAAGATGGGCAACTACACTATTGGACTATAACTTTAACAGAACTGATACAATATCTAGTCTCATAGCAATACAAAATCAAGTACCAGAGGACACTGTCATTGCAGCAGTATCCCTGGAGCCAGAAATCACTTCTGTATTTACATCTACTGTAAAAACATTACTAGTCACTTCTACAGTGATCCGTGAAGCCACAGCTTTCGATCCAATTCTACAAAATCATACAAAATGGCCAAAATTATGCAGGCAAAAAAAAATTCAACCTTTCTTTCAATATCTAGCTTCATTATCAGAACAAAATGAGTGTCTTTTAGCTGAGCACATGATTGTCCCATCCTCATTACAGAACATGATGATCAAGTAACTTTATTATGGTCATCAAGGTATTAGCCAGATGAAAGTCCTAGCATGCAGCTATGCCTATTGGCCTAACATAGATAAACAGTTGGAAGAAATGGCATGCACATGTTCTAACTGTCAACAAAACCTCACAGGAAAACTACACTGAGCTCCTGGACTATCCCTGAATCACCCCAGGGTCATGTCTTCATTGGGCTCCTGGCCTATCCCCAAATCACATCTTCACATTGTCAGGTCCAGTGAAATCAGTGTTATTCTATTTGTTGATGTTTACAGCAAATGACCAGAAATTTTTCAAATGAATGGCATCACTGCAGAGGAAACAATTCTAAAGTTGAAACAGATTTTCAGTCACTTTGGAATCCCACAGATATTAGTTTCTGATAATGGCACCACATTCACTTCATCTACATTTTAAAATTTCTGCGCACTTAATGGCATTCAACAGATTAGAACACCATCAAATGGATGGGTGGAGCGTTTTGTAGATACTTTTAAGAGGGCACTCATAAAAAACAAAGAGGAGGGAACCACACAAGAAATATTAGAAATATTCCTCAGTAGTTACAGAGTTACACCAAATCGTAACGCACCTAATGGTAACTCACCAGCAGAAGCACTGATGAATCGTAAAGTTTGTTTGTATATAGATTTCAAAACATTCCCAAAAAATGGAACATGGTGATGGAGAAACAATTTAACCAACATCATGGAGCAGTGAAATGCATATACGTACCAGGACAATCCGTACTTACTAAAGACTACTGCAATGGCAAAGAAAAATGAATTCAAGGATGCATTCTACGTCATTCTGGAAATGTTACATATGATGTAGGTATAGAATCTACAGTTTGAGTTTGACATGCAAACCAATTACAATCCGCTCACCTTTTAGAGACTAAAGCAAACTTCACCTTATCACCTGACATCCTATTGGACACCTTCAAACTGTCAAAGGATAATCCTAGGACTCCATTAAAATGTGTACTTAGGAAATCGTATAAATTTTAGAGAAACCCTATCGACCGGAAATAAATTCCTGAAATAAGTCATATACACAAAAGGCTAAAATGGGGAGGTGTTAGGAGAGACAACTCTTCCCTTACAATTCACTGACTCTTCACAAAAAATGGGTAAGAAGAACAACATGGCTGCTGGACAACAATACACCAAGTGTAGACAGTCATTTCTTATCCAACCCAATCCTGCAGTATCCTGGTCGATGAAAATAGAAAAAACAAAACAAATATTGTTGTGTTTCAAAATATATTTAACTATGTTTGTTATATTTTTTGTTCCTAATATTCGGGGTTACATTATTATATCTAATCTAAATCTAAACTTATTTATAAATGGAACTTTGTGTGTGTGTATATGTGTGTGTCCGTTACCCATAGACTCCAAAACAGCTGAACCGATTTACTTGAAAATTTACACAGTTGTACTATAAGCATCTGCGAGTGTTCTTAGCTAGGTTTTGTGTCGAGGCACCCCCCGATAAATATCGAAAATTGATAATCGAAAAAACTGGGTTATAGAAAGAGTGGTTCGATTTTAATCAAATTTGATACACTCATAGACAAAGACATAAGAAATGATATTCAGAAGTTTCAATGTTGCAGTTCTTACAATAGCACAGAAAAAAAATCGATATTATATATATATATATATATAAAAAAGGCAAGATGTTTGTGTGTGTCTGTTTATCTGCCTGTATGTCTATTTTTTCAGCTCTTATTTTTGTTTGGCTCTAAGTAGGTATAATTGTAGTTCTTAGTCTCAGCCATGATACCATTTACTCAGAGGACTTATTTAGCCTTCAAAATTCAGTTTACGACCAAAAAAACTTATTTGATATCGATACCAGGAAATCAAAATTTGACTTACATCTATTCATTTTTCTTTCAGTCTACGGTTTTGCTTTAACTGGAAACACCCATTGTTTTTTAGTCTTTTGTGCCAACGTCCAAAGAGTCTGAGCTCCAGGACCATGGATTAGTTTTAAAGATTTCATTACACCTGAGCAATGCCGGGCTATACTGCTAGTATGTGTATATATATATATTAGGAGTGATTGGTAAATTGTTGCAATTATTTTATTATTTCAAATATTCTTTAGGCTGAGTCTGAGCACCAGGACCATGGATTAGTTTTAAAGCTTTCATTACACCCAAGCAATGCTGGGCCATACTGCCAGTATTGCATATAAGAGAAAAATAAATCCCATTGGGATCACCAGTTAATTGAGCCTTTGGAAAGTGTGATCCCTCTCCAGTCATCAAGGCCAACTATAGACATTAGCATATCCATGATATACTTAACACACACACACACACACACACACAAAAAAAAGAAAATTAGAATAATCCAAATAAATGAATTTAAAAAAATAAGTTATTCCTACAAATATTTTATATGCAGTATTAAAATTGCGTAAGTGACATAAACGTGTAACGTAAACATATTCGTCATAATTTTGTCCCTCACAGAAATTATAACACACGAAAAACCTCAAAAAAAAAAGTAAGAATTGATGGGATAAATAAGAAATGCCTTATTCGTAAAGTAATTCAGCTCTGATGTTTTATGTTGTTAACTAGGACACACGGTATTCTCTCCATTCACTGAACTGCCACTGGCTATCACATTTATCTCCCTTGAAATCTAAGCAACACAAGAACTATTCTTACCAACAGACTATTAAACCTGACCTTGAAGAGCCCATTAAGATGTCAGTGGCAAAAATAGATATACAGTAGGTATATAGATATATATAGATATATATAGATATATGCGACCACCCCTACTGCCTGACTGGTCGCATACAACAGGTGGTCGCTCACTAAAGGCGCACAGTCATGACCTATTTATGCCAGAAACATATATTCCACTCTTCAGAATGTACATATTAGAATTTTACCATGTAATCTGGTAATAAATGAGATCATAAGAAAATGGCTTAACCTTAAAGAAATTTATTCAGCAAAATTCATTTTAAAATTTTAAACTTATTTACAACGGTCAACAAGAGACCAAAATATTTATTCACAAAAATTGTTTATTAAGTGGATTTAAAAAAAAGCTCATTATAGCTTTCTTTTTCGTGCCTGTCCTAGTACTAGCCATTTCTGATAAAATATGGAGGTTGGAAAAATTTGCAGTTTTTTTTTTTTTTTAGAAGTGAGTGATAGCAAAAGAGAATCTGCAATAATACATAGAAAAAAAATACATACAAAAAACTGACAGCGATCGTGGGTGGGGGTAGAGAAATAGAGATATAGAAATAGATATACCCAGATAGAAATAGAGTAGATAGATACACAAAAAAATAAAGGAACGAAAGAGATAGATATTTGAGAAAGGGACATAATTGTGATTTTCTCAATCCCTGAATTTATCCAAGTCAGTATATAGACAGCGACAAATCTCTTGAACATGTCAAATGCAATACATGTTGTACAAAACAGCCGATATTTGAACGTGAGGTGAACTCAGGCAATGTACATTTCAACAAGAAATAACAGTTTGAGACAACACTACAGTAACAAAACAATGAGGAAGTGTTCCTGACTTAGATCAAATTATAATGAAATAGATTACTCATTTAGTTTCTCCTAATTTAGAAGTTCACAGTGTACAACCCAAATGGATTTTTTTTTAAAGGGTAGCTTGATCAGTGATTTTCGTTCGTTGATGTTAGTTGCTGGTCGCGTTTTGGAGGCGGTCGCTCACTAAGGGTCAATTAACATGAACAAATCATCTGTGCATAGAAAAACGGTTGTTAACATACGGCAGGTTCCACTGCAGTTGCCTTTTTACTTATCTACCCTACTTTATGGGAATCTATCCCCAAACTTAGAAACATCAACAGCCAGGGCTTCCTCTTACAAAATAAATATAACTGATGAATATCACAGACTGTTAATGAGAATTCAAAACCAACACGTTTCTGAATATTAATCTGAATACACAATATTATTTTAACCAGTGATAAAAAATGACTTCTTCCAAAATTGTTTGCATTTTGTCTGCCTTTTCGTGTGACATTTATATTCATAGTTTTCTTGCTCTTTTGCTCAAATATATCAGATGCACAAAACTTAAAGCAATAAGATACGTACACTTTATTGGTGGCTAACTTGTTAACCATGAACTGTAATTCAACTTGTCATGATACGATTTACTTGTAATTTGATAAAAAGGTTAGAAAACATTATTCCAAAAAGGCGTGGAATTCTTTAAATAAATTTGAACTTCAGTCATGATTCACATGATAGCCCTCCTTCAATTTATTTTAAATATATTTTTTTAAAAATATTAAGAGAAAAGAGCAGTTTATTTTTTTTTAACACTTATGCATCAGTCACTCCACAATCGTCAGTCCTAGATTAACATAAGATGGCACCAAAGAGCCAATTAAAAGTTACATTTGACTGCATATTTCATGCATATTGACACTTTCATGAATGTAAGTTTCCACAACAAAATGAAAGAAAAAAAATTAAAATATTTTCAGTTCATTTCACCTTAATTTTGAAAACAAAAGACGGGCATTAATTTCGTCAGTTATGTTTATCAGATTATGGTAAATTTGCGCAGCATGAAAATGACAATTTTAAAAACTAAACTGACTGCCTCTTAAAAAGCTTGTTTTAATTCCTTTTAATCTCATTTACTAGTTTTTCCCTCTATCAAAATCAAATCAGCAATCAGTGAGATTGCTATAATTTTTTTGTATTTTTTATTGATGCGAAATAAACCCACATTTCCAGCTTCTGATCAATGCACTGGTCGTGAGGGACTGAAACAAAACCTTTCACATTATTTCAGGCACACTTTTTTTCCGATTATATATAAAATAATTTCACAAACTTGCTACTTTTTCTTCTTGGCTGACTGGCTATTTTCTGTGAAGACAAGGTTTTCATTGGTCCAAAAAACAATTTCATATAAAAGGAAAGGAATTCTCAAGTCTTTTTTTCTCTCAGTACTCCAAATTTGAAGTGAGTAAGGGAAGGAAATTATTTTGCACTCACTACATACCTAAAAAGAGTAGATTACAAAATGATATATGTACTAGCAAAACAGGTGTGGGAAGATTTAATAAATCTGTATTGAAAGATTCAAAATAATCGAAAACAGAAACATTCTTCAATATGAAGGAACACACAGGCCCTTGTCTACGAAATCTCCAAATCTCAGACTTATATTGAAAACAATTATACTTTATTCTTTTATTTCATGAAAGGTATTTTCTAATTAGGCATAGATTTGAGGACATGTAACATTTGAGGACATGTAACATTTGACTTCAAAGATGATTCTTCTATATGCAATGTCCCTTCAGGATATAAATGATCATAACTCTTCACAACTTCCTACATCGTGTGGCTCTTAGCAATTTTCCCCCCTTTGCTAATCTCCCACCCACTTTCCACCATTCATTCACACAAGTTTGTTGGATAAGGGGCTCACCGCCTTCCCCCATCTATCTTGCTCTTAAAATGCTTCATGAGGGATAAAATTTTCTAAGTGTGGTTTATTAACACAAAGAGGAATATCCAGTAAAGGTTGAAGATTAGTTTCATAATAATCGCTGACTGTACAAGGCCACAGCAGTTGAGCACCAAGGGAGACTGCTTTACTGAGATGGGCTTGTGAACATTATTCTAGAGCAGGTGTCAGAAAGAGAATGGTTGTAGTCATGAGATGTTAATGCAAAGCAAAGGGAAATCAGCCATGCCACAGCTGCAGTCTATTAATGATGTCACTTCCTGTTTGGTTTTGCAATTAAAGAGTCTTCATCAAAATGTCGACTGAATTAAATTACATGTGGGCGAAGTTTACAAATTTGCATTTCAGTTGGGTTACTGTCTCTCAATGAATAAATATGGAGTGGGGGGGTCACCCTCACCTCCTCTTGACTTTCCTCACAGGTCTTCAAAGCTTTATTCGGTAAACAGTTTAAGTGCTTATGCAAACGCTTCAGAATTTTTACTTCCTTTTTAGCAATTATTTATTCATTCACACACGAAAAAAAAAAAAAAAAAAAATGAAGTTTACTAAAAATATTTCATTCCATGTTTGCTTCAATAAGTAAAATGGCAGGCATTCGGCTCCCGAGAGAGGAATTTAAAATCTAAGCAGAGGAAATTAACCTGAACGGACAAACTGGGTATTAAAGCAAATCAAAGTTTTATGATCTACTGAAATATTTATTTCTTTTTTCATTTGATTGCAAATAAAGTAATTTACTTTGATAAATGGTTTCAATAATTACCAGTGTAAAACTATAATGGAAACAAAAATGGCAATTCAAAATGATAGAGAGGGGGTGCTAGAGGAATGCTAGCCAGGAGGGCTAACAGGAGAGGAATGGGATGAGTACAGAAAAACATTTTTAAATGAGGTTTTATTTGGTCTTCAAAATAATCAGGAAAGAAAGCCAACTTCTCAGCTGATTAAATATATAGAAACTTCTTTACACTTTTTCGAAGAGGTTCATCTGATAAAGCTATAAATTGGTTGACATTACAGCATTTATTCTTAGAAAACACTTTGAAGATAACATATTTACAAAGAATCTGTCAATGAACAAAGGTTGAAGAAATTTCCGTTTAAGAGAAATAACAGTTACTTCAGAAATTGACTTTTTTCAAATCATCAACAAGACAAGAAATCTGATAAATATTTGTTAATAATGCAAAAGTACTGGAAGCCTTTGCCATAAAAAAGAAACTCAAAACCAATTTGAAGTTGGTTAAAATTAGGAAGAAACATTAAATATTTCAAAACTTTAAGAAACTAGATACTAAAAATCTTGCAAAGAAAGAATTCATATTTCTGAAAATAAATGAAAGCTGAAACTGCTTAGAAAACATTCGACAATATAATGCCTAAACAGCATCCAGAAACCAAGGAAAATGGTCCAAACAAAACGAAAAAAAATCTTCAGTGATCTTTAAAAGAAGTGTGGGCATATATATATATATATCTCAGCATGTGATGTAGATATAGAAGAATCCAAAGGAGTATCCTGCACATACAGTGGTAAGATGACTCTCTAACAGAGCTCTAAATATATATGTATATAAATACATATAGAGTAAATATAAGAAAAATTAAGGCAGTCACATTATTTCATGGCAAATTGGAAGTTTAGGCCTATTTCAGGTGAACCATCATCAGCTTCCGTCTTAATTGTACAAAAGATTTTACATGAATAAAATTCACAAAGACCTCAAAAAAAACAAATAAAAAAAGGTTGCTCCCTTAAAAGAGAAAATTTAAGAAAAAATACATCATTACATCAGTTCGGCGAATACAATATAGTCATCCGCAGACAGATCTGTTTCGCTGCATCACAGCTCATCAGTATGGTTAGACATCTGATTGCTTTTAACCTAGGATTGAAACTCAATTCTATCTCTGAGCTATGGGTGCTCGGTAGAAGGGGGCAGACTTTTAGCGTATGATATATCATACACCAGTGGTCAGAGTGTTCTAATTCATTACTGAATGAGTGATGTGTAGATGCTAGAGTAGCTACTGTTTTTCAAAGTTTACCATTCTTCCAGAGTGCTCAATCAGCGTAGAAATATTACATATGTATAAATTAGAGAAAATTTTCAAAATTCAAAGGTGTCGGATGTACATTTCGACACAGGATCTCTAATAGAGATTCTACATCATGTCAGCGGCATTGTTTTTTCCAAATGGCAAGGCCCTGGGGTAGAGTGTGGAGGGGTTTTGGTTAACAACTGTCACAAAGTAGAAAAGAACAGAGCTGGTAGCTCAGGGTTATAGGGTGTTGAAACGGTATATTTAGGAGGGGGAGGAATAGGAGTTCATATTTTATAAAGATTGACAACGAAATGAGTTAAATTACTTTTTTAAGGTTAAGATTTTGGGCTATTTGAAGAGGTGTATTTAGGTGAGAATAAATGAAAATGGGGATGTTAGAGTGGTTCCAAAGAGAAAAAAGTATATTCTAAATAAAAAGAGAAACCACAATTGTTCTTTTATAAAATACTAGCAGTATAGCCCGGTGTTGCTCAGGTGTAATGAAAGCTTTAAAACTAATCCATGATTCTGGAGCTTAGACTCTTTGGACATTGGCACGAAAGACTAAAAGTTTCCAGTTAAAGCGAAACTGTAGACTGAAAGCAAAATGAATGGATGAAAGTCAAATTTTGATTTCCTGGTATTGATATCAAATAAGTTTTTTGGTCATAAACTGAATTTTGAAGGCTAAATAAGTCCTCTGAGTAAATGGTATCATGGCTGAGACTAAGAACTACAATTATACCTACTTAGAGCCAAACCCAAAGCAAAAACAAAAATAAAAGGGCTGAAAACTGATTTTGATCAGACCCGGTAGGACATCAGAGTATCGATTTACTGCAGAAAGTAATGGCTACTTCCTGCGGGATAATGTTCTACCCAGTCAGTCATGTCTCTTTCGAGACATGAGCACCCAAGCGTATATCACGTATGGCACTTAATTGACTGAGTAGCATTGTGTTGTGATCATGGCTTCAATTAATACTCCTATATTTGTGTAAAGACATTTATTATTACTGTACTTCCAAGCTCTTCATAACTGAATAGAATAAAACGGGGTTTGGGCTAAACACGTCAATATCAGCTGTGAAACCTTTTGACCTGTTGTCCTCAGCTGTTTACATTTTTACTAAAAACACATTTCCTAAGAGATAAAAATGGCCTTAGGCAGAAAAGTGTTGGCAAAGAAGAATCCACAGAAATTTGATGAAGCTAAATTGGCTTAGAAATGTGTCACACAATGAAGCAATGTAAAAATGATTATATGACAACTAGCAGTATAGTCCGGCATTGCTCGGGTGTAATGAAAGCTTTAAAACTAATCCATGGTCCTGGAACTCAGACTCTTTGGACGTTAGCATGAAAGACTAAAAAGCAATAGTTGTTTCCAGTTAAAGCGAAACCATAGACTGAAAGAAAAATGAATGGATGTAAGTCAAATTTAGGATTTCCTGGTATCGATATCAAATAAGTTTTTTTTTGTCATAAACTGAATTTTGAAGGCTAAATAAGTCCTCTGAGTAAATGGTATCATGGTTGAGATTAAGAAATACAATTATACCTACTTAGAGCCAAACCCGAAGCAAAAACTAAAAAGGCCTGAAAAAAATACAGACATACAGGCAGATAAACAGACACACACACAAACATCTTGCCTTTATATATATATATATACTTAAGAACTGCGTTTATTATTTTTGGTAACTATTGCCGTTGCCAAGCGGAGTTTTATGTCAACACAAAATAAAATCGTCGGTGATGGTGGATTTTATAATATTTCAGTTTAAACTACCTCTCTGAAGATGGCTCATGTGAGCCGAAAGCTTAGAAGAAAACAATAAATAATTATCCAAATGTTGGAGAATTTTTGTCTATTTTCAACTGAAATTAAAGCAAAAATACGACGTTTAGAACAGCTCATGATTAAACATAATAGACATTCATTGTCTCTTATATTTAATAGCATATGTCTAGAAAATTACTTGCTGCCTCGATATACTATATATATATATATATATATATATATATATATATATATATATAAGCAATTTTCTGCACTATTGTAAGAACTGCAATGTTGAAACTTCTGAATATCATTTTCATGTCTATGTCTATGAGTGTATCAAATTTGATTAAAATCGGACCACTCCTATAACCAGATTTTTTCGATTATCGATATTTATCGTGGGCACCTCAACACAAAACCTAACTAAGAACCCTTGCAGATGCTTATAGTACAACTGTGTAAATTTTCAAGAAAATCGGTTCAGCCGTTTCGGAGTCTATAGGTAACGGATACACACAGAGACAAAGTTCCATTCATAAATAAGTTTAGATATTGTATTTTTTATATTCTGATACAAGTGTTTCTGGTCTTGAACTTCATCAGGCAGAGAGAGGAATTAATTATCAGTGTAGTCTGTTTTCAGTCATCGACTTGTTTCTGCGTGGTAGATGTACACACTTTCTTGAACTTGTAATGGAATCTTCCTCTCTTTATGAAGTAATAAAATAATTTTGGATGGCTCAAATATCGGGCGAAAGAATGTTTTGATTTTTTTTTTTGTTGCAGTTCTTGCAATAGTGCAGAAAATCGATAAAATATATATATATATATATATATATATAAAAGGCAAGATGTTTGTGTGCGTGTCTGTTTATCTGTCTATATGTCCTTTATACAAATCCACAATGTTTATCCAATTCTCACCAAACTTCACACAAATATTCTTTAGGCTGAGTCTGAGCTCCAGGACCATGGATTAGTTTTAAAGCTTTAATTACACCCAAGCAACGCCAGGCTACACTTCTAGTAAGGCATAAGCCAATTTGATTCTCAAGGGTGATCTTGTGGCCTTGTATCAGACAGAGTAAAGTTGATGAAACACACAAATTTAAAAAAAAAAAAAAAAAAAGTCCCTTATTGATTACAGCTTTGTTTGCATGGGAGTTGTGGGTGGAGAGAGTTTTGAAATTATTTCTTTCAAGGAGAGAAGCAAAGAAATATTAAATCTGGGTCATTAAGGTCAGTTATGACACTAATTTGTTGAGCGGGAGATTTTTGACATCCCAGGCTCAGAGTGCAGCCGAGAGTCATCATAAAATTTGTATCTTTCTCATGATCTATAATTACAAGCAGACAAAAATAGTTCAGAAATAAATTGGAAAAAAAGCACAATTCAACTAAACAGAGCTGAAAAGACATAGGAAGCCAGAGAAATATGTTGACGATGAAATTTAATGTCAGCAATAAAAATGGTGAAAGCTATTATATCGTTTAACAAACATCAAAATTGCATCAGGATATGAAAAAAATATATTTTTGTTTAAATCAAATATCGATTACATCCAAATAAATTTGTTTCATCTTGATATTTTTAGTATGGCTTCCAAGGCTAAAACTGCGATAGACAGAATGGGAAGATTGTGATGTGTCAATCTATTCTAGTGATGAGAGTTTAGTTCCTGAGAAAAGGCAGCAATTGAACTATTTGCTTTTGCCTCATCTCAAATGCTAACATTTGGCATCAGTTTGAAATTTTGGTTAAAAATCTTGTTTTTCTTACATCAGCAGTGGGGAGGGCAAAGATTAGCATGAAGCATTTAGCACTTTCTTTGCCATGAAAAACACATTGATTTGGAAACTCTTGCAAAAAAATAAAATAAAATAACAAATAAAAATAAAATAATTGTCAGATTCAAATGAAACTTTCAATATTTATTTACTAATGATTTAAATTATTCTAAAAAGTTTTTTTTTTTGCTACTTATTTTTTTTAAAGAAAATCTTGGTAAAAACTAATTGTTTTGTTTTTCAACATCTTTTACCTATGACCTTAATTTTATGAATTTTAGAAATTAAATTTTGTACCACTTAAATGATTAGTTACATACAGGACTCTTTGGAAAATTTAACTCAATTTTTTTTTTTTGTCAAATAGAACCCCCAATTACCAAAAATCTGCTTTGAATCAAAATCAAAAAATCTGCGAGATTATTTAATTCAAAAAGCTTTGAAGACACTTATGAAAAAGACACTATTGTCTTAAGTAAAAAAAAAAACAAAAAAAAAAACATTTTTTCCATTAATAAAGAATTTTTACAAAAATTGTTTTGATAGTTTTTAAATTTTATAATTTATAAAATCTAAAAGTTCTGCATTAATTTGTCCCCCTTAAGTAAAATTGTTAAGTAAAAATCATTTATGAATCAAACAGAAAAGCTTACAATTCAATGACCTCCCGCCCAATATATTTTTTAAAATTTTGATTTTGTTTTTGCGCAGGCACAAATATGTCAATGTAAATGTGAACTATTCACAGAAAATAAAAGTGATAACTATAATAAATCTACAGCAAAATTACCAAAAATTCAATAAAACATTAAATTGTGGAAAAAAATTTTCATAAATTTTTATGATTACTGGGTAGTTTAAAATTATATAAAAATAAAAAGTCCTCAAATTATATCCCCCAAGTAGTTTTTACAGATAGAAAATATTTAAATTTCTGGTTGTTAATCAAGAATGTCAATGTTTTAAACGGTTATCTCAGTATTAAATGCATTTCTACCATATTTAAATGAAAACTAAGTAATATTTGTTTCAAATCAAGTTAATTAAATTTTAAATTAGCTAATATTCCTCAAATAAAGTTTCAGAAACGTATATTTTATTTTTCAAGCATTTTTAATAAAGAGAATTGCATTATGTTAATCAGTGATTTTTATCAATTAAAAAAAAAATTTGAATTGTTTAAGTTTTCAACAACTTTCTAAAAAATTTAAATTTTTTTAAAAAAAATTTTTAAATTTAAATTTTTTAAATTAAAAATTTTTAAATTAGAAATTTAAAAAAAAAATTTAAATTTTTTAAATAAAAAAATTAAAACAAAAATGAAAAAAACAAAAAACAAAAGTCAATTTAAATTAATTTTGAAATACAGTCAAGTATTTTTATTTATTGAAATATTAAATTCAATCTTTTAGCTTGAAATTAAAGTTAAAATAAAAGCTTCAAGAAAGATTTTAAACATTTCTGTGGAGGTATATTTTATATTATATATAATAGCTGGTTACTCATATTCGAGGATATCTACTAGGGTGGCTAGCTAATCCCCACTGAAGACGCCTGCTCAGGCACACTTGTGTTTGCTCAACACCCACAGAGCCCACCTGTAGTTTATACTGCAACTATGCTGAGCAAACTTTAATTACAGTTTCTGGGAGAAAATGTTATCTAGCATGGACAGCTAGGCTAGAACACTCATACCCTCAGTCCTGCTGACTCGTGACATCAAGCTAGCACAACCATCGACAGCTCCTCAAAGGAAACTGTCTACCCAATTTCACTCATGAGGCTTGGGTCAACCAGTGATATAGTATCAGGCACTTTCTAAAGGCGCTGCATGCTGGGATTGCTTCCTCTAGATCGA